>JARQOD010000003.1:589936347-589963056 GCA_033576555.1 Oophaga sylvatica
TTGCATTAATAGCTTTTTTTTGGTGAAGGGTTCCCTTCAAAGGTAAACCATAGCCCGAGTTAAAAGCATAAAGTTGAGCCGATCGAAGAGGCAGTCAGAAAATAAATGCTTTTGGAGCATTTTGATTGAAAAATTTTTTTGGTAAAAAGTAGGGTTTCTGACAGAGTTCAAATCCCCTTACACGAAAAGGGGAAAATTTCTAAGGTCTAAACTGAGCCCGTGTATATAAAGTAAAATTTCGGGGGGTGAAGAATGCCAGAACCTGGAGTGTAGGCGTGCACAAGCGCAATGCGGGAGAAGTGGCCCCGCCCCGTGGCGCCCCTGGTTGGAAGCAAGGACCTATGCCATTTTTGAAACCCCGTTTTAAAAGCACACTTAAAAGTAAATTTAAGCTTCCACTATGGGTGGGGTACTCTATTATTAATTTTCTTTTTAAAATTTTTAGATAGTTTTCGAAGGGGTAATCGGGGGAAAAAGAGCCGTTGGTGGTGCAGGGCCGGCGTCAGCACCCGGCGTCCTGGGAAGTTTTGGGCCTGAGCAGGCGGGGGGGCCCCCATCATTTGGGGGGCACCCCGGCCCCCGTTGGATGAGGCAGTGCCGCCCTGGGCCCCCCGCTTGCTCAGGGCCCGGCAGCGGGCAAAATACTTACCATCCCCGTGCCCCGAGCTTTGCGCTCCCGGGGGCGACAGGGGGCGCCCGCTTCCTCTCACGCAGCGCCATGGATGACATCTCATTAGGGCCCGGCCGTGGCAGAGAGTGCGAGGCCTTGGGTTGCGGCTGCCCGCGGTGCGGACGTGGCAGGAGATGTGGGGTGTCAGGGTGTGTGTGTGTGTGGGTCTGCCCGGTTTTGGTATGTAGTGCAGTGTTTGTGTGGTATGTGAGGGTGTGCGGGCGCTGTGTGTTTGTTTGGTATGGTGGTCGGGGGAGGCAGTGATGGGGTGAGGAGGCAATTGATGAGATGGGGAGACAATGATGAAATGGGGAGGCAGTGAGATGATGGGGGGGGAATGATGTGAGGGGGTCAAGATGATAATGGGGAACAATGTGATGAAAGGGGGGCAAAGATTTTGATAATGCGAGGCAATGATGGGGTGAGGGAGGGCAATGATGAAATGGGGAAGCAATGATTAGATGGGGGAGTAAATGATGAGATGAAAGGGGAGGAATAAAGATGTGATGGGGAGGAAAAGATGAGAAAAGGGGAGGCAATGATGTGATATTTGGGGGGGCAATGAGATGAAATGGGGGGGGAATGTGTTGTGGGGAGTAAGATGTGATGGGAGTCAATATGATAATGGGGAAAATAAGATATAATGGGGAGGCAAAAGTTATGTAATGCGAGGGAAGATGATGATGGGGAGGCAAAGATAAGATAATGGGGGGAAGCAATGATGATGATAATGGGGAGTCTTTCCACAGCGCCCTTTCCTGAGCCGTACACAGTGCAGAACGCAGCACAGTGCAGAGGAGAGCTCCATATTTTGTATGGAGCATTATATGGGGTCAATATTTCTTTATAGAGCATTATATTTGGCCCATAATACTGTATGGAGGACTATGTGGTGCCCAAATATTGTATGGAGGACTGTACTGTCCAGTCTGTACTGTGCGCTGTGAGGATTTGGCGGTTTTGAGCTATTGTACAATTTACAATAGATATCACTCATGTAATGGAAGAAGTGAAGTATTTGGCATTGTACTGTACCCATATTTCTCTGCAGTATCTGTGCATCATGAATCGTAGTCTGTGTTAAAGGGGCCACTGAGACTCTTTCGCCCGGGGCCCATAAAAACCGGGAGCCGGGCCCTGGGTAGGTGCTCCTGCAGTTTAAAAGAAAAATGGAAATTAGAGAACTCACCATAAACATATTTATTAATGTATCACTCTGATGAAGTCTGGATGCAGCTGAAATGCGTGTGTGTTTTTTTCTATTTTTATGAGTTCTCTACTCTCTATTTTTTTTTTGTTTGTGTGAACGCCTACCACTTGGCTCTTTCTATTCTTGATTTCTTCAATCGTAATTATTATTGAAAGTCAAGCATAAAATCCAGTGAAAAAAGTATATGGCTCAAATCCCACCAAGGACAACATCTGCAAGGAGTTTCTATGTTCTCCCGGTGTTTGTGTGGAATTCCCTCAGTTTCCTCCCATACTCGTGAGCCCTAGCATTGTGAAATAATGGTGCTATATTAAGCAAGTAGAATAAATAAATAATAAAGTAATAAAGAGAGAACCAGAAAGACACATAGCTGCGTTCTAGTAGGTGTTTATCTCATCCTAGAGCTGGATTCACAGCTACACTGCTCAGTTCTACTGTATGATGTACTCCTTTCAGCTGCTGCTTCCGCACATGTGCTGCATAGCGATTAGGAGAGCGGAATATCTCTTCTCTCTGTGTGTGCTGAGAGGCATTATAGCAGATGTTTTTCTACTTACTAGCTCAGAGACAACCAAAAATTAGAGATAAAAGCCTGCTATAAGTCATATAATGGCAAGAAATAGGTTTACTCCTCATGTAGAGGGTATTCTGAACAGTCACCTTAAACAGCAGGTACACTATAAAGTTTGAGTCATTGCCTATTCTGCTCAGAAAACTTTCTATTCTTTTCTAACAGTTTTATAGTCTACATTGATTTATTTTTCTGCAACAATTAAGTTAGCTTATTTATTGATTTTAAAAAAAATATTGAAAAAATAAAAATAGCGGGCTGATTGTTTTTCTCTGTCCCTCTTATGTATTAGACCCACAGCTTCCATCTAATATTCTGCTGGTGGAGGTCGGCTCAGTTACCATAATGAAAATTGCATTTCTAAGGCTTATTAAGTTAATTCTGTTCAGGTAAATGGAATTTATATCCATCCAGACTTGTATTTCAGAAGGGATAGGCTCCTCTGTCACAAATTGAATTTATACTTAAATTCTGCTGTAAGCGATACATGGAGCGATCATGCTGAGGCAGCTACCGAACCCACGACTCCGGAACAGGCCATTTAATTGTCTGTAATATCATTTTAAGCACTGCTCTGGTTTTAATCTCCAGTTTGTGTTTCTTAGTTATGTTTCATTCTGTTAAAACATGAAAAACAGCCGGAAAATAAACCTAACAGGAAGAGTTTATAGAGTAGCGAGCAATAGTAATTATACGAGACCCTGCTGTGCTCCCCACCCGTTTATCCACGCTACCGAAATCTGCATTCATTGTCAGAGAATTCAGGGTTTTTGTCTTTCTAAATGAAAATCCAGAATTCATGTATAATACATATTAAAAATGAACAAATACTACTATGCGCATGCACAGGAAAATCAAAATATCCCCCAAAACACCAAAATAGCGCAGTGCAGCACAAAACACCTCCCCAGCAGCGCCAAATCCACAATGCAGCACAAACATAACTCCCAGAAGTGCCGATTAGCTTTGTACAGCACAAAATATTATAATACAGCTCTTAATACCTCCATCAGTGGCACCAAAACAATAGCACAAAATAGTGTCAAGTATCCCCCAGCAGCACCAATTGCAGCGCAAAATACCGACTAAACAGTACCACTTACCACAATGGTGCAAATGGAGCCAAGAGTACACCCCCCAGCAGTGTCAGAAGTATTATCCAATAAATTGTCATCTACTTTGCCTATAAATGTGTCCCCATGAGTGCCAGCCATAATGCCCGCCATAGAAGCCAGCAAATTGCCCTTATGAGAGCCATACATAAAAGCCAAACAAATTGCCTGTGCAAAATCAATTAATATTTCTCCATAGGTGTAAGCATTACTGCTCCGTAAATGGCGCTCAGATAAGGTGTTATCCGAGCATGCTCTGGTGCTAACCAAGTGACTTTGGCATGCTTGAATAACATGTTCGGGTATGTGCACAGTTGTGGATTTGTCTGCGGATCCGCAGCAGTTTTCCATCGGATGTACAGTACCATGTTATCCTATGGAAAACAAAAACTGCTGTGCACATGCTGCGGAAAATTCAGCGCGGAAAACGCAGCGGTTTATTTTCCACAGCATGTCAATTCTTTGTGTGATTCCGCAGCATTTTTACACCCGTTCCATTATAGGAATCCGCAGGTGTAAAAATGCAGGGCAAATCCGCAGAAAAATCTGCAGAAAATCTGCAGTAATTCCGCAGTGTATCTGCAGGTAAAACGCAGGTCATTTTACATGCGGATTCTGCAGATTCCTCACGGAAAATCCGCACACGAATCCACAACGTGTGCATTTTACCCTTAGCTTTTCCACGTCTGCATGTCTGACTGCTGTTCAACAGCCACAACAATTGCAGTGATTGCTTACCAACAGGCTATCCTTGCATGTGTTGCGTGTCTAACAGTCGCGAGAATTCAGCAGCTGGGACTTGAACATATTTTTCGAGTGCGCCGAAGATACTCGGTTATCACCCAATAATGCTCGGATAATCCTTATCCGAGAACGTTCGCTCATCACTACTGCTAACCATTTTATTCCATGTATGCCAACCAGGTTATTTACCTTTTACACAGTCCATCCATCTTAGGCTGTGTTCCCACGGTGATTTTTTTTGGTGAGTTTGTAACTCTGCGTATTTTCTTTCCATAAAAACCATGTCCAAGGCCACGATCATGTGTTCAGTATTTGGTCAGTGTGAAATCTGAGGTTGTGGGTTGCAATAATCACCTAAGCAAGTTAATAATGCAACTATTTTTTTATTCTTTATGTCGTGGTTTTACTATAACTTCGAGTTATGGCCAAAATACAATGTCCCCAGTCACAAAATCCCCTCCCCGGGGCCGGTAGTCCCACTGCCCCCGTATCAGGCAATACTGTCTCTCAACTTTTGGTTGGCCCACAGATTTCGTACTCCCGACAGTATATTTCTGTAGTCACAGTCCAGGCTCCTTCAAATGACAGCTATCAAAATAAAGCCCATGTGCCCAGCAGCAACAGTTCCAGTTAAGAAAGTTCCTGAAATCCGATGACAGATTGCTCAACAGTAACACTTGTGCCCAGCCCAGTTGTCAATGATCTCCAAAACGCCACTGGTAATACATCCGGTGCTCCAGGACTCATCCTAGATTCTATCCCTTCGACGTCGCTCGACGTGACGTGGGTCTTTTTCTTCCCTTAAACATTTCCCTTTTTGGCTCAAAAGAATAAAGCATATTCCATAAGCCCATCACCTGGGCTTGCATGTGAGACCCATGGAGTGATGGTTCCCTGTCCAACACAATGGGCCTATGGCTGGAAGTACAATGTCTTGAGATCTCGAGATACAGATGAGATTAATAGAATGATTGCTTTACATTTACCTTTGGCAATCCCCTTTCTGGCCTTAGGTATACATAAGACCCAGCTGAACACCTTTCCCTCTGGCTCGCCGTCACTGAATGGAAACATTGATTCCTGAGGATAAATTATTAATAAAACACAGCAAGCAAATATCTAGTCAAACACAACAATATCGATGCAATCCGTGCTCTGTGGTGGAAAAGTATGCATCCCATTGACTCGTTGGCTTCATCTAAAGTCCATTTGTCCAATAGTCTTTAGTAAGTGGCCATATCGTCACAGTCGCATTTACATCAGTATTTGTAAGCCAAAATTAGGAGTGGAGCAATCAGAAGAGAAGTATAATAGAAACACGTCAGCACTTGTACATTTTTCATCCACTTCTGGTTTTGTCTTAAAATACTGATGAAAAATACTGACCAAATACTGAACATTGCCTTACAAGTTCCACCAAAGTGATTTTAATTTTAGAAATCTCATACCCAATGTGACGACACAGCATTTAATCTTAATTATCCAGATGCCTATTTTCAGTAGGCCAGAAGACATACGCTATTATCTTTATGTTGACTTTTGAATTTATGTCTTTTTCTTTGGTTGGTCAAGAAACACAGACTATTGTTCGTATGAGCATTTAACGATTTACTCTTGAACTGACGGTTTTTGCAGCATATTGTGTTGTTATCTCAGATGAGAGGGCGCAGGGTAATTGAACAATAAATGTTTGTTTGATATGTTACACATTTTTACCAGGACCAGCTAGTTTGTTGACCTTCAAAACAGACAAAGATTAAACTATGCAGATTGACTAAATACTCAAACAATGAGAGTTTATCTCATCCCACTCCCCTTTACCTGTGGATGATTACTTGAGCCACAAATGTGGTTATAAAAAAGGGATTTCTATTGTTCTGTAAGAAGAATCAAGTGACTTAACAAACAATAGCCAAGACATCATGACTCCATAAAGGAACACTCTACCAGGACAACATGGCTTCATCAAGAGGTACACAGATTTGATATTCTACAGGATGTCAGCTTAGGGGACCAAGGGCCCAGCTGAAAGAATACACATCTGCTCCAATGACCATCATGTAACCCATGGATACGTTTGGGGAAGCCAGGATTTGGATTCACCTATCACCTGAGCCCCATGGTACGTTGGGGAAGCCTGGATTGGGACCACCGGTCACTGGCTCCATGGAAATGTTTGGAGAATCCAGGTTGTGACCCTTCGGTCACCTGGCCACGTGCCTCAATGGAAATGACTGCTTCTTAAGATTGTTGTTACCTCTGTGGGTGCCCCCCAAAAGTGGAATGCACAGGTGGGGTAGTCGCCCTGGAAGCCCCAGTTTTGCAGGCTCTAATGCCGGTGAGTCAGTGGAAGTTGGTATTTAATAAGGTATTGCCCCGCTGTTTTACCCTCACTTGTATTGTCTGAGTAGTATTAAGCCACTGTAAAAAGCAGAGCAGGGTTCAGTGGGATGGTCCTGATTAGGGTTGAGCATTCGATACTGCAAATATCGGGTATCGGCCGATATTGGCTGTATCGGAATTCCGATTCCGAGTTCCGATATTTTCGTCATATCGGATACCGGAATCGGAATGTCACTGTCACTGTCAGTGTCCGTCGGTCGGGTCTGTCAGGAGTCAGCGGCACTTACCCGGCAGAAGATCTCCAGCGGTCACATCCCGGACTGCTTCATGGCCGCCATCCTCTTCTCCGGCGGTTCACATGCAGTATCTCGCGATAACTGCAGTGACTGCTGGGAATCGCGGCCGTAAAGCAGTCCGATGACGTCACCGCCGGGGGAAGCTGGTAAGCAGCTGTGCTGCGCCGGGGTGTCAGGCTCTGCCTGTCATTTCGATGTAGCAGAGCTGAATCGTCGTTGGGACTGTCGGTACTATGGATTGCGTCGGACAGGTGGTATACTGTTGGTTTGTTTTTTTTATTTTTTTACAGGAGATCGATGGGTCGCAGGAATGAGAGAGTAATAAAAAAAATGAAAACTGTGTTGTCTCTTTTTATTTCATTAAAAGACTTTTTTCTTGCTGTGTCTTTTTTTTTACACATTTAATAAACTTTGGGATTAATAATGGATCGGTGTCTTATTGACACCTCTCCATTATTAACCGGGCTTATTGTCACCGTGCAATCAACGGTGACATTAACCCCTTATTACCCCGCTTGCCACGCTACAGGGCAAGTGGGAGAGCGGGTAAAGTGCCACAATTGGACATCTTTTGATGCGCCAAATGTGGGGTGCTGTAGCCTGGTATTATCCAGGCTGTTGAGGGCCAAAAATCCATGGGCCTTGACAGTCTTTTAATACCAGGCCGCAGCAGTCTGCATTTTACTTTTGGCTGGTTAACAAAAATAGGGGGATCCCACGCCGTTTTTTTTTCAGGGGATCCCCTATTTTTTGTTAACCAGCCAAGCTAAGCAGACTGCTGTGGCCTGGTATTATCAGCTTGCAAGGTCCATGGATATTGGCTCATTACCAGTCTGAAAACCAGGCCTCAGCGGTCTGCTTCATCTGGTGGTTAACAAAAATAGGGGGGACCCACGCCATTTTTTTTTCGAAGGGAACCCCTATTTTTGTTAATCAGTTCCCTCTGACGTCACTGATGGTGTCCCTGGCTAACCTGAGGAAAGTGGAAAGCAATCAATTAAGCTTTCCACTTCCTCTCCTGTCAGCAGGAGAGGAGCTCATTCATTTGGGGGTTTACTGTGGGCTGCAGCATTAGCTGCGGGTCCCTGCAGTAAACATTAACCCTTTCTGAAGGATTACACCGTGGGACCTGACTGTACATCGGATTGGTAAGAATAATTTTGCTTTATTATTTTATTTTATTACAGGAAATGGTTTTTAGCAGGAAATAAAATATGGTCAAAAAACTGTGTGATTATTTCAATTAAACTTCTTTTTTATTAAAGTGTGTGTGTTTGATTTTTCTTTCATACAATAGGATTAATAATTGATAGTTGTCTAATTGACAGCTCTCAATTATTAACCTGGCTTAAGTGACCTTTCAATGCAAGGTCATTTTAACCCTTATTAACCCATTCGCCACCGCTACAAGGCAATGGGAATAGAGGGCAAAGTGCCAGAAAGGGCAAATTAATTAGAGATTTGGCCCTTTCTGGGTGTCTGGGGCAGATGTTTAGTAGCGGGGGGGGCCAAAAATAATGGTCCCTCTCTGGGCTAATATTATCTGCCCCCACTCACTGGCTTTGTCTGTCTGGTGCGAAAATAGGGCGGGAGCCCACGCATTTTTTTTCAGCAATTTTACACCTCATATATATATATACATGTCATTGAGTTTGTGACACATATATATATATATATATATATATATATTTATAGTTCATACACTTCTACATATATAATAGCCTAATTCAATTGCCGCTTTTGTGAAAATGCAGAACCCGAATGAAATGACACTTGGTTTACATAGAGTTAACCATGTCTTTTCATGTACTTTGATATCTGATTTGCACAAAAAATTACAGGAGTGTAAAGGGTATTGCACACATAAACAATTCGCTAAACGGGATCGCTAAAAAACGTCACTATTTAGCGATCCCGTTAGCGATATTGTTCAGTGCGGCAGCTTCCAGCGACGAGCTTCGCTGTGATCTCGCTCGGTCGCTGGATCGCTCCGGACCCTATTTTCTCGTCGGCGCTCCGCTGGGTAGTATCTTATCGCTGTGTGGCACCTTTTCTTAGCGATTTAGCGGTACTTTTGTACCGCTAAAGTCGTTAAGAAGATCGCTAACGGCGATAGCGTCGTTAACTATATCGCTAAATGTGGCAGCATTTAGCGATATAGAAACAATCCGCTAGCGATCGCATTAGTATGCGTCGTTATCGCGATCGCTAGCGGGATTGTTTATGGGCAGTACCTTAAGTGTGCAAAATTTCACACCTGTAGGGGTTAATTAAAGGTGTAAATTCGTAGCAAAAAAGTCCTTTTTTTTTACAACGAATTTACACCTTTAATTAACCCCTACAGGTGTGAAATTTTGCACACATGACTGATGTAATTGTTTGTGCAAATCAGATAGCAAACGACATGAAAAGACATGGTTAACCCTATGTACACCAAGTGTCATTTATGTCGGGTGCTTCTGTCTTTTCACTGAAGCCGGCTTTACCCGGCAATTGAATCAAAGGATATTTTACTATGTAAAGTGTATAAACATACATATATTATATATATGTCACAATGACATGTATATATATATATTATTTATTTCTATGTGTGTATATTTAGTGTTTACAAGGAAAGAATGGGGTTTTTTTAGTTCCGATATTTTGTTCCATAGACTTACATGGGACTTCCGGTATCGGGAATCGCGATTATTTTATGGTATCGGCGATACCATTCCGATTCGATACTTAGGGGATATCGGAAAGTATCGCTCAACTCTAGTCCCTGATCCATGGCAGTCTCGAGCCAGCGGACGAGAGCATCGCTGTCCCCCTGTGTCTCCACACCCACTATGCTTTTTTTTTTTACTTGGTGTAAAAGGACCTGGAGGGAACCCACAACACAAAAATTTCTCTTGCATTCATATTGAGTTTTTATGTAAAATTTTCCCAGTAAAATTGCATTAGCTGCGGAAAATCCACAGGTAAAAAACCCTGTAATGCACACATGACTGTATCAATAAAGTTTTGTCAAAACTAAATACCAATATAAAAAAATAAAGCGTTTAATTAAAAAAAGATAAAAAACAGCAGCGTTTACAAAACGCTTGTAAAAAATGCAAGTAACCTAATTTACTTATTAGGTGCAGAAATAATGCATAAAATCTGCAACATCAAAAACTCACCTGCACCTTTGTTGGGAATACCAAAAAAGCTTCCATTACACCTCTGCTAGGCGCACACTAGGCACTGCTGATAATGTCTGACTTTTATGTCCAGAAAACCCACTGGTGGTTCAATATAAGAGAGATCCATAAGAAACCACAGAAAAATCAATGGTTTGTAAAGTTGTGGCAAAGGATCTGATGAACACTACGATCTTCATGGCTTAAGAGGAGAAAAATGGAGGAATCTTGATTTGCACTTAGCTGTGGCCTAGTGCTGGGCAGCAATGTTCTCTATAAATGTCTTGAGAGCCATTTAACAGATTGTGCTGCAGTAGTATGACATTTTTGTTAATGGTTGATCTTTTCCAGAGTTCACTGTTTCAATAAATGAAAAGGCTTAAAGTGGCTGCTTCATCAGACAATCCGTCAATATAGACTATTAGGAAGAAATTTTAGTGTGCATTCAGCGTGAGAGGGACATTCTGATTGAACTGTTATCCCAACAATAAACTGAGAATAATCAACCGCATTTGCTTGAAGATTTTACAATGCTAAAATTTTTTTGTGCACTTGAATAAATCTTCAGTGAGTGCGGTTAATTTTTTCGGAATATAGACATTAGGACTTATTGGATGTCATAGAGGGGGTAACTACATTTGGACCAGTTGGTTGAGCCAGAGTGGAGGCATCTAAACGCAAAGAAGTGGACTCTGACATACAGTTATGAGATGTACATGTGTAAGAAGATAGACAAGTGAGAAGATGCACAATCTAATGCCTAACAGACTGACTGCAAGTAACACCACTATTTTCTGGTCAAAGAGAAAGTGAAAGCAGAAAGAATTGCATTAGTAGGAACTCAACAGTGAAGTGCATGTTCCCTCGGGGAAGAGATTGTTGAAAGAACCAGGTCACGTGATAGCTGTGCCGCAGTTGGTAATTATAAGGCCCAGGAGGGCAGTGAAGGGGAGGAGTTGGCGCCTGAACCCATGTAAGGCATCCAGGGTGGTATAGTGGCAATAGGCTGTTAGTGTTCCAACCCCTGGTGCCCATAGATGAAATACAATGTCCCTTCTGCTGCATCTGCAGCATGCACAGCAGTACACTCACATTTACTGTCCAGAGTCAGAGTCCCCTCGGCTTCTGTCACTCTGGCTCCCGATCCACAAGTTCCCACAAACCGCTTCAAAGCCAATGTCCTTTTTCAATAGTTTTAATGTTGTGAATGGGTTGAGATGAGTTCTGAGCAGAGGCTCCCTCTGGTGGTTAAAGCGGGTACTAGTGAAGATGTGAGACTGGGAAATCAGGTGTTACTGACTGGTCTTATATAAGGGAGTCTTTTTCCCATCAGGGTTGCCGGTGAATCAAATTGTTCTGGTCTGAATCCTTCATTCCAGTTTCCTTGTAGTGCTGTGTCGTGTCTGCATCTCTGCTACCAGAATAAGAATTTTTTCTTCTTTTGTGTTGTTGCTTATTTTTTGCATTTTGTCCTGCACTTCTGTGGGGGCTTCTGGGCCCCTCCGGGGGCTTTTTGCCCTCTCAGTTCAGCACTGAGTTTTGTTCTTTTGCTTTTTTCCAGTTTTTTCAGTGGCTGCGTTTGATTTTGTTACACCAGAGAGCTAATTTAGGTGGTAAGGTCGTGTGATCTCAGGTGATTTTGAAATTAGTAGAGTTGGTGTTTTTCAGGGTTTCTGGGATTGCAGTAAGTACCCTTCCTGTCCTTTCTATTTAGATAGTTGGGCCCCAGCGTTTGCTCATTCTATTTTCTTTCTGTGTCATATTTCCTCTTGTCTAACCGCCATTACATGTTTGGGGCTTTCTATTATCTTTGGGGTTCTGCTCCGGGGCAGATTAGCTTTCTATTTCTATCTTTAGGTTGTAGTTAGTTTCTCAGCTGTGACGAGGCGTCTAGGACCAAACGTAGGAAGCTCCACGGCTGCCTCTAGTTGTGGTGGTTAGTCAGGGTACTGCAATCCCATAGATTCCAACTGCTCTGGTGTTATTGCCTTTTTTACCTGCACTCCTCAGCTACCGAAACTAAACATGTATCAACCGGCCTAAAATTGAAAATTGTATGGTAACTACAGAAGGGAAAAAATATTGTGATAGAAAAAAAGGTTGTCAGAGTTGTCAGAGATATTTTTCTGTTTGTTGCATTTTTTTTTTTTCCCTCTGTATCTCTGGGTGCTGGGGAGGATCTTTTCTCCCAATTGGAGTTTGCACAGTTGTCTGGCGTGTGGATCAGCTTGCCACTGAGGTTCGGAGTATTGCTATCTGTCTTGCTGGGTTGCCTGTTGTGGAACCTGGGATCCCCATGCCGGATTTGTTTTAGGGGATCGAGCTAAGTTTCAGAATTTCAAAAATAATTGTAAATTGTTTTTTGCCTTAAAATCTAAGTCCTCAGGAAACGCAGCGCAGCAGGTTCAAATTATCATCTCTCTCCTGCCGGCGATCCTCAGGATTGGCTTTTCCCTGATACCTGGGATCCTGTTTTGAGTGATGTTGATGCGTTTTTTCAGGCTTTGGGGTTATTGCACGATGAGCCTAATGTCACTGATCAAGCTGAAAAAGCCTTGTTGGCTTAAATCAGGGGCTTGATGACGCTGAGTTATACTGTCAGAGTTCCGTAGGTGGGCAGTCTGACCAAATGGAATGACGACGCTTTGGCGGCCCTTTTCCGGAAGGGTCTGTCGGATAATGTAAAGGATGTTATGGTGGGATTCCCTGTCCCCTTGGTCTCAATGATTCTATGTCATTAGCGATTCAAATTGACAGACGTTTGCGTGAGCGGAGAAGTATGCTGGAATGGTGTTGCCTTGTGAACCTCTTCTGAACCTGCAGTGTGATAGGTGGTGTCTGGGGCACAGCGTCATGAGTTTCGACAGCGCAATAGGTTATGTTTCTACTGTGGTGATGCCTCTCATGCTATTTTCAGTCCCCCTAAGGGGGAAGAACGTTTTGCACGCTCAGTTGTCTTGGGGTAGTGTTCAGGACTAAGTTTTTATTAACTGCACTCTGATTTGCTCTCTGTCCTCATTTTCTGCTCAGGCTTTCGTTGATTCAGGAGCAGCTTATTAACCTGATGGATTATGATTTTGCTA
Organism: Oophaga sylvatica; assembly: GCA_033576555.1. Taxonomy (NCBI): domain Eukaryota; kingdom Metazoa; phylum Chordata; class Amphibia; order Anura; family Dendrobatidae; genus Oophaga; species Oophaga sylvatica. The sequence goes on from JARQOD010000003.1 coordinate 589,949,544, forward strand.
AACGTTGTGGGTTTCCCTTGATACCCCTACAGAAGTCTATTCCCCTACTGGGGGATCGATTCTACCCCTTTGGCTGAGAATAAAACCCAGTTTTCTACTCAGGTGATAATGAGGGTTGAACCTGATCACCAGGAGTGCTGCAAATTTTTGGTTCTATATAATCTGCATGACATTATCGTGCTGGGTTTCCTTGGTTACAGTCTCATAATCCTGTTTTGGATTGGAAATCTGTGTCTGTAACCAGTTGGGGCTGCCAATGTGTTAATACCACACCTCCTGTTTTTTCTGCCTCCCCCCAAGCTCAGGATGTTCCTGACTTTTGTTTGATTTTTTGATGTGTTTAGCGAAAGTAAATCTGCATCCTTGCCTCCCCATAGGAGCTATGACTGCGCTATTGAATTAGTGCCGGGTAGTAAATTCCTAAAGGTCTCCTTTTTAACTTGTCTGTACCTAACATGACGCTATGCGGTCTTATATCAAGGAATCATGGAGAAGGGTCATATCAGACCATCCTCTTCCCCCTTTTGGTGCCGGTTTTTTCTTTGTGGCCAAAAAAGATGGTTCATTAAGGCCGTGTATTGATTATCGTCTCTTAACAATATTACTGTGAAATATCAATACCCGTTACCCTTGATTTCTGACCTGTTTTCCAGGGTGAAAAACGCTACTTGGTTTACCAAGCTTGACCTCAGGGGGGCGTATAACCTTATGCATTAAGCACGGGGATGAATGAAGACGGCATTCAATACCCCATGAAGGGATTTTGAGTACCTAGTGATGCCCTTTGGGCTCACTAATGCCCCTTCCGTCTTCCAGTCCTTCATGAATGACATTTTCAGGGATTTTTGTGGACAAATTTCTGATTGTTTTTTTGATGATATCTTGATTTTTCTAATGACTGGGACTCTCATGTGAAACATGTTCGGACTGGTTCCAGATTTTGAGGGATAATCTCTGTTATGTGAAGGGATCAAAGTGTCTTTTTGGGCGTACAGAAGATCTCATTTCTGGGATTCATTTTGTCCCATCTGTTATTGAAATGGACCCGGTCAAGGTTCAGGCCATCTGTGATTGGGTCCAACCTACTTATTAAAGGCTCTTCAGAGATTTTTTTGGGGTTTTTTGCCATTTTTATCGTAAATTTATTGGTAATTCTCGGTTATTGTTAAACCATTAACTGATTTTGACCAGAAAGGGTTCTGATGTGGTGAATTGGCCTCCTGAGGCGTCTTCATTTCAGGAACTTAAGCAGAGATTCACTTTGCTCCTGTTCACGGCAGCCTGATGTTTCTCTCCATTTCAGGTGGAGGTTTTGATGCCTTGAAATTGGGGAGGTGCCGTTTTGTCCCAAAAAGATCCAAGACCTCTAAAATAACCCTTGTGCTTTTTCTCTCGAAAATTTTCTCCTACTGACGAAATTTGACGTGGGTAATGGGAGTTGTTGGCCATGAAGTGGCTTTTGAAGAGTGGAGACATTGGCTGGAGGGAGCCAAACATCAGGTGGTTGTTTCCTACGGACCATAAGAATTGGTCCTTCTGAATCGCCAAGGCTCAATTAGAAGGCCAGGGGGGCCTGTTTTTCACCGTTTTAATTTTGTGGTTTTTTCTTCCTGGCCAAGAAGTTTAAGGCGGTGCCTCCGAGGTTTTCCTTGTGACTTCCGGTTTTGATCCTTCGTTATTTTGAAAGAGGGGGAGTTCTTTCCGCCATCTGCCCAATTTGAGATTGCTCTGGAGGGGTTCAGGGGTAGGCCCGAGCCTGCCCTTTTGGAAAAAATTTTTTGTCCCGGACCAATGGAAAAAGGTTGATGTTGAGTTCATTGTTCGATTGGCTGGGCATCCCGGAATTTTTGGTCCAGAGACTTGGTTTCGGTCCTTTTGGTGGCCTACTTCATGGTTATCGCCACGAGGATCGTCCGATTCCACACTTGACTTCACAGCTGAGTGCCTGTTTCTTTGTGTTTGGTAATGAGGGATTTATTTTCAGCCTTTGCTAAGACTAGGGTCCAGCCTCCCCGGTGCTTTTGATTATTTTAATTAGATTCCTTCATATACTGCCAGTCTGCTGTTGATGCCGGTGAAAGCTTCATGTAGTCTAGCAGACTGGATCGGTTCTGAGAATACTTAAGCAAAGTCCTTAGTTGTTTTTACTCTTATGCTTATTTTTATCTCGAGACCTTAGCTGTTCCTACTGTGTGTGAGGTTGTTTAAGATTTATTTACTTTATTTCTTGTTTTTTCTTGTATGCTTTCTGTTCATTAACCGTTACCTGTTCATTCCCTTTGGTGGAATCAGGGTTCCTTCTTAGGACAGATTACAGTTGGCAGGGATTGATAGGGACAGGGTTTACGCTGGTGCCCTGGACCTCTGTACCTTTAAATACTCCGGTAGAGGGATTAGTTAGGACCCGTTTAGGGTCACATGCCCCGGTCACCCCGCCGGAGACAGGTATAACGGTTCCGTATTGACCCACTGGACTTTTTCAGGTAATTCTTGTTATATTATCTATGCGCATGTTATATAGTTTTTGCCCTTTTGATATAATTACTGTCATCACATATATATATATATATTTATAATTTCTGTATACAGGTGCATTTTCCCGGCCCATACTAAAGATTCTCCCCAGTGTCTGGATCCAGTGCCACTGGCCCGGCAGTTGCAGGGGTTGTCCTGGATTGGCAGACTTAAGTCCAAGGTTTTGTCCCCCCGGAGCAAACAAGATCTGAACCTAAGGTTGCTTCCCGGAAGTTCATGGTGGGGGGACAAATTTTTACTTTCCGGGAGGCTGTAAAAATTTACTTTCGGTGCGGCCTCGGTCATTGGGAGTGAAGAGCGAGGGTGGGGAAATTTTATCCGCTTTAAAGGGGACCCTCATCTTGGGGTTCTCTATTCTCCGGCTCCCCAGATCTCCAGCAGGGCGATTTTTTAGCCCTGGGTCTGGTTATGTGATCCGGATCGAGTTTCCCTTGCTGAACAAAGTTAGTAAAATCGGCAAGGAAATGTCCAGGGAGGAATATTCTTCTGAGTTCCGTAGATGGGCAACAGATACCGTGGAATGCCCACTCTAGGAGCCAGTTTTGTCAAGGGTTGTCTGCAAATTAAAAAATGTGTTGGCTCGTAGATTCTCCTCCATATGGGGCTGCTATGGCCCCGCTATTCGCATTGTAGCAATTCGGGGAAAGAGCGAGGGTAAACTGCCCCCGTGATGACTCCCTATACAAAAGTCCTTTACTGAGGTTCCCCTGGCTGTTCGGAGGAACCCATGCAGTTGGGAGGGACATCTTTTTTGTAGGAGGGATGGCAGTGCAGCAAGACTAGAAGGTGTTTTTTTTTGCGGGAGAGAGGGGCATTTTGGTTGGGGGGTGTCATCCCGGGCCCTCTTTAGCAAAGGAGTTAACCTGGGGTGTGTATTTCGCCCCAAACCCTCTCAGTTTCTGTGCTGCGGAGGTGGTGATTGGTTAGAAAGAGGGATTTTGTTTTTCTTTTGTGGGTCCGGGGAATTCTGGTGGACGCCGGTTTGCCCAGGTGCATGGTATGCAACGAGTGTATTGGCCAAACCGGTCCCAGTCTTATTGATTCTAGACCTCCGGTCAAGGTAGTTGGTTCAAGCGGTTCAAAATTGATCTTTTGAGTAGGGGCCAATACTAAAGAGCAATTGTCTTGTTTGTGTTGGAGGGTTACCTATCCTTTGTGTTGGGACTTCCTTGTTGGCTAACATAGCCCGGATGATTGGCATCGGGAAAGATAAGCCGTGGGGTAAATTTGAGGAAATAACTGCAGAGCAGGTCACGGTGCGGTTGTGCCTGGATTTGTCTCCTTTTGGAGGTTTGGGGAGATGTTTCCCAAAGGGGGGGTTGTAAAGAGTTACTTCCTCATCGCGCATATGACTGTCAATAAAGTTGTTTGAGCCTTAATCTCGTACTTTCCCGGGGCCGGGAAGAGGATATCCGGTTCCTATTCCTCAGGAGGGTTGTAGTGTCAGCGGTATGCTTGAGCTTGAGGGGGAGGTATTGGGGGCTCAGGGGGCCCCTGTGGGACCCAGGGAGATGATAGCCGATCGGTTAAGACTGAAGGTTACGGGGAACCGTTACAAACGGAAGGCTGATAGGGGGGGGAAAATTTTGGTCTAGATCTGAAGGTGAACGATTTGTTTGGTTGTCTACCAGGAATAAAAACTTAAAGTTTCCTCCTGGAGGTTGGGTCCCAATTCATTGGGCCATCAGGATCATTCCATAATTAATCCTGTGGCATTTCGTTGACCTCCCTCCACGTTTAAAATTCTAATGTGTTTCCAAGGCATTACTTAAAAAGTTTGGCACCATCATACCGTCACCTCTACCTCCTCCTTCAGTGGTGGTCAATGAAAACGGAATTTCATGGGTCGAAAAAACATTGGACTCATGTCTCGCGCCGATCCCTTCATTCTTGGGTTCATTGGAGGGGGTTATGGTTGTGGAAGGACGTGGGTCCTGGTTGTGTTTAACGCAGATCATTGGTTCGGACCTTTCCAAACTCACCCGGGCAGCCTGGCCCTGAGGGTCCGGAGTCCCTTGTAGGGGGGGGGTATGTCGGGTGATCGCCACGGGATCTCGCGATTACACACTCTGACTTCCACAGTGAGTTGCTGTTTTCTTTGTGTTTGGTAATGAGGGGAGTTAATTTACCTAGCTCTTTGTAAGATAGGTCCACCTCGCCGGGCGCTTTTGATTTGTTCTAATTAGATCTTTTATTACCGCCATCTTTGTTGATGCGGTTGAAAGCATTATGTAGTCTAGCAGAGGATCGGTTTGAGAATACTTAAGCAAGAGTTTTTCCCTTAGTTGTTTTTACTCTTTAGCTTATGTTTATCTCTGAGACTTAGGTGTTCCTACTGTGTGTGGTGTTGTATGTAAGACTTTATTTACTTTATTTTTGTCTTTCTTGTATGTTTTCTGTTCATTAACCGTTACCTGTTCTTCCTTGGTGGTAATCAGGTCCTTCTTGGATAGATTACGTTGGCGGGATTGATGGAGACGGGGTTTAGTGGTGGCCTGGACCCTCTGTCCCTTTTAAAACAGTACCTCCAGGTAAGGGTTAGTTGGGGACCCCAGTTTAGGGTCACATAGCCCCGGTACCTCAGCCGGAGACAGGTATACGGATTCCGTTATTGACCCACGGGGACTTCTGTCAGGTAATTTATGTTATCCCATACAGGAGTTATTTGTTGTTCCTTTTGAATGATTACTGTCATCACATATAAAATATATATTTATATATCTATTGCTATACAGGTCCTATTGTCTCGCGATGTCAGGGAATTTGGCAGTCCTGCGGGACTTGCTCTCGTCCAAGCCTTGCTCTCGCTTAGTGGTTTGTTGAGCCATTCTGGGCCCAAAACCATGGACCCATTCCTATGGTTTCATTTCCGTTCCTGTTTCTCAGAGAATGGCCCATCGGGTAATTTGGAAGGTTTTCCAAAAGATACATCTTGTTCCATTACCTAATTGCCTTCCCTCCTCTGAATTGGTGCCGTTTTTTTCAGCACTGTTCTTTAAACGGCATTCTGAGAACTTGTGTCTGACAGGGAGTCCAGTTGTTTCCAGATTTTGGAGGACTTTTTGTTCTAAATGGGTGTTCATTGTCTTTTCCTCGGCATTTCATCCTCAACCAATGGTCAAATGAGAGAAACACCAACATTGAGATTATCAAGAGCTTTGTGTTGCTGATAGGATGACTGGGTTCTTTTTTTGCCTTTGGGAGTTTGCTTTAAATAATAGGGCTAGCTCTGCCACTTTGATGTCTCCGTTTTTCTGTAATTCGGTTTTTCACCCTCGATTTTTTTTAAGGACAACGGGGCTTCTGTCTGCCAGTGTTACTCTGTTGTTGAGGTTGCGGGATTTGGGACAGGTAGTGGAGAGGTTGTCCTCTCTCAGGAGAGGGCCAGCGGTTTGTAACCGGCATAGGACTGATGGTCCTCGGTTTAAAAGGGGGGATTGGGTTGGTTTCCTCAAAGAATATTCCTAGGGTAGCATCTCCAAATTTAAGCAGGTTCATTGGACCTTATAAGTCATGGAGATTATTAATCCTGTTTCTTTTCGTTTTGCTTCTTCCAGGGACATTTAAGATCCATAACTTTCCACAAGTTTGTTGAAGAGTTTTGTTTGACCGTGGTTCCTCTACTGTGCCTCCTGACCCCGTTTTGGTGGAGGGCAATTGGGTATGTGGTTGAAAAAATTTTGGATTCTCGTTTTTCAACAAGATCCAGTATTTGGTTAAATGGGGGTTATGGTCAGGAAGACAATTCTTGGGTGTTTCTTCGGACATCCATGCTAGGAGACTTTCCGTCGTTCATAGAACCATCTACCGCCTGGTTGTCAAATGAGGGTTCGGTGACCCTCTCAAGGGGGGGGGGTACTGTTGTAATGGGTTTGGATGAGTTCTGAGAAGGCTCCCTCGGTGGTTAAAGCGGGTACTATGAAGATTGTAGGACTGGGAATCCGGTGTTACTGACTGGTCTTATATAAGGGATCATTTTTCCCCCTCAGGGTTGCCGGTGTCAATTGTTCTGGTCTGAATCCTTATTAGTTTCCCTTGTAGCCTGCGTGCGTGTCTGCTTTCCTGCACAGATAAGAATTTTTTCTTTTGTGTTGTTGCTATATTTTTGCATTTTTTTCGACTTCTGTGGGGGCCTTCTGGGTCCCCCCCGGGGGCTTTTGCCCTCAGTTTTAGTTCGCCACTGAGTTTTGTTCTTTTGCTTTTTCCAGTTTTTTCAGTGGCTGCGTTTTGTTTTGTTAAACCAGAGAGCAAATTTAGGTGGTAGAGGCGTGTGATCTCGGTGATTTTTTAAATTAGTAGTGTTGGGTTTTTAGGGTTTTTGGGATTGCAGTAAGTCCCTTCCTGTCCTTTTCTATTTAGATAGTTTGGGCCCCGTTTTTCTCATTTATTTTTTTCTGTGTCAGTTATTTCCTTTGTCTAACCCCCATTACATGTTTGGGGGCTTTCTATTATTTTGGGGTTTGCTCCGGGGCAGTGTTTCCTATTTCTTTCTTTGGTTGTTAGTTTCTCGGCTTGTGACGAGGCGTCTAGGACCAACGAGGAACGCCCCCACGGCTGCCTCTATTGTGGTGGTTAGTCAGGGTACTGAATCCCATAGATTTCCAACTGCTCTGGTGTATTGCCTTTTTTACCTGCACTCTCACTACCGAAACATAAAAGTTTAACTTTCTGGTTGTAGGGTTCCAACCATGCACAAGTGTACACGAGGCTAAGGTTTCCTTGCCTCCCCCCGAAAACCTCTGTTCCTTCTGGCAGTCCCTGTGTTTGGCAATCAACCTCTCTTCTGGACAATCTCCGTCCCGTCTGTGCCTCTAGGCCAACAGTTTATATCCCGGTCCAGCTCAATTTCACCTCCCGGTCTAGACCCGGATCCCCTTTGATTGGTTTCTATTCCACGCTAGTGACCGCCTGCACCCGCTCAGCCTGGGCCCCTTCCCCGCCTTAGCCCTATCCATGGCTGCAACTGTCTTTTCCTGCTGCATTGATGCTCTAACCAGGAATTCCCCCTCATTTCCCCTCTCTAGCTGCATGCGCTGTACCCCTCCCACCTGGAAAAACCTATGCTAAATAAACCTAGCAATAATCTATTCCCGATCTCTAATGTGCCCCACTAACCTAACCCCATATTTCCTTTCTAACCTCTTCTACCCCCTAATTTGTAAATAAAACATATCAAAAACATCACATTACAGACATAAACAATAGCACTTAAATATTAACATTAGCAAACAATAAGGTACCGCACTAACATGTGAACTGTCCAAAGAAGGGGAGGCCTCACCTTGGTTCCCTTCACCTGTAACGGATGGACTTTTGCGGTAGGGCGAGATGGCTTATAGCACCATTACAAGACCAGATCCAATAAAGGAGTAGGGAGAACAGATCAGGGTAAAGGAGTCGAGATACCAGAGCAAATAAAGGAGTTGGGACCAATCTGGTAAAGGAACGAAAACCAGATCGGGGTACAGGAGTTGAGAAACCAGATCCGAGTAAAGTCGCGAGAGAGCCCCACAACCGAAGAGCTGAGTGAGTTGCAGATCCTGGGCAGAGAAAAAACGTAAGCCACAGCAAGGGCTTAGTGAGTTCATTTCCGTATAGACTGTCGTGTCTAGTCACTCAGCTATACTGGAGATAGAAACCAAAAATGTCTCTTTAAATCCTTCACTTTTTTGTTAATGCTGGATAAACTAATGTGAAGTAAAATAACACGCCCTCGGGCAAAAAACAGGAAAACAAAACAATATGGATCTCAGACCATACGGTTTGGGGTAGGGTTGCAAAAACCTCCTGTTTCAGTATCCCCCCAACACAAGCATTTCTGGAGTTACTCTCTTCCCCCGCTAACATCGACGCCTCTGGAGCCGACTATTTAAGCCCAGCCACCACTCTAGGGTGGGAATAAGTGGACAACTCCCCCCGCTCATTTTTCCACTAAAACCAGCCCTTCAACAAATTGGCTAGTTAACCCCTCAGAAACAATGGCTTGTGCAAAAATGAGTATTTGCTAGCAGAAATTTCTGCCAGGTTTCGCATCTCTTGCAGGAAAAATGCCAATCAAAAGCCGCGTTTTTGCCGCGTTTTTGTTTGCGTTTTTTGTCAGCAATGAAAGGCTTTTTGGAGCTAAATAAAGATATTTAAAAAAAAAAAATTGTGACAAGGAGCCGACGATGAGACTATGCTCCCCATCAGCTTCCCTGTTACATAACAGCAGCAGCCTATGGGAGCAGTAGTCCCATCAGTCACCCCGCCCTGACCTGTGGTAAGCTTTTTACCGCGGTAATAGTCCGCTGAGGGGGGTATTGACATTGACAGCATTACCCAACCTTGACCGACGGTAACATTACCGGTGGGTAGTGTTACTGCGGGTTCAGTCACCTGTGGGGGTCACGCTTTCATTTGACGCAGACCATGCCCAGCGCTCTGACGCGGTCTAAACCGCCGGAGCATTACCGCGATAAGAACTCCACGTCGGTGTGTTTTCCCATGCGTACACAGTAAAATGTCGGTAAACGAAACAAAAATCAGCAAGTCTCAAACATTTTTATATCTGCGTATTGGGGTTTGGACAACCCAATTCAAGTCAAAGTGAAAAAACTGCAGAAACGCACAAAATTGCTGCTGCAGAAATTAGCACTGCAAATACTTTCGGAAATTTTTTGATCATGTGCCAACACTTAGGATTGTCATTTGAATTAGTGAATGAATTCCTAGCATTTTTGGCCCCTTTCCTCGTGGAAAAAACGTGCGAAAACGCATCAAAAGGCACTGTGTGAACTAGCTTAATGTGGGGAGGGAAAATTCCGGGTTTTAAATCCTGAAGCCCCTTAGCCTCAGTGAAGCATATCTCCCCTTAACACTTACCAGGATTTGTCACAAATGTTACGGTAAAATTGGGACCGGGCGGTTCAGGGAATTTGACAAGTTATCAAAAATCGTAATCTGGAACTTGCGGCTAACGGGTAGTATCGTCAACTCCTGTTAGGCTGTGACATGCTTCCTGAGGGTTTGACGGTGACGGGCCCATAGTGACATGACGCTGTGTGGCCCAGTGCGTTGGTAACATGTTCCCTGGAGGGGCACGATAAGGTAATTGTGAAACCCTGTTATTCTTTCACAACACACATTTCCCATTTACCACAGAGGGAACCTTAGACTATTTAAGGGAGTGTTAGGTACAGTGCCATTCAAGTCGAGTTTGTTTCCTGTAAGCTCAGTTGGGCTAAACAGGTTGGAGTCAGTTCCTGTAGCATTCAAGTTTCAGGTCTTGGGGGAGAGGAGAGAAGATGGATCCTGACAGAGCTTTTAGCTCACTTGAAATTAAAGTGGGGCTAGTACGGGGTAAAAGGAATTCTCTTCCTAGCAGAGTTAGTCAAAATGCTTCTCAGAAAAGCTGCCTGAGTTTTTAGAAGGGAAAGTGATCGGGCTAAAGCTGTAACAGCTGACGGGTTTTCCTTGAGCTGCTGGGACGAGTTTAGAGGAAAAAAAAGGGGATAAACATTATAGCATCGAGTCGACTGAGACATTAGGAGATTGGAAGAAAAGTGAAATACACCTCTGACCCGTGTTTTTAGGGTGAGAGCAGGGCGACAGGCGAGTTTGAGAAAGAAGGGAAGAGTTTTTTCGGGACAGATCACCTTCACTCGATTAAAAGGAACGGGTCCGAAGCATTGTAGTACTTCACGGCTTTGATAAAAAAATCCGGAGCCTTGCTGGACTTCAAGTCCAGAAGGTTAGCCCTAAGTGTTGTAATAACTGGATCAGGGAGAACGGGAGGAGTAGGCCTGATCAGCCCAACGATTAGTTCTTTCCAAATCGATTATCAGAGCGAAAAGGCTCTCCCAAAGTTACCGGGGTAGTTGGCTCACGATTAAACTTGACTTCATGCAAGTTAGGATCACTACTTTCAAAGGTAAAGGAGGCCTTACACCGCTCAGCAATTCCGAAGTGATTCTCCAAACCTGACCATTCCCGGACTACCTGCCAACAAATCGTAAAGGTTGGAAGAGATGAAATTTGGTGAGACTCTTTATCTCCCCCTTTGCACCACCAGAGACTTAAGGGAACAGCCCACCGGGGGGATTAACTTTTGCCTATTAAATCCCCTCAGAAGATTCACCCCAGCAGCGCTGGTTATTGATCAGAAACCACAGTGTTGTGAATGGACTTGAGATAGTTGAGAAGGCTCCCTCTGGTGGTTCAAGCGGTATGGACTGTCCAGTGAATTGTGAGGTTTGGGAATCAGGGTTAGACTGGTTTATATAAGGGGTCGCCTTCCCTCAGGGTTGCCGGTGTCAATTGTTCGGTTTCAATCCTTGTTCCTGTTTCCTTTTAGCCTGTGTTCGTTTTTGCACTCCGCTAAAAATAAGACATTTTCTTCTTTTTGTTTTTTGTGCTTGTTTTTGATTTTTGCCTGACTTCTGTGGGGGCTTTCAGGGTCCCCTCCGGGGCTTTTGCCCTTCATTTAGTTAGCATGATGTTTTGTAATTTGCTTTTTCCAGTTTTTTTCAGTGGCTGCTGTTTTGATTTTGTTACCCAAAACTAATTAGGTGGGAAGGTCGTGTGATCTCAGGTGTTTTTGAAATTATATAGTTGGTGTTTAGGGTTTTTTTGGGATTGCAGTAAGTGCCCTTCCTACCTTTTCTTTTTGTATTTTGGGGGCCCCAACGTTTGTTTATATTTTCTGTCTGTGTCAGTTTTTTCTTGTCTAACCGCCATTAAAATTTTTGGGGGGGCTTTTATGTTCTTTGGGGATCTGCTCCGGGGCAGATAGTTTTCTTTCTTTTTTTGGTATATTAGTTTTCAGGCTGTGAGAGGGTTGGCCAACTAGGAAACGTACGGCTTCCTCTATTTGTGGTTTATCAGGGACTGCAATTTTAAAGATTCCAACTGCTCTGGTTTTTGCCTTTTTTTAAACCTGCACTCCTCACACCAAATTAACAGTTTCCCGGCCTAAACGAAAATTATATGGTACTCACAGAAGGGAAAAATAAATTTTAAAAAAAAAAAGGTTTCGAGTTGTCAGAGATATTTTTCTGTTTGTTGCATTTTTTTTTTTTTTTCCCTCCCGTATTCTGGGTGCGGGGGGATTTTTTTTCAATGGGTTTGCCAGTTTTCTGGCCGGTGGATCAGCTTGCATGGGTTCGGGTTATTGTACCTTTCTTGCTAGGTTGCCTGTTGTGGAACCTGGTTCCCATGCCCGATTTGTTTTTGGGGGCGACAAGCCTGAATTTCAAAAATATTGTAATTTGTTTTTTTGCCTTAAAATCTAAGTCCTCAGGGAATGCAGCGCAGCAGGTTAAATTGTTCTCTACCTGCGCGGCGATCCTCAGGATTGGGCTTTTTCCTGAACCTGGGGTCCTGTTTTGAGTGAGTTGATGCATTTTTTTCAGGCCTGGGGTTTTGTACGATGAGCCTAATGTCACTGATCAAGGAAAAGTCTGTTGGCATTAAATCGGGGCTTGAGACGCTGATTATCTGTCAGAGATTCCGCGGTGGGAGCTGACCAAATGGAAATGACACGCTTTGGCAGCCCTTTTTGAAGGGTCTGTAGATAAAAGTAAAGGAGTTATGGGGGGATTCCCTATCCCCTTGGTCCAATGATTCTATGTCTTAGCGATTCAAAAATTACAGCGTTTGCTGAGGGGAAGTATGCGTGGATGTGTTGCCTTGTGAACCGCTTTGAAACCCATGCTGGTGATAGAGTGGTTTCTGGGGCACAGCGCTGGTTTCAAAAGCGCAATGGGTTATGTTTCTATGTGGTGATGCCTTATGCTATTTCTTCTGCCCTAAGCGGGAAGAGTTTTCACGCTCGTTGTCTGGGTAGTGTTAGCAAAAATTTTTTTTAACTGTTACTCTGATATGCTCTCTGTCCTCATTTTTGCTAGGCTTTGTTATTCGGGAGCAGTATTAACCTATGGATTTTGATTTTTTTAAACTTTTTGGGTTTCCCTTGATACCCTACAAGTCATTCCCCACTGGGGATCGATTTACCCCCCTTTTTGGGGGATAAAAACCCCTTCTCTATAGGTAAATAGGGTTGAACCCCATCACAGGGGGGAAACTGCAAATTTTTGGTTCTGTATAACTTGCATACTTATGGCTTTTTCCCTTGGTTCAGTCTAAATCCTTTTTTGGTTGGAAATCTGTGTCTTAACCCGTGGGGGGTGCCCCCAAGTGTTAATACAACACTCCCCTTTTTTTTTCCCCCCCCCGGTCAGGAGTTCCCTTTTTTTTGATTTTTCGATGTGTTTACGAAAGTAAATCTGCCCTTGCCTCCCCCAGGGGTATGACTGCGCTATTGAATTTTTTGTGGTAGTAATTTTCCAAAAAAGGCCCTTTTTAAATTGTCTGTACCTAAATGACGCTTGCGGTCTTATTTGGGTCATGGGGGAAAGGGTCATCAGGCCATCCTCTTCACCCCCTTGGTCCGGTTTTTTCTTTGTGGCCAAAAAGGATGGGATTAAGGCCCCGTATGATTTTGTCTTTTTTAAAAATATAGTGAAATATCAATATCCGTTACCCCCATTTCTGACCGTTTTCCAGGTGAAAAAAGCTACTTGGGGGTTTAAAATTGACCCGGGGGGCATATAACCTATTCGATTAAGCCGGGGATGAATGGAAAGGCATTTAACACCCCTGAGGGGAATTTTTTGTACCTTTGATCCTTGGGCTCACAAAACTCCTTTTGTCTTCAGTCCTTTGAATACTTTTTTGGGATTTTGTGGATAAATTTTTTATTGTTTTTTTTGGTGATATCTTTTTTTTTTCTAATGATGGGACTCTCTTGAAACATGTTCGAATTTTCCTTTTTTTGGGAGAATTCTGTATGGGAAGGATCAAGTGTCTTTTTTTGGGGTTCAGAGGACTCTTTTTGGGATTATTTTTTCCCCATTTGTTATTGAAAAAGGGCCCGGAAAGTTTGGGTTTTGGATTGGGCCCCAAACCACTTATTAAAGGCCTTCAAAGTTTTTGGGTTTTA
>JARQOD010000003.1:589963156-590046650 GCA_033576555.1 Oophaga sylvatica
CCACTGCCACCCTCCTGCTTTTCATTACTAGATAAATCTAACCCATTTTTGTTTCCTCTTGTATTTCTATGCTGTGCATAGGCAGCAAAGAAGCCACCACCACCCTGCACATGCTGTCACTGCTGAAGGAGGTGCTTCCATGCTTCCCTGCCATCTTGGTGAAGTCCTGCTGTGAGACTTTGTTGAAAGTTATGACCTTAAGCCACGTGGTGAGTGTGTATATAATTTGGGGGTGCATACCAGGAGAACCTTTTTGATGCTTTTTCTTTTGCTTGTTATGGATATTTTGAGGAGGATCTTTTTGCTTTCTATTTTTTGTTTCAGTAAATACTTACATTATCTGTGAAATAGCCATTGTGGAGCAATTGCTCTATTATTCCTCTTAAAATGACAGCGGGGTGTTACGATTCCTCCTGAAACTTCTTTGCAAGATACGTGATGGTGGGTGTCCCACTCTGATAATACTGGAGGCGAAGCACCTATATATCGCTGCTTCTCCCACACTGACGTGGCCACACTGAGGTGTAGAGAAATATTGGCACTATACCTGTGTGGTGTCCCCTTTATTCTTAGGATTGGTGAGGATACCACAGTATGGGCCCCCATGATTCTAAGAGGATGATGGTATATCCTATCAATATTCCACCATTTTATGATGGGTAAACCATTTTTCTTCCCTCTGCAGATGATCACCGCCTGTGCCATGCAAGCCTTTCATGCCCTTTTCAACTTCAACCCAAATACCCAAGCGCTGACTGCAGAGCTCAATGCCCAGATCATCACTGTGAGTATAAATCAGCCATCTCTCGTTCCTCCCATCATTTGTCATTTTACTGCACAGCCTTGATATATTACTACTTTTCTGACAGGCGCTGTATGACTATCTTCCTAATGAAAATGACCTGCAGCCCATGCTGGCCTGGCTTGCTGTCATGGAACAAGCTCACGTAAACTTGTCCCGGTAGGAAAACTATTTAATCTGGAACACAGTAAAAAAAAAAAATAATAATTATTCCTATGGATATGTAAGCACTGCAGTAAAGCATTTCACCACTAGATGGCAGACACATTTTATATCTCAGTCCTTGTGCTGTGGACACCATAAGAGCTGACATGTGCCACATGAGCAGCCATGGAAAATTGCACGGCCTAAAATATTGGTGCAAAGATGTGAAACGGTTGTAAAACTGGAGACTGGTCACATGCAAGTTGCACTCATCTTGCAATTTGGTTTATAGGAGAAAAGTTGTATACGGCATGAAGCCAAAAATCCAACTTAGTTTTGTTTTTTTTATTGTTTTTTTTATTTCTGCATTCACACAGACCTAGATAATCTGTTTTATAGCACAGTGAACGCATAGAAAAATGACAATCGTTTCCCCCCCTTCTGTTTTTCTGTACATTGCATTCTAAAAAGAATGGTGTCATACAAAATTAAGTTATGGCGCCTGAAAAGGAAAAAAAACACTAAAACTGAAACGAATATTGTCTGTATCCTCAAGGGGTTAAAATAAATCTGTCTGCCATGCTCATCATCTTGCAGTGATATAGTGCTTGTGTTTGCAGGTTGCAGTGTGACTTGTGCCTTGGTCATCTCCCTCGGCTCTTCTCCACATCCATGACTTGCCTCCTGTCCCCGCACACACAGGTTGTGTCTGCAGCTGCTCGCACTTTAAAGGTACGTGCTCATCCGTAACGCCGGGCTACTACTAGCCAGATTGTGTGTTAACTGTTTAATTGCTAATCTAAATGGTTTTTGCTTTCTATCTGACTTCTCTGCCTTTTCCCCAGTCTCTTCTGACAGAATGCATTGCACCCCACATTGCAGAGATCGGGACCGTTTCTCTCGCTTCAGTCACCGGACCTGCTGGTCACATCTGTAAAATGTTTAAGTGAGTCCCTCCAGAAATATATAGTAATTCTAGTGTATGGCTGGTTGCAAAGTAGAGCTCCGAGCGAAGAGGCCTCATGCCTGTCGGGATATATTTCATTTTCTGCATGTGATTTATCAATGCTGCAGTTCACTGACAGCAGGCAAAGATGGGGACTGAATGATCTTTAACTACTTGCGGACTTCCTAATGTCATAAAACTGCTGTCTAGTCCACATATGACTATGCAAGGACGTTTTAAAACGTCGGAGCAGGGAGCTGCTGTCGTATGTGTTCTGTGTATACAGATAGAAGTAGTCTTCTTCCTATACACCCAATGATTGTGCAATTGCCGGCTGCTCAGTGACAGTAGGAGCTGCTGCATCTTAACAGATCCAGAGCATCTCTACTGTGCAGCCATGACACTGAATTTGCCCTGTAACTGTGGACAATGTACCTGCCCCCAGTAACAGGGAAAACCATCAATAAAAATACATTGAAATGCCCCCCTAAAGGTCTTTAATGAACTTGTGGTGGTGGTGTTGGGGGGTAATGTGTGATCTAAAAAATAATGTAAAAAAAAATAATAATAACAAGTAAAAGCCCACCGCCAGTCTGAAAAGCGGTTTCTAGCCCCGCACCAGACCAAAAAAAAAAATCAAAACATGTCAGACATATAAAAATGATTGCTGCGTAAAGGGGAACACAATTTTTCAATCATTGAAGAAAAAAATATAATTAAAAAAAAAAAAGAAATTCAGGGCATCACCAAAAAA
This sequence comes from Oophaga sylvatica, assembly GCA_033576555.1. NCBI lineage: Eukaryota > Metazoa > Chordata > Amphibia > Anura > Dendrobatidae > Oophaga > Oophaga sylvatica. The sequence continues at coordinate 589,965,803 of JARQOD010000003.1, forward strand.
AAGAAAAATTATTTGATTAAACTGAAGAAGAAAACTGTAGAGTTTTTAAAACTGCACTTATGGAAAATCAAAGAAAATGTGTCTGTTCATGAACTGGGGAAGATGACGGACTGTAGCTCCAGCGTTACTGACTCACATTGCACCAGTTCCACAATCCACGGCTCCAGTTTTGGGTCACTGCTGCTGAGCTTTCCGGTCAGTGGTTCCGTTACGTGACCAGAGCAGCGAGTGGAGAGGACGTCCTGACTGCTTACTGCTCGTCGGCCGCTCCCTTTACTTGCTGCACAGGATTGGTATGGCTTCAGAGACCCTTGGCTATTGCATTGACTACCTAAGCAAGGCTATTGGAGGGGGCGGGGATGGATACTGCCAGACCCCGTACACCCAGTGTAAGCAACCGCTGCAATTTAAGGCCCAACTAATTGTCCTTTCAGCAGGATTCTCACCGTCCCCCAGTTTCCGGCCAAATAGTGACTTTCCTCACCCCCTCTGTGCTGCAGTTCTCCTTTTGATATGAGGCTTGTCATTACTTGTGGGATAACAATGGCCATGACTGTATCCTCCGGTACCAGTGTATGTTACTAGTCACATGTCTTACGCTTATCTCTCCAGGTTTGTAGAAGAAGGCCTCTCCTACAAGTTCCATGCCTCCTGGGTCTTTGTCCTCCAGGTGTTACAGAGCTTTTTTGAGGCCGCTGGGAAGTCTTGCCACCCCCTTATGAAGAAGGTAATGTATACATGGACTGGATGATGGCGACAGAGCGACGTCTCTTCTGTGCTCTCTGATCCGCTGACCATCGTCCATTGCAGTGTTTGCAGACTCTCGCTGACCTGCGGATATCGGCGCACTTCCCTCACACCGCAGAGCTGGACCGTGCCGTGGGAGCGGCGGTGGAGAACATGGGACCCGAGGTGGTCCTGAGAGCCGTCCCGCTGCAGATTGATGGCACAGAGTAAGCATCATATATGTGGTCTGGGGGCGGCTTTGTCTGCCGACGTGATACCGGTATTTATCGGCGTCTTTTTCTTTCAGAGACATCTCCGACTTCCCGCGCAGCTGGCTAGTGCCCGTGATCCGGGACTACGTGAAGAACACAGAGCTGGATTTCTTCACCAGATATTTCTTGCCCCTGGCTGAAAAGCTAAAGAAGCGAGGTGACTCCAATGTCTTTATGTCCAATGTTTATGTATATATGGTCAATGAATAGGGAGAAGTTTTACATCTTTCTGATATACTTTTCATCAAGCAATACCTATATATAAGTAATCCGTGTGCTGTCAGTAAGCGCATGGATGTCCAGCGTCGTTACTTGGGGTAATCAATAAAAATCAGTGGAAATTAAAGAAAATATGGAAAATATTTATAGGTGGCCATGCTGCACTCTTGTATAATAGGTAGGTGACGCTGCCCGCGAGGTATCTGCCAGGTCTTGAGCAGGGCTTCCAGGTATTGTGAACCTGTCGAATTAAATATTGCACCAATATTAGCAGCGCCTCTCCTCCATACATGCAATGGAGAGACGCAGAGTATCCCACTTTCAGCCTTTTAATTAGGTAATGCTTGGAGGAGGGTGCACCAAGCAGAAATACATGTGTTGGATTGTGGAAATTCAGCGTCCTGTCTGAATGTGGCATTTTTTATATATAATTTGCAATTAGAAAATTTAAATACTGTAGTTTTCGGATTATAAGACTCACCCCAAATTTTGAGGAGAAAAATAGGAAAAAAAACTTTCTTTGAAGAAAACGGTGCTAATAATCCATGTGTCCTATTGCTTACCTGGGCTGGTGGCTGTGGTGAAGCAGGGTTCCAGGAGGAGGCAAGAGTGGAGCGTTGCTGCAGGCTGGGATGAGGGGGTGTTCGGATGTGCGGCACGCCGCTGCAGGTGGTGTCCAGTGCTGCGGGGGCTTTGCCGGCTTTTTGTGAAAGGCCAAAGCCCCCGCAGTTCCATGGTTTCCTATGCGATGGACTTCGGGAAAATGGCTGCCGGGGGAGGCCCATGGGGAGAAAAAAGTGCGTCTTATAATCCAAAAAATACGTTGTTTCTCATTAAAAAAAAAAGTTTTATACATTTTGGGATCTAAAGCTGATGTGCATTCACTGATGTCTTTTTTTTTTTTTCCATAGCTAGTGACTTAGCTGAGGCTGGGAGAAGTCTGGAGGCCAAGATCTATGAGACACTTCAGTGGCAGGTAAGTGATATTTTGGATCACTCAGCGCTATACAAGGAGGATGTGGGGTGGAGGAGTCTGATCTATATTGTGAACCAGGCATATGAGCTTCTCGGCAAAGGTGACCATCAGGCATATTTTCTTTGTCGCTTCAGGTAACCATTGGTGTATGCTGCTGTCACTGGGAGGCTGACCCTAAGCAAAAAAAAAAAAGGAAAATAGCTCCTCCTCAGCAGTATACACCCTCCGACAGGCACCAAGTACCTCAGTTTAAGCTTAGTGTCTGTAGGATGTGGACATGAATCTGATCCCAGATTCCATTTTTCCTTTTCAGGTTTTTTGTTTTTATTAATCTTTTCCCATTTGACTTTCAGGTTCTTTTTCCTTAGGGTAACATGGTGTAATTTCTCACCCTGTTTTTCCGTACCGTGTGACCGAGAGAGCAGGTTGGTGTCACCCACATCGCCCACTCTCGGACTCGCAGGCAGGACCTTATCCCCTGTCACCTTTATGGGTGTTTCAGGGTGATTCCCACTGGCCGGTCCTTGCCTTTTCCCCACACCCCACCCCTCCCTCGGAGAGGGCTGGGAGGAAGATGGTGGTCACCAGCGGTGGCCTTCCCCCTTATTGTAAAGGGTTGATGCCGTCTTCTGCACAATCTGGAGATCCACTATACCAGGACTTTCATCCATCAGAGGGCTCCTGAAGGCATCCTAATTGGTGATGAGGAGCCGTGGACCCACCTTGCCGGTATGTATGTTCCTTTCCTTGCTGGGGCGTACGGCAATTTTTTGTCCCATTTAGACATGGGACAGGGCGGCTTTAGTGCAGTAATCCACGCACAGCCGCGGCCGGTCTGAGACCTTGGGGCCGTCCCCTTTTCTTTCCTGGCCACGCCTCCTCCTCGGCCACTCACCACCGCACGTTTGAATTGCACTCTCTTTCAGACCAATAGCAGGTCTCGATGGGTCAGATTCTTCGGCTCTGACCTGGCCACACCCCCACTTCGCATGCGTTTCCTCCGTGCGCTTTTGCACCTATGGAGCTCCCTCTCCCTGCCGGTATACACCCTCAGCAATTCAACCAATCGGTGGGCGCTTTGTTTCCACGGCTGGCATATCTTCCTGGCTGTTCACGCCCCCGGCGTGTCAGCCAGTCAGAAGTTTACTTTCTCTTTCACCGGCCGGCTTTTCAGCCACGCCCACTGCACTGCATCGTGCTTGCTGTGACACAGCTCAGCCGATGCTATATCGGTACTTGTGCCTCAGCAGATATAATCCTGAGACACTGCCTTTATCTGCATATCTCCTGCGCCCTCGGCATCAGACCTGCTGACATCTGCCACAGGGAGATAGCTAACCTCACAGTCATCTGCTGACTGTTGCTGACGTTGGGTAGGCTCTGCCCTCTATCTCCTTTCTTTCTTTTTGTACTTCTATATAGCCCTTCTCTGCAGTATTACCAACGCTTGACTTATGCCCAACCCTGCAGAGGCTTCTCGTTACCCCTCTAAGCCTACTGTGGTTCATTATGCCTGTGCCCTTTGCAAAAGAAAGTAGTCCTCAGGTCAGCTGTCCCCCTTCTGCCCGTCCTGCAGTCTTTCCACCATGTCTGGCCCACAGTAGCACCCTAACGCTCAGAATGAGAGCACACCCCTCACAGTCGGTTTCTGACCTGACAAAAGTATCACAGTCCCTGGTCCAGGTCCTGGAGCGTCTTCCACATTTGTCTGCTGTCACCAGTGCTCCGAACACCTCTCACGGTGATTCACACGCACCTGACCTCAACCTTCGCAGGGACAGATTGGGTACAAAGCAAAGGAAGTGGGCTCTTTCTAGTTCCTCCTCCAGTTTCCCGGGTTCCTTTGCATCCTCTAGGATGCCCTCCTCTCCCCATGCTCCCTCCTCGGAGTCGGTTTTTGGGTCGGATGTGGATTCCCAGTCTGAGTCTGATACGGACCAGGTCTCAAAGATGCAGGATATGGTCAATAGCCTTATCTTGGCAACTACTCAGACTCTTAACCTAAAGGAGGATGAGGCACCTGCTCAGGAGCACTCCGTTTCATTCAAACGGGTAAAACGTCCTTCCCGGACTTTTCCCAATCACAGGGAATTTGAAGCGATTATGGCTAATCACTGGGAACAGCCTGAAAAATGCTTCCAGGGAAGGAAGCAGCTAGAGATGGGGCACACCAGATGTCGACCTGATGGAGTCTCAGATGAACCACAAAGTTCCTCAGTTCGTAGCCAGGTCCCGGTATCCGCTGGCCATCGTTTGCGATGCCCTAGTGATCCTGTGGTCCCAATTTCAGCTGCCTTATCTTTTTCCGCCTCTCCCCGTGATTCAGAGTCATAAAAAAGATAAAGGCGGAAGGAATTCCCGTAATCCTGGTAGCGCCGGACTGTAAATGAAGGGCCTGGTACGTGGAGCTGGTGAACATGCTAATGGACGCTCCCTGGAGTCTTCCAGACTGTCCAGATCTTCTCTCACAAGGCCCCCTCTTCCACCAGAGTTCAGTCTCTTGAATTTAACAGCATGGCCGTTGAGGCCTCAGTCCTGAGGGAGGCCGGTGTGAAGAAACCAGATTGTACCTTAATTTCCCAGACAACCATGTTTTTGTAAACCCACAAGAATTGACTTTTTATCTGTATATTGGCTCGTGGATTTAAGTGTTTATGTCTGGTGGATCAAGAAGACAGACTGGCATACCATTTAACATACTATGTAAGTCAGTAATAGTGACTTGTACATAGTGGGTGTTTATCTGTGTTTATTGTGAGCTGATATGCTAATTGTGTATTGTATTCTATAACCAGTTGTTGACTTCGAAGTTTGATAGGGAAAGGCTGTTATGATGAACTGAAGCACAATGTGTAAATCTAAAAATAGATCACATGCCTCGGATATAAAAGAGACTTCATTCCTTCTAGCTGGTGTCACTCTTAAGGGTCAGCTCAGGGTACATCACACAGGACTGCTCTCGGTTATCTCCCTACGCTTGTCGTACCTCCTCTCTGTGTACCACAGGTGGAATATCGGCCCTGGGAGCTCTGACATATCATCTACCATCATCTTGGCGAGACAGCGGAAGGGTGAGACCTTGTAATGTGCACCATCTTGGGGGTAATTGCTGGGAATGTTCTGTTTGCTATAGGGTGTTGTGGTTCAATAAAGCATTGCCACACTGTTTTACCCTATCCCTGCTTTGTCTGTGTAGTATGTTGCCCACGGGGAGATAGAGCGGGCGTTCAATGGTATGAGCCCTTGTCACGAGTGCTTTGGAGGTGACAGGCCGTCATCCTGCGTCAGGCCTCAGAAGGTCTGAGCGTCTGTCCATACAGACTGCTCCCTGAACCATCTGCCTCTAGGACCCAGCGTCGACCTCCTCCTGCTCAGAGAAGTTTGGATCTATTTAGTTAATGTCTCAGCTGTGACCCAGTGCGGGTAATAGCTTCATTTCCACTAGTGCTTGCTAGAGTGTGGACCTATTCAGAGAGCTCCAGTTGGTGTCTGGAATCCCTCATCTTATATCCGTATCTGGCGATTCAGCTAAGTGTTCCCGTTTGTCTCACCTTACCGTCTTTAGTTTAGTGGAGACTGCCTAGCGCGCATCTCCCCCCGTTCCCTATTCAGGACTTAGGCCTCAGGGAGATTCAGGGCCTGAGGTTCCTGCTCGGCGACTGGTCAGGAACCAAGTATAGGGACTCGGTAGGAGTTCTAGGGAGAGATTAGATCTAGCCTAGGGGTCTCCAAATCCCTTCCCTAGTGTCTGGGCCCCCTTCCCCATTTCCCTTCATGTTACACTTGGTTTTCCCACACTGTGCGTGACTGCCCTGGTCCATGCAGTCTTTCTAAAGGCAGCCAGGCCAGCAGACAAGAGCGCTCACTGACCCGTTTCTCCACAGCCGATTTTGCCATCAGGTCATTCAGACTATGATTAGGGCAAGAAAAGCTACATCCTTGCGTATCTACCACAGATACTGGAAGGCCTTCTTTTGTTGGAGTGAGGACAACAATTTGGTCTGTTTTTTTCCCTTCCTTTCATCCTGGGGTTTCTACAAGTTGGTCTTGATTCTGCTCTGTCAATTCTTTTCCAACAAAATCTGGCTTCTTGTTCCCAGGTAAAGACTTTTCTTCAAAGAGTTGCCTACCTGGCACCTCCTTATAATCTCTGATCGATCCATGGGATCTTAACCTTGTCCTTGGCGCACTTCAGCGCGCTCCTTTTGAGCCCATTCAAGACATTCTGTCTTCTCTCCTTCATGGAAAGTGGCCTTCTTAGTTGCCATTACGTCCATCAGGAGAGTTTCTGCGTTAGCAGTATTGTCCTGCCGTTCTCCGTTCCTGATTCTCCATCAGGACAAGGTAGTTCTCAGACCCGTTCCTTCCTTCCTTGCCTAAGGTGGTTTATTCATTTCACATTAATGAATAAATTGTCCTTCCCTCGCTATGTCCCTCTCCGGTTCATCCCCTGGAGAAGTCCCTCCATAAGTTGGATATGGTGAGAGCTATCCGTGTCTGCCTCTCAAGGACTGCTTTCTTTCGCCTCTCTGATGACCTTTTTGTCATCTCTGAAGATCGTCGTAAGGAGCTTCCAGCTTCCTAATCCGCTATTGCCTGTTGGATTTGTTCGACAATATTGGAGACATACCGCGTTCAGGACAAACAGCCTCTGGATGGGTAAAGGCTCACTCCACCCAGGGCGGTGGGAGCTTCCTGGGCAGTTCGTCACCGGGCTTCGGCTTTACATATTTGTAAAGCCTCGACCTGGTCATCTTTGCACACTTTCGCAAGGTTTTACAGGGTTCATACCCATGCCTCGTCTGATGCAGGCCTGGGAAGGAAGGTGCTGCAAGCATCGGCCGACCCAAGTCTGTCTTCTTTGCATTCTTTCTGTTTCCCACCCTTGGGACTGCTTTGGGACGTCCCATGGTTACCTGTGTCCCCAATGAAGCGATAAAGAAAGGGATTTTGGGATATTTGGTACTCAGTCGATCACTTGTCAGCGAAATTAAAAGTTTTCGGGTTCTTACCATAAAATGTCTTTCTTTCTTGGAGCCTTCATTGGGGGACACAGGAAACCATGGGTGTATGCTGCTGCCACTAGGAGGGACACGGGGGTCACAGCTCCTGCCCTTTTTTCCTATTGATTGTTGGACCGATTTGCTCCGGTCCGGGGGGGGGGGTGTATACTGCTGAGGAGGAGCCAACTTATTTTTATTGCTCAGTGTCAACCTCCTAGTGGCAGCAGCATACACCCAGGGTTTCCTGTGTCTCCCAATGCAGGCTCCGAGAAAGAACCCAAAATCTTATTTTTTTTCTCTGTCGCTTCATTGGGGGTCACAGGAAACCATGAGACTTCCCAAGGGCGGGAAAACAGCCAGGACTGGTCAAAAATATTAGCAGAGGCGAGAATCACAGACTGGAGACTGGCCACTCCAATATAGAACCAGCCTTACAATATGGCTACCAGGCCGAAAAGCACCAAGGAGGAGGAAAAAATAACTGAGAACAGCAGCTAAGGGAGCTGCTATTTAGTGACCTGATAAAGAATGATGCAGGTGGCCCTTGGCTCCAATGCAGAGAGCAGTAAGGAAATGATGGAGATCTGACCTATGCCGTTAAGCGTCCGAAACACAAAGGGGATCAAGACCCAAAGACAGTTGATGATGATTGTCCAGACGTAAACAGGGAGTCTGAGCGTCCGAAGAAACTGCTCGAAAGAAAGAACGCTGAGACTCGCTCTGTCCAGTTACAAAGAATTTCAAGAAACTGCTAGAAAGATGAGAAATAACGTAGTAATAAGTTAGACACTAGAGACGGCTCCCCCATACACGAGAGGCCGCTAGGATTAAGTAAGCACGTACTCCCCACCTAAAAATATGAACAAATGAATATAAGAAAAAAGAGAAACCTGCTACATGGGGAATTGGGTAACAAACTGGGCTCCTGAACCGGCAAAAACTGGGAGAGTAAGGGAAAAATAAAGGGAAATCCCTACGTAGATCGTAATCACGCCGTAACTGGAGGGACCGGAACCTGGATGCTACAGTTCACTAGCCAGACCTGACAAAAAAAAACTGGAACAGTAAAATTGAAATAGTAATGAAGTAAATAAAAAAGGTAAAATGCCTCCCACCCGAGTTCAGATGAAAAAGGGGAGAAATACTTAGCCTGTGATCGATCCTGATGAGCTTTCCGACCCTAAACTGAGGTACTGATCTGAGAAGCTAGGAGACGCCAGGCGTCCCAGACTTCCCTTTGCCTGAATGAAGTATTACGAAGCACGAGGGGTGAACCACCAGTAGGCAGAAATTGAGAGAAAACTTCAGACAGAAGAAGGCACAGTAGGAAAAAGTAGAGAGCCCTTAAGGAATGAGTGCTTCGCATGTGGCTTGAAACAGCCTGTTCTGAAACCCAGAGATTGGACTGAACAAAGTGCAAACTGGATGTAAGGAAGGTCGAGCCCAAACAGCAGAGTGCTTCGAGCAAAGGGCAAGGCATATCACAACTGGTAGAGAAAGAGGGGCCAGCCCTGAAGTCAATGTGAGATGCCCGCAGGGATGCTGAGAAAAAGGCAGCTAGGCCGATGGCCACTGCTGGGGCTGGAAGGGAATCAGTCTCTGCAATCCGAGAGAAAAACACTGGGGCAATCCCTGGTAAACTGGGATGAGGAAGGTCATGGGGACTATGGAAATAATCACCCTGACTGCGTTGTAAGGCACCTTGGTATATGAGCCGTTGCACCCGAACCGAGAGATACCATCCTACTCTGAACATTGAAAAATTAGATGGAAAGTTTCTGAATCGTTGGAGTAACCCACGCAAACACGTGAGAGGAGACCAATCAACACCCCAGAAAGGTGGCCATGGGAAGGAGCACCTAGGATCTGGAAAAGAAAGAAGGAGCAACCTTCTATATGACGTCTCGGGCTATCTGGTCTGGGGGGAAAGGAAGGAGGTGAGAAAACTCGTGTGTGGAACCGCTCACCTTGGTCTGAGTCACAATCCAAACGGTGATAACGGTGAAAAATAGAGAAAAAGTTGAACTCTGAAAACCCCAACACCAACCAACAGTATCATGTACGCTGAGGTCCCAATATTCAAAATAATGAGGGGGGATGGACCCCAGGGAAGACACCCGGCGCCAGCGACTAGAATAACTGGTGTAGGCTCCAGAAAGTAGGCGGAGGTCGGCTTAGGCCTCTTTCACACTTCAGTCGTGCGACGTCAGTCAAAATGTGAAAAAAACGGATCCGCCATATTTTTTTGGCGGATCCGTTTTTTTCCCATTGACTTGCATTAGTGACGGATTTTGACGGTCGTCCGTTAGGTCCGTTTTTTGACGGGTCCGTCGTTTCAGAAAAATGTCCAATTCAACGTTTTTTTGGTCCGCCAAAATGGCGGATTATAGCGGATCCGCCTCATCCGCTATTTTGTATAATGGCCGCCTATGGGTGGCATATCCGCTGGCATCCGTCTTTGACGGAAACCGCCAGCGGATCCGTGCTTCCATAGAAAACCATTGAAAATGCTAACACTGTCCGGGGTCTCTGTCTCTCGCAAACTTACATTTTCCGAAACGAAAATTTCATCATGTCCAGGTGAAAACTGATCCGTTTTACTTCCGTTTTTACACTTTTCTGACGGATCCGCCATTTTCACACATTGGCGGACGTCACACGACTGAAGTGTGAAAGAGGCCTTACCGGCTGTCCACGAATCCCAACCCCCTATGCTAGGGGGTCAGATCTAGTCTGGGATACCGTAGACTGGAATGGGTTTTCCAGACGAGACAGAAGTACCTGGAAAAAGGATACGATTCTTGTTGAAGGAAGAAGCCTGTTTCTTCTACGTCGGATGTAGGCCTGGAACAGCTCCCATACCGTGATCGATGCTTGCAAAGAGTAAGATGTTAACCGATCAGATTCTTGTCGGAGGGGAATAACCTGTTCCTCTGATGTTCGGAAATTGAATCCCGGAGCTGATAGGCTCTTGTTCTCATGGCCATATCCGGAGTCTGTAAGGAAAAAGGAGGTAAGTACTGACAAACAATCAGGGAGCTCAGGTCTTGAGCTAGCTAAGGTCTGATAACTGTGGGATCTGACTCAATAAAAAATAGAACTCCTAAAAGGCAGTTGGTGAATCATATATGGCAGGTGAAACGTCTGGATAGTGGCTAGAACACGTGGATGGCCTAGTAGACTGATCTACTGGACAGTTAACGTCATGCCCAAATGACCAGATGGTGAACGAGGCACTTAGGGGCCATGCAATCAGGAAAAAGGTACGTGGCAGAGAGAATCTGACCATCCGGCACCTGAAACCTGCGTGTCGGAACTTCCTAGAAGTTTGCTGGACATTTATGCTGGCGCTGTGATCAACCATGTAAGTTGTCTGACTTGCTGTAAGTAACGCTGGAGTCTTGAACAACGAGGTATGAGATGTACCCAACTGTTATTAACCATGAGGCACGTGCTAGAAGGTGCGTCTGACTCTCCTGAAAGCGGACTATTACCGCTGCTGCAGTCAACCATAACTGATGATCATATGGCACATCTTCACTGAATGGTGAACAGAAGGAAGCATAGGCAGAAGCTGCAAATGACCATGTGGTACATGTTAGAGGGTGTATCTGACTCGCCTGAATGTGGTACAGAACACCGGTACCGCTGCAGCAGTCAATCCGAGGCAAGTCTGAGTAACTGGAGAGACGGCTGCTGCTATCCACTGTAATGTACCTGGTAGGTGGAAACCTGGATATCAGATGGAGCACTGCTGCAAATGGTTCTCTGTATCCTGCGACAGACTCACCGTGGACAGAACCCATCGGAGAAGGGTATAGGAGAGGATTTCTGAGCTGCTGTCAAGGTCTGGTGTCCCCCACGGTGTTAGACAGATAACAGACTCATACATCCGGCGGTGTCCCTGTAGAATGTCCTGCCCTGCAATCTCTCCTGAGGACAGAGCAGCCAAGGCTTTGGAGATCAGAGGGAGACTGCTAGAGAATACAGAGTCTTTAATCCCAATCCGCCAGGAGTCAGTCCCAAACACCGCAATAGTGGAGGGCCAGATGCAGTTGACCTCTCCTCCTTGGGCGGTGTAATGTCGGCATCAGGAGAGGAGCTACAGAGGGATTGCAGTTCCTGTGTTGCTTGGAGAGAAAACGCCACCTTCCGGGTGGGCCTTCAATGAAAAATCAGAGACACCGCTTCCGCCCGCCACAGGAGGAAGAGGGGGCGTGCCTGCGACAGGCGGGAGAAAAAAGCCGGGAAGGAGGGGGCGGAGCAAACTGCCACGACTAGGCCGCGCACAAGCCGGGGTCTAAAGTAAAAGATAAGGCCTGCAAGACAGTAGGGGGGAGCGGCACAGAGGCTAAAAAATACTGCAAAAAGGACCCTGTGCCTGCTTATGTAAACCCCACACGGGTTTGTTTTATCATTTTTATTAAATACACTGCTCAAAAAAAATAAAGGGAACACTCAAATAACACATCCTAGATCTGAATGAATGAAATATTCTCATTGAATACTTTGTTCTGTACAAAGTTGAATGTGCTGACAACAAAATCACACAAAAATCATCAATGCAAATCAAATTTATTACCCAATGGAGGCCTGGATTTGGAGAGACCCCAAAATTAAAGTGGCATGTAATGTCCTTAAAACAAGTCAAAATGATGCTCAGTAGTGTGTGTGGCCTGCATGTGCCTGTATGACCTCCCTACAAAGCATGGGCATGCTCCTGATGAGGCGGCGGATGGTCTCCTGAGGGATCTCCTCCCAGACCTCTACTAAAGCATCCGTCAACTCCTGGACAGTCTGTGGTGCAACGTGACGTTGGTGGATGGAGCGAGACATGATGTCCCAGATGTGCTCAATCGGATTCGGGTCTGGGGAACTTGCGGGCCAGTCCACAGCTTCAATGCCTTCATCTTGCAGGAACTGCTGACACACTCCAGCCACATGAGGTCTGACATTGTCCTGCATTAGGAGGAGCCCAGGGCCAACCGCACCAGCATATGGTCTCACAAAGGGTCTGAGGATCTCATCTCGGTACCTAATGGCAGTCAGGCTACCTCTGGTGAGGACTTGGAGGGCTGTGCGGCCCTTCAAAGAAATGGCACCCCACACCATTACTAACCCACTGCCAAACTGGTCACGCTGAAGGATGTTGCAGGCAGCAGATCGCTATCCACGGCGTCTCCAGACTCTGTCACGTCTGTCACATGTGGTCAGTGTGAACCTGCTTTATTCTGTGAAGAGCACAGGGCGCCAGTGGCGAATTTACCAATCCTGGTGTTCTGTGGCAAATGCCAAGCGTCCTGCAAGTTGTTGGGCTGTGAGCACAACACTCATCTGTGGACGTTGGGCACTCAGACCATCTTCATGGAGTCGGTTTCTAACCGTTTGTGCAGACACATGCACATTTGTGGCCTGCTGGAGGTCATTTTGCAGGGCTTTGGCAGAGCTCCTCCTGCTCCTCCTTGCACAAAGGCGGAGGTAGCAGTCCTTCTGCTGGGTTATTGCCCTCTATGGCCCCCTCCACGTCTCCTGGTGTAGTGGCCTGTCTCCTGGTAGCGCCTCTGGACACTACGCTGACAGCCACAGCTCGCATTGATGTGCCATCCTGGATGAGCTGCACTACCTGAGCCACTTGTGTGGGTTGTAGAGTCCGTCTCATGCTACCACGAGTGTGAAAGCACAACCAACATTCAAAAGTGACCAAAACATCAGCCAGAAAGCATTGGTACTGAGATGTGGTCCCCACCTGCAGAACCACTCCTTTATTGAGTGTGTCTTGATAATTGCCAATAATTTCCATCTGTTTTCTATTCCATTTGCACAACAGCATGTGAAATTGATTGTCAATCAGTGTTGCTTCCTAAGTGGACAGTTTGATTTCACAGAAGTTTGATTACCTTGGAGTTATATTCTGTTGTTTAAGTGTTCCCTTTATTTTTTTGAGCAGTGTATATTTTTGCAATTTTTAAACTTTTTTTTTTTTAAACTTTTTCTTAGTCCTACTATGGGACTTTAAAAGCTGGGGAAATAAAAAAATTATTGTAATGTCCGTGCCTTCATAAGCTATTAGGATAACATGAATAGTGCTGTTTTCCACCCTCACACTACCTGTAATTCTGTGTAATGCTGAAGCTGCTCCTCACTGCTCCTCCTCCCTTACAGGACATTACATCTCACCTCAAGGGGTACGGCCTGCAAGTAGAGGCAACCAGCCCCCTGATGCTCTGCTTGTATGTGGTCCGATATCAGGGGCTTGGCTGCCGCTCCTATCAGGGAGGTGAGACCTGCACCCATCAGACATTGCTAATGTTATGTTTGTATATTTCAGATCTGGACGATGCTGCCGGTTTCTGCACCAGACCCACCGATGTGGCCGCCTGTTTCAAGAACATTGCTAAGACGTTGGGAATGATTATCTTAGATCGGCCGGACATCCGTCTCACCGCCTGTCAAGCTCTCCGCACATTAATTAACAAAGGGTGTGAATCAGGTAGGACTACCGGAGCTTCTTAATTGGTCCATTGGGGCATTTGGCTCCAATCACAACAGTTTAATTTCTTAAATGACTGGCATTTAAGAGGCTTTAAACCAAGGGCTTTTGTAAGAAGTTGAAGGAGAAACAAAGTCAAAAAAGAAAAGTCTGCAAGGGGTTAAAACCAATCACGAGCTTTCTGTAATGCTGATCGGTCGTATGTACGGGATTGTAAGAGAAGTTTTCTGTCCAGATCTGGGAAATTAATAAAGTGCAAGCGCGTCATCATCAACCTCGCCAAAAAAACGTTCTGCTTCCATCCTATTTGTCCTGTGTTGTCAAGAGAACCACAGTCTTACCCCTGACCGCTCCACTGCCTGATCCATATTGTCATGAGCGATGAACTGAATAAGCTGTAATCGCCTCCCCCTGACTAATCCGCCGGGATTAAGGGAACAGAATAACAAACCACTGCTTGAGTTAATATTCATTTTCACTCTTTGCGCAGAGGCCGATAAAGCAGAAGTGAGCCGATTAGCCAAGAATTACCTTCCTATATTGTTCAACGTGTACATGAAAGCGCCTGAACCAGGAGAGGGCGCAGCGCAGAAGTTTCCCGTGATGGAAACTATCCGGGCTTATCTGAGTTTAACAGACCAGCAGGTAAGGAGTTAAAAGTATTCTCTCATTCATTCATTCATTTGTTCTTTCCGTGGTCTATCTGCCACCATACCGGTTGCACAAGGATTTTTTTTTTGCTTGCACGTGTTGCTGTGGCGGACGAGCTGCTTTACCACCTAATTTTTTTTTAACAATTTATTTTTCTTAATTTACAGCTCGTCTGTGATTTATTATCAAAAGCCAGCGCCAAGGCGTCCGAGAAGGAGGACAACGAGAAGTGAGTTTTGGAATTATTTGGGGGTATTATACCCTTATTATAGGCATACGACGAGTTTTGGGAATCGGATTCCTTAAATAAGGAGCAGCCAGTCTGAAAGTGTGGAAATAATACTTTGCTGATATTTCTTTGTCAGAACTATTTGTCTTCCTTTTTGTTATTTTTTAGGCTGTATGTGCTGGATCTCATTACCGCAATGGCGCCATATGCAGATGAGCCTTCAATGACCAGGGTGTATCAGACCATTTTACCTTTTCTTGAGGTCAGTGAGACGTCATTATGTATTTAGGGGGGAATCGCACTAGGTTTATGTGTTTGGCTAAGTGCACACAGCAGGGCAACGTCAAGCTGACGGGCTAATTAGATTTATGCTATGTGCACACGTTGCAGATTCTGCTGTGGAATTTTCTGTGCAGATTTTGCTAAATCCGCAAGTAAAATGACCCGTGTTTTACCTGCGGATATAGTGCGGATTTACTGCAGTTTTTGTGCTGATTTCCCCTGAGTTTTGAGACCTGCGGATTCCTATAATGGAGCAGGTCTCAAAACGCTGCTGATCTGCACAAAAGAAGTGACATGCTGCAGTTTTAAATCCGCAGCAAATCTGCGCGGAAAAATCCGCAGCGTGTGCACTGCGCTTTTTGATTTCCATTGACTAGAATGGTACTGTACATCACTTGCAGTTCTGCTGCGGTTCCGCAGGGCCAAATCCGCTGCGGATCCGCAGCAGAATCCGCAACGTGTGCACATACCCTTAATGAGACAGCTGCATCTTCAGTGCAGTGATTAAATTGCTCTAATCTGTACTTTTATTATAGGCAGGTGGCTGTATCGCACATGCGTTGCCTGCCGTGTGTACTTGCAGGCTCAGCATAGATAGATTTTCTAGTTTTAATTAAAGCTTATTGTTTAAGGAGAAGTTGGCAACTTTCTTATTTTATTATATTCCTTGTGTTTAGGTCCTCACCATTTTCATATTCTCTACTTGCCGTCAGTGATTTTGTAAACTTTAATTGAGCAGCTAAAAATTTACAGTGTTTAGAAGTAAATTAGTATTGCAAAAAAAAAAGAAAAAAAACCCTCTAATTTTTATTTTATTACATCAGGAGAAAAACCACAGTGTTCAGAAAAAGGCATACCGTATCCTGGAGGAGATCTGCGGAGGGGAGAGGCCTCCGTGTGTAGCCTTTGTGAATAACAACTTGGAGGAGCTGAAGAAAAGTCTTTTGGGATCACTGAAGAGTGCCTCATCCCCGGCCAAAAGGGTGAGCGACTGACTGCAGCCTGGGAAGCTGATGCACGGCACATAATCTTTTATCTCACATAGGAGTCAGATGATGGAAGACGGCGTACAAATACTTTAAGTCTTATTGATTAGATTGTCAGCTCCATTGTGAGCCGGCGGAAACGTGAGTGTGAGAACAGACTTGCTAGGCAAAATTTGCCTTAAGGGCTTTTGCAGATGGCTGCAGATTCATCTGAGAGAATCGGGTGGATTACGGAAATAACACTGATCAGTATTATCATCGTGTGATCCAATTCTCTTGGATTAAGAGAAGGTGGAAAAAAAATGTCTCCATCTTCTCCATAATGTCAGTGCGCCGAAATAGGACTGCACTCAGATGTCATCCAAGTGCAGTCCGATGTTTCCCACCCACTGATTGACACGTATGGCCGAGTGCAATCCGAGCATCTGATCAAACTCGGACATGCAGAATTTTTTATTTTCCTCAGACAGACTATCCGAGGAAAGAATTGGACAGCCCCATAGAATAATATTGGTCCGGGTGCAATCAGATGTTTTGTCTCATTTGCACCAATAATACGGCCATCTGCAGCTGCCGTTGGGCTGCAAATTGCACATAAAAAAGGAACATTTATAACATGAACGCTGCAGCCTGTCGGCAGCACTGATCATCTGCAGTGGTCTTGGTTCCATCCAAGCTGAAAGAAAGTCTCCTTGCTTGAACAAAATGTGACCACTGCAGCCAGTCAGTGGCTGCAGTGGTCATCTGAAACACCACTGGAAAAGGAAGCAAGAGACAACCATATACAAGGATTAAAGACCCAAAGGATTACAGATCCAGATCCGTGGCGTTTGGCCAATACTGTCCAGCTTTACTTGACAAACTTGGCTCTGCTACATCTGTACATTGTTTGTGCCTTTGAGTCAAGAACAGCGCTTCTTAAGACTTCCCCGTAGTAGTTGATGAAGCAGGTCATGCCACCATTGTATCTCTGATGCTGCAGAACACCCTTGAGCTTTTTTTCAGTTTAGTTTTATCCTCCCCTTCTTCCAAGATATGTAACTTTTTTTTTTTTTTTTAATTTTTCCAGCCATATGAGGTATTGATTTTTGCACTTTTGAATGACACTCATTCATATTATCACAGTGTACTGGAAAACAAGGAAAAAATTGTGGTGAAATTGCAAAGAGAGTTCAATTCCACAATGATTTTTAGTTTTTTATTTTCCATGTTTACTATATTGTAAAACTGACCTGCCATTATGATTCCCCAGGTCAGTACGAGTACACAGATGACAAATGTATAGGGTTTTTTTTTTTTAAGGAAAAAAAATCAGAATTTTTTTTTTGCTTTTTATGGGGCAAAAGCGAGTTGATTTGAACTATTTTTTTTTATATATATATTTTTAAAACTTTTTTTTACTGTATTTAATAGTCTCTTTAAGAGACTTGACGCTTCAATCATCAAGACTTGAAGTGCTTCAGCACTGCTATGTATAGCAGAAATCATAATCCATGAGCCGGCATTCACAGGAGGATCGTGATGACGAGCACGAGAGTTTTCAGCAGACTCAGTCAGAATCAATGACACACTTCCTTTCTGCACATGTTGAATGCCGCTGTCAGTGATTGATCGCGGCATTTAACTGGTTAACAGCCGTGGGTCGATCTCGGATCCACCCAAGGCTGTTAAGCACTTAATGGCTAATTAACTCAGCCTCCAAGTACGGGGAAAGATGCGTGAACTCTCATTAAAGGCAGGGACACGGCCGGCATTTGAGGGTATGTGCACACGTTGCGGATTCTGCTGTGGAATTTTCTGCGCAGATTTTGCTAAATCCGCAGGTAAAATGACCTTCGTTTTACCTGCGGATTTATTGCAGTTTTTCTGCGGATTTCCCCTGCGTTTTGAGACCTGCGGATTCCTATAATGGAGCAGGTGTCAAAACGCTGCGGATCTGCACAAAAGTGACATGCTGCAGTTTTAAATCCGCAGCAAATCTGCGCGGAATAATCCGCAGCATGTGCACTGCGCTTTCTGATTTCCATTGACTAGAATGGTACTGTAAATCACTTGCAGTCCTGCTGCGGATCCGCAGGGCCAAATCTTCTGTTTATCCGCAGCAGAATCCGCAACGTGTGCACATACCCTCAAATATACCTCGTCTGTCGTAAAGGGATTGAAGGTAATAAAAAAAACAGTACAAAATTGTAATAAAAACTATAACAATGTATAGTAGCAATACAGGTAAGCAGAAAAAGAGGGCAAACTCCTCATTACATTAGTATGTTCTTAAATCACTATTTGTGCTCAGGGGGGATCAGGGTGTAACACTGGACTGGAGGAGGGGACTTGGGTCATGGAGTGCAAAATAACTCGCTTTCCACGCTGCTCCACAGCGCTGGAGCTTAAGTTTTCTGCTGCCGATTATCCTCCCACATCTGTGTGTCACTCCTGGTTTGGATGTTGGTGGGAGGTGATGAGGATACCGACCTCTCTGATCCTCACATGACTTCTATGACTACATTGGTGTTCGGTTTTTCCTTTTGAAACTTCAGGACTTAATTTGAGGAGAAAGGAATATAAATGACTTTTATCCTTCGGTCTGCAGCTCCTTGTCAGCCATTTCTTGCCGGCGGCTTATTACGGCTGTCACTCGCGATGTAATAATTGAGAACATTTACTAGCTGAACATAAGAACGAGTTGCAATTATTTCTGAATCCTGTCAGTAGTTGAATGTTTGCAGCGTTCAACTCTGGTCCTGTGTACTGAAAACGAGAGTTAATAATGGAGATCACCCAGCAGGGAATGTGACGCTAAACTTTCTTTTGTTTTTGTTTTTTTTTTTTTGTTTTTTTGTTCTTGTTTTGCAGCCGCGTCTGAAGTGCCTGATTCACATTGTCAAACAGCTGACGGCCGACCATGAAGTATTCATGACTTCCATTATCCCGGAGGTAGGGGGTTATGCTGCCTTCATATGTTGGCACAGCAGCTTTATTGTACATCGCACCCTCAGTCCTGAATCTGAGACCTTCCACAGTCAGCCATATCAGAAGACTTTGTGCTTTATTGCGTGTTGTGGTGCTATAGAAGTCTCCGGTTTGATAGAAATACTAGATTTTATTGGTGGGCATTGAGTTTCCTGCTTTTTGGTTGAGATCCATAAAGAGCATGCCTTTAGGCGGGCATTGTTTCCTGCCTTTTTGGAAAAGATCCCTAAAAAGCATGCCTTTAGGCGGGCATTGTTTCTTGCCCTTTTTTTTTTTCAATATTATAACCGTCTGCAAACAAAATAAGAATCAGTAACATACATAGCATATAAAGACAAAGAAGGACATAATATCCAAAAAGTGTAGCTTGAACGATTCAAAAGAAGACGAGGTTATTCAGTATAATAGTCAGTCCCGACCCCAACCCCCCCTTATCTTGTCTTTTTGGATAAGATCCATAAAGAGCATGCCTTTAGGCGGGCATTGAGTTTTCTGCCTTTTTGGAAAAGATCCATGAAGACCATGCCTTAACAGCTCCTTTTAGTGGTTGTGAATGTCTTACTGAATGCAGTGATACATCCGCTGCCCTTTCCTTCCTTCTCTTTATACAGAACTGCAAATGACGGCCCTTGCCAGTGCATTATTATTGAGATTGGAACTTACAATAAATCAATAAACAGGATTTTTTTTGGATTTAATGCAGTTTAATTATTATTTTTTTATATAATTTAAGGTGATGATTTGTACTAAGGAAGCATCCGTGGGGGCAAGGAAGAATGCTTATACCCTCCTGGCGGAGATAGGTCACGCCTTCCTGCGCTTCAGCAGTGATCAGACAGGTAAGCAATCTCATGTGGCCATGGTTAAGGCTAAGTTCACACGTTGCGGAATTGCCGCGGAAATTTCCGCGGCAATCCCGCACTTCTCCCGCAGGAAATACGCACGTTTTTTTATGCTGATTCCCGCCAGAATAATAGCGTTTTGCAAGCGTAATTAGCTTGCAGAATGCTAGCGTTTTCCTAGCGATCTGTAGCATCGCTTGGAAAACTGATTGACAGGTTGGTCACACGAGTCAAACATAGTGTTTGACAAGTGTGACCAACTTTTTACTATTGATGCCGCCTATGTCGCATCAATAGTAAAAAGATCTAATGTAAAAATAATAAAAAAAATAATAAATAATGATATTCTCACCTTCCGGCGGCCCCCGCAGCCTTCCCGCGGCCCCCGCAGCCTTCCCGCCTTCAGCGACGCTCCCGGCAACTCCGGTCCCAAGGATGCTTTGCGACAAATCACACCGATGACGTAGCATCTCGCGAGACCGCTATGCCATCTGGGTGATTCTCGCAAAGGACTCTTGGGACCGGAAGTTGCCGGGAGCGTCGCTGAAGGCGGGAAGGCTGCGGGGGCCGCGGGAAGGCTGCGGGGGCCGCCGGAAGGTGAGAATATCATTATTTTTTATTTTAATTATTGTTTTACCAGGGATATGGTACCCAGGGCCTGGAGGAGAGTCTCCTCTCCTCCAGACCCTGGGTACCACCGCACATGAACCGCTTACATTCCGCAAAATTAATGAACATGTTGCTATTTTTTCCGCAAAGCGTTTTTTTCGCGGAAAAAAAACGCAACATGTGGCCAAAACATGCGGAATCAATTAACATGTATAGGATGCTTAATGCTTGCGTTTTTATCGCGTTTTTACCGCGGAAAAACCGCGAAAAAAACGCAATTATTCCTGATCGTGTGCACTTAGCCTAAATGTATGAATTACCCCAAAATAATCACTAGAACGTTAGTAGTTTATGGATTTTAGTAAAAAAAACTATTCTGCATTTTATTATAACGGAGGAGACATGATATTCGAATGGACATGTCATGACACAAAGTTTGTAGTGTAACATCAGGATCCTCATCTAACATCGGTCTGCTCCAGATTAAGCCGGCAGATTATTATGGGGCGCTGAGTACTGATATTCTGATTACATTTTGCGTTCTTCTTGCAGGGGCCCTGGACCAATACCTAACTGTTGTCTATGCTGGACTGACTGGGTCAGTCACCATGATTACCTGCACTGTCCTCACCCTCACAAGACTGCTGTTTGAATTCAAAAGTAGGTGTTTTATTACAGCTGAGATTCTGCTGCAATAGCGGAGATCAGAAGTGGCTCCGATCCCAGCTGTTTAATCCCTCAGATGTTGTGCTTCATAGTGACCCTGGCATCTGAACAGTTGGACGGATGGAGAGAGCTCTCTCTGTTGACCCCTCTGGGCGGATCTTGCTCCCTTGGTCTCCCCCCTCTGGGGGGGGGGGATCTTGCTCCATCGGTCTCCATCTTGGGGGGGGGGGGGTGGATCATGCTCCCTCAGTCTTCCCACTGCGGATCCTGTAATATACAATTGAGGATTATGTCTGTTAGTTTTACACTTACACTGTAGTGCAGAATATCAGTGATCAAGTGATTGCATGCTGTAGTAAGACCAAATAGGTTAAAAGAAAAGCTAAATATAGTGTAATATATATAACTAGCATTGCTGATGTATGCTGCAAATCCAACATTTTTTTTACCGTACAGTGCACATCATAAAAAAAAAGCAGACTAGAGCATTGTTTTGTCTTCATGTGCTTTCCTCCTCCTCTATAGTTGTTGTTTTCTGCCCTCCTTGAGACTGTAGATAATTTCCCTCCTCTCCACTGCACATCTGCTTACAACCCACCTTCTCTTCCCTCCTGCAATCTCTTAACACTGCGAGAATAGAGGCGGGAGAGCAGAGAGAGCCCTGTGGATAAGTCACTGAATTTGCACCTCATTTTTTCAGATCACATGGGGCTGGAGGTGATTGAGCAGTTGCTGCAGAACGTCTGCCTCTTGTTAAGCTCTAAAACGAGGGAGGTCGTGAAGGCGGCTCTGGGCTTCATTAAAGTAATCATCTTTGTCATGGACCTGAAGGTTCTCTCCAGACACGTGCAGATGATGGTAAGTCATATTGTAGTGTAGTACAGGACAATATATTTAAAGGGAATGTCCAGCACTAGGTAAAGTGTTTGCTGTTCACCCCGAAACAGCACCGCTCTTCTTATCCATGGGCCATGTCTGATATTACAGTGCCATTATACTCACTTTAATGGGGATAAGTTGCTAAACCAGGACAGATATGGAAGTCTTTCTGGGGCAAAAAAAAAACACCAGACCTTTTTTTTCTTCTTCTAACAAATTAATGTATAACCACATTACAATTGCCTTGAAGGATAAAGGCATGTACTCTACTCTTAATTACAGCCTGTATTTTAGTCTAGGGCCACATTCACAATTATTCATGCTTCACAGCTGGAATCTTCAATGAAAATAAATTACTCTGGTGGTTTTCATTCTGAGTAAAAAAAAAAAAGAAGACCTTTCTGTAATCGAATAACAAAAAAAAAGATAAACCATATTCAAAACTTGTAATAAGTGATATCATCTTAGCCGGCTACATCCTCTACTTATTAACCCCAAAGCAGTTTCTAGTGTGAAACAAGATAGTGTAAGCACTTCTTCACTGTGATAAGTTACACCTGTCTCCACTTGGAACAAGAACTAGGCAAACTAAGCCCCACCCATGCTTATACTCTTCTGACAGATAAGCCACACCTCTATTCACCTAAATAATTAAGCAGAGCCCCACCCATGCTTATACCCTTCTGACAGATCAGCCGCACCCCTTATCCATTTCAGTTATCAAACTAAACTCCACCCATGCTTATACTCTTATGACAGATAAGCCACACCTCTATCCACCTGAAGAGCTAAGCAAACTAAGCTTCACACATACTTATACCCTTCTGACAGATAAGCCACACCTCTATCCTCCTGAATAATTAAGCTGAGCCTCGCCCATGCTTATACAGTCATGGCCAAAAGTTTTGAGAATGACACAAATATTAATTTTCAGCTGCAGATGGAAGGAAGAGAGCCACAGTATTCATTACTGATGGGTAGGCGGAGCCCCAGATCAGGATGTTACCTCAGATCAAAAGAGTGCTGACTGGCTGGCCCCTCCAGCTCGGGCTCCTCCTACTCAGCTCCAGTCTAAGATTTGAGGTCCAGAGGATGGTCGCTGCTAATGCAGCTCCTCAGAAGATTTTATTATTTTATATTCGGACAGGAGACTTGGATCACTAGTTGGTCTAGAGGTCTCAGGGGTACCAGCGCTGCTGTACCCCAACCTCTCCCTTGGCGGATCTGTACTTACTCAAAGTCCCTGCAGAATCCTTGCCGGCCCTGGGGGATGAGGAGAGCTTCCCTGGCGGGACGCAAACCACACGTGCGGTCACTGCGTTCCTCGCCCGGGGGGGAAGCATGGGCATAGCGCCAGAAACCCCTGAGGGTCCCTGTGGCGCCTTGGCTGGTGAGTACTCCACACAAAATTTTATTATTAATGTGTGAGTGCTTTAGCGTCTGATGACAGCGCTATTACATGTGTATCAGTATGCTTCAGCGCTGCGGTGACAGCGCTATTACATGTTTATCAGTGTATTTCACCAGCCTCTCCCTTGGCGGATCTGTAATTACATAATGGTCCCTGCAGAATCCTTGCCGGCCCTGGGGGATGAGGAGAGTTTTCCCTGGCGGGGGCGCAAACCACACGCTGGGTCACTGCGCTTCCCGCCCTGGGGGGAAGCATGGGCATAGCGCCAGAAACCCCTGGGGGTCCCTGTGGCGCTGAGCTGATGAGTTTTTCCACACAATTTTATTTAATAATGTTAGGCTTCAGCATCGGTGACAGCGTACTACTTGTATGTCAGTAGCTCAGCGTGCTGTGACAGCGCTACTACTGTAATGTCAGTATGCTTCAGCGCTGCGTGACAGCGCTACTACTTGTATGTCAGTATGCTTCAGCGCTGCTGTGACAGCGCTGTTACATTGTAGATGTGGTGATCTTTTGTCCGCAGGCTGATAGCTGCAGGACAGAGAGGGAGCAGGAGCGGGGGAGTTCGCGCTCAATCATTTGAGCTAGCAGGGGGCGTGGCCTAACTATTCCCGGTCTTCTGAGCAGGAAGACGCGCGCTCTGGCGTTCTCCTGCGACTCCCTCACTGTGGCGGCCATTACACAGGCTCCTGGGCTCCTCAGACCGCTCCTCTCCTCATAAGACACCACGGCCAGCTGGGTGAGTGCTGATTCCTCACCCCGCAGCGCAGCGATCGCTATCCTGCAGCTGCAGTCTCATTAGAGACATAAAATTGGCTGGGACTCACACTTCATATATATATGTTGTGGTGAGTTTGCAATATTAACCCTTCTGAGGGTTATTTCTACCAGAAAAATTTTTTGACTGAATACCGCTGGGGTAACCCTGCCTGGTGGAGCGTTAACCCTTCAGCATATAAAAAAAAAAGAAAAAAAAAGAAAAACCGCATAGTTTTTTGCTGGTATTACCGCTTTGACCTGTTCATACAGGTGAGACATGTCTGAACAGAGTTCAGATGCCGCGGATCACGTCCCAGTGCCATTGCGGCAATCAGATACGCAGACCTCCACAGCGTCTAGCGCTGCGGTCGACAGCGGTGAAAAATTGGACGATATCGCTCGATCGATCAACAACTTGTCTGACCTTTTAGGTCAATATGTGTCTGCTAATTCCTCTCAGAGGAAGCGACGCAGGCCGTTACCGGCCTCTACACGGAGCGAGTCAGACGTATCTGATATTGGGCAGAGTTCCCCTTTAAATTCGGATGGAGAAATATCCGATTCAGATGCGGACGAGCCGCAGGGGCGTTCCTCTATGGCGAAGCGTACGGAGGCATTAATTGAAGCCATGAGAGATATATTACAGTTACCGGAGGAGAATTAATTATCGAGAAAATTGTCCAAAAAGGAAATATTATTCCAATGGCACTTCATATACAAATTTTATACCATATTGGAGTATAATTCACACCAACACGAAGAGATCCATGATAAAATACATTTTTATTACAATAATTAAAATTGACACAACAATTAAAAAACAGATATGTCTCAACAAAAGGAACACCACTATCAAAATTGGAATCAAGTGAAAGGAATGATGCACTGTTCACATAATGATTATAGTATGCATAAAGCCAGGAAATTACTATAATATAGCAGCGAAAAACAATGTTGCGGATTCTGCCCCAAATTATAATATTGCCAGATGATGAATAGACTGAATCCAGCCCTATATAATAATATTCAGCATTTATATCAATGGGCGCACCAGTCACAGTGCTCCAGAAAATCTGGATATCTAAGTAAATATAAAGCCAGAAACATGCTTTGATATGCAGTAAAAAATATTGCAGATTCAGCCCTAGGTGGTAATAATCAGCATTTATGTCAGTGGGCGCTTAATAATAAACAAATCACCACATTAATGTTGAATATCTTAGGAACAGTGCCCAGACAGAAGTCAGCGCTATATACAAATGACAACATTAAATGTTAAATATCTTAGGGGCAGTGCCCAGACAGAAGTCAGCGCTAGGTACAAACAACAACATTAGTAGGAGTAAAGAAATCAGCTATTACCTGGCCGGGTACTATGTGCAGCAGTGCAAAGTGGCGTTCGCTCACCCCGACGCGCGTTTCGCCCGATGCTTCTTCCGGGGGCCCCCGGAAGAAGCATCGGGCGAAACGCGCGTCGGGGTGACTTCTGTCTGGGCACTGTTCCTAAGATATTCAACATTAATGTGGTGATTTGTATATAGCGCTGACTGCTGTCTGGGCACTGCCCCTAAGATATCCAGGTTTTTTGGAGCGTGGTGATTGAGCTCCCATGGATATAAAGGCGTACTATTCACATCACTGTTGAGAACTTTATGCAACGTTGATTTTTGTTTATATACTGCCCATAACGCTGTTGTATATTTGTGTATCTCTAAACACTATTATTAAGCGCCCACTGACATAAATGCTGATTATTACCACCTAGGGCTGAATCTGCAATATTTTTTACTGCATATCAAAGCATGTTTCTGGCTTTATATTTACTTAGATATCCAGATTTTCTGGAGCACTGTGACTGGTGCGCCCATTGATATAAATGCTGAATATTATTATATAGGGCTGGATTCAGTCTATTCATCATCTGGCAATATTATAATTTGGGGCAGAATCCGCAACATTGTTTTTCGCTGCATATTATAGTAATTTCCTGGCTTTATGCATACTATAATCATTATGTGAACAGTGCATCATTCCTTTCACTTGATTCCAATTTTGATAGTGGTGTTCCTTTTGTTGAGACATATCTGTTTTTTAATTGTTGTGTCAATTTTAATTATTGTAATAAAAATGTATTTTATCATGGATCTCTTCGTGTTGGTGTGAATTATACTCCAATATGGTATAAAAGTTACCGGAGGAGGTAACTAGTCGTCCTGGTAAATCAGCACGCATGTTCCAGGAGTCCCGTGCTTCGCGTACAACATTGCCAGCTCTGGATGAGCTTAATAGTGTAATAGAGGAGGAACGTCTATGTCCAGATAAGCGTTTTCATGGAACGCATTTCTTTGATACACTTTATCCTTGCTCTGCGGAGTTAAAGGCTAATTGGACTTCTGCTCCTGAAGTGGATGTGTCTTTATCTCAGCTTAGTAAATCCTCACTACTCCCTATTAAGGGAAAAGCGAGCTTACAGGAGCCTTTGGATAGAAAAGCAGAATTGGCGGCAAAAGCAAGCTATGAGGCTGCGGGTCATGGATTCCGAGCAGTGCTAGGATCCATGTGTGCTGCTAGAGCTTCTCTAAGCTGGTTGGCACGTCTGAAGACGGAGTTGCACAATGAATCTCCGTTATCTGAGATACGGGAAACTTGTGAATGGTTAGAAACGGCAGCCTGTTATATCTTTGATGCCGGTCTGGATACGGCATCTCTGCTGGCCAAAGCGCAAGCTTCAGCGGTCACAGTCAGAAGAGCTTTTTGGCTCAGACAGTGGGCCGGGGACGCAGTTTCCAAACAAGGGTTGTTGGCCTTACCTTACAAGGGTGGCCATCTTTTTGGATCCGACCTCACAGAGCTGATTTCCAAGGCTAAGGCGAAGGAATCAGCATTACCACAGCGTAGGGCCATGGCCTCGGTGTCCAGTAAGCCTGGTGTCTATAGTGGTCGGCGGTCCTTTTCGGGGCCGAGGACGATCTAGTCACTCCTCGTGGGGATCGGGTCGTCCTTCCTTCTCAGGAAAGAAATCCTCTCAGAAAACTCGTACTCCCTGGAAGCAGAGTTTCCGCCAGGACAAGCGGGAACTTGACAAGAAGCCCGCAAAGTCTAATTGACGCCAGGGGTCCACTCGAGGATTCTCGAGTGGGGGGTCGCCTGCTTCTTTTCAAGGCGACTTGGATGGCTCGCGTTCCAGATTCCTGGGCAACGCGGATTGTGTCGGCAGGCTATTTCATAGAGTTTGCTTCTCGACCCCCAAATGTTTTTTGTCAGTCTCGCGTTCCGTCGGAACCCGAGCTTGTTGTCGCTCTACAGCGAGAGGTCGAATCTCTGCTACAAAAGGGTGTAGTGATACCGGTTCCGTCAGAGGACCGAGGGAAAGGTTTTTATTCCAACCTTTTTATAGTTCCCAAAAAGGAGAACAAATTTCGCCCGATTCTGGATCTCAAGCGATTAAACCGGCATGTCCATGCCCGGAAATTTCGCATGGAGTTGCTTCGTTCCGTTGTGGCAGCTCTGTCACAGAACGATTTTCTGGTGTCAATCGACATTCGCGACGCCTATTTGCATATTCCCATCGGAAAGGCTCATCAGCGCTTTCTTCGATTTGCCATAGGTCAGAATCATTACCAGTTCGTGGCTCTGCCGTTCGGCTTAGCCTCAGCGCCAAGGGTCTTTACAAAAATTCTGGCGCCCCTCATGGCAATCCTTCGAAGACAGGGGATTACGATTCTCCCTTATCTGGACGATCTTTTGATCATGGCTTCCTCGGAGGAGGAGGCGTTGACGGCTCGGGATTTGTCTCTTCAGTTTCTGAAGGACTTCGGTTGGCTGGTCAATTGGGAGAAGTCGTCCCTGGAACCATCGAGGACAATCCTCTTTTTGGGAATGCATCTCGACACGTTTCGGTCGGTAGTTTCCCTACCACCAGACAAACAGTCATGTCTTCTTCGACATGTACAGATTATGAGATCCTCAACGGCAATGTCTCTACGGAAGTGTATGCGTCTTCTAGGACTGATGGTGGCGTCCATGGAGGCAATTCCTTTTGCCCAGTTCCACTCCAGGACTCTCCAAAGGTTCATCTTGAGTCGATGGAATCAGTCGCAATCGCTGGATTGCAGTGTCACCATTTCTCGCGCGGTGCGGGATTCTCTAGAATGGTGGTTACGTCCAGGGGCATTCTCCCTGGGGAAGTCTTTCCTCCCCCCGAAGTGGTCAGTCATAACCACCGATGCCAGCCTGACGGGCTGGGGGGGTGTTTGGAACAATCTCTGGATTCAGGGGGTATGGTCTTCGGAAGAGTCTGTGCTTCCGATCAACATTCTGGAATTGAGGGCGATTTTCCTTTGCCTCCAACATTGGACGGTCCCTTTGAGCGGTCTGCCAGTCCGAGTGCAGACAGACAATGCGACGGCTGTCGCGTATATCAATCACCAAGGTGGGACAAGGAGTTCCAGACTCATGGTAGAGGTGTCCCGAATTCTGATTTGGGCAGAGGCCAATGTACCAGCCATTTCGGCGATTCACATTCCAGGGGTTCAGAATGTTACAGCGGACTTTCTCAGTCGCAGAAGGATGGATTCCGGGGAATGGAGCCTCCATCCGGATGTGTTTGCACTACTGTGCTCTCGCTGGGGAACCCCCCAAGTGGATTTGATGGCATCCAGGTCCAATGCCAAGTTACCGACATTCATGTCCAGGTACAAGGATCCGAAGGCGGTGGCGGTGGATGCTCTAGTGGCTCAGTGGGATCAGTTCGAGCTGATCTATGTATTCCCGCCGATATCCTTACTTCCTCTAGTACTGCGTCGGATCAGACTAGAGAGAATTCCAGCTATTTTGATAGCTCCAGACTGGCCAAGAAGGGTGTGGTTCTCGACAATAATGTCGCTGTTGGCGGCACCTCCTTTTCCACTCCCTCTTCAACCGGACTTGTTGACTCAGGGGCCCGTTTGTCATCCGGACTTGATGTCCCTGCGTTTGACGGCGTGGCTCTTGAGACCGAAATCTTGACCCGTAGAGGTTTCTCAGCCGAGGTCATTGCTACCCTTCGTGCTGCAAGATGTCCGGCTACTACTAGGATTTACCACAAAATTTGGGAAACCTTCTTTTCGTGGTGTTTGGGGTCCTCTCGGAACCCGAGAAAATTTTCCATTCCCAACCTGTTGGCTTTTCTGCAGCATGGGCTAGACAAGGGTTTGGCAGTCAGCACTCTGAAAGGTCAGATTTCTGCTCTGTCCTTATTGTTCCGGAGAACCATTGCTTCAAATAAGACGTGCTCTCCTTTTTCCGAGGTATATCTCGTAAGTTTCCGCCGCGGAAGGCACCCGTGTCTCCTTGGCGGCTCAACCTTGTTTTGGAGGCTCTTCAGCATAAACCTTTTGAGCCTATGGTTTCTGCTAGCCTTTCTTTCCTTTCTTGGAAGGTGGCTTTTCTTGTTGCAGTCACTTCCTTGAGGAGAGTTTCTGAGTTGGCAGCTCTTTCTTGTTCGCCTCCTTTTCTGGAGTTTTTTCCGGATCGTGTAGTGCTTCGCACTCGGGGTGATTTTTTGCCAAAAGTGGTATCACAATTTCATGTTAACCAGGATATTGTGTTGCCTTCACTCTGTCCGGATCCGAAGAATGCGAAAGAGCGAGATTTACACACATTGGATTTAGTGCGGGCCTTGAAGTTTTATCTTTCTATTACTCAAGGTTTTCGTAAGACGGACTCCCTGTTTGTGGTTCCAGCAGGTCGTCGGCGTGGTCAACGAGCTTCCAAGGATTCTATAGCTCGTTGGATCCGGTCAGCTATTTTGGAAGCTTACCGTCTTCGGGGTGAATCTTGCCCGATTAAGATTCGAGCCCATTCTACGAGAGCTGTGGCCTCATCGTGGGCTTTTCATCAAGGTGCCTCGGCAGTGCAGCTCTGCCGAGCGGCAACTTGGCGCTCTGTCCACACGTTTACAAAGTTTTATAAAGTGGACGTCAGTGCTTCCGCTGATGCAGCCCTCGGACGTAGGGTCCTGCAGGCAGCTGTAGTTTGAAGTTCTGGATGAACTTGTGTTTAGCGCTGGTTGCGCTTTGTTGTTAAGGTTGTTGGGTTTCTGCCTTTTGTTGGTTTTTCCCACCCTTATTTTTGAACTGCTTTGGGACGTCCCATCAGTAATGAATACTGTGGCTCTCTTCCTTCCATCTGCAGCTGAAACACGGATTTTGGTAAGAACTTACCTGTAAAATCCTTTTCAGCGAAGGAAGGAAGAGAGACACAGCACCCTCCCAAGGCAGAAGTGTGTTGATGTTTTCAGATGCAGCGCGACCCTTATCTGATAGCGATTATCTGGGCTGAGGTCAGCGTTCTAAGGCTCTGTTCCAGCATCGCCAGCTCATCGCAGTAGTCAGGTTCCGTGAGTAGTACCTGGAACTCTGTGGTTTTTGGCTTTCTTTGCATGCATAACCTGTATCCTTGTGTTTTTTCTCTGAAGTTCCTTCAGAAGGGGTTATGTTGCTCCGCTGGTGATCTTGGCTCTTTTCCTAAAAGCTTTGGTACGACTGGAGCTGAGTAGGAGGAGCCCGAGCTGGAGGGGCCAGCCAGTCAGCACTCTTTTGATCTGAGGTGACATCCTGATCTGGGGCTCCGCCTACCCATCAGTAATTAATACTGTGTCTCTCTTCCTTCCTTCGCTGAAAAGGATTTTACAGGTAAGTTCTTACCAAAATCCGTGTTTTACAAAGTCTACTGCTTCACTTTTTCTAATGGCAATTTGCATATACTCCAGAATGTTATAAAGAGTGATCAGATTAACAGCAATTACTTGCAAAGTCAATATTTGGCTAGAAAATGAACTTTATCCCCAAAACACATTTCAACATCATTGCAGCCCTGCCTTAAAAGGACCAGCTAACCTCTTTTCAGTGATTGCTCCATTAACACAGGTGTGGGTGTTGATGAGGACATGGCTGGAGATCAATCTGTCATGATAAAGTAAGAATGAGACCACTGGACACTTTATAAGGAGGCTGGTGCTTGGCATCATTGTTTCTCTTCTGTTAACCATGGTTATCTTTAAAGAAACATGTGCAGTCATCATTGCAATGCACAAAAATGGCCTAACAGGGAAGAGTATCGCAGCTAGAAAGATTGCACCTCAGTCAACAATCTATCGCATCATCAAGAACTTCAAGGAGAGAGGTTCCATTGTTGCCAAAAAGGGTCCAGGGCGCCCAAGAAAGACCAGCAAGCGCCAGGACCGTCTCTTAAAAGTGTTTCAGCTGCGGGATCGGGCTACCAGCAGTGCAGAGCTTGCTCAGGAATGGCAGCAGACAGGTGTGAGTGCATCTGCACGCACTGTGAGGCGGAGACTCTTGGAGCAAGGCCTGGTCTCAAGGAGGGCAGCAAAGAAGCCACTTCTCTCCAGAAAAAACATCATGGACAGACTGATATTCTGCAAAAGGTACAGGCAGTGGACTGCTGAGGACTGGGGTAAAGTTTTTTTTCTCTGATGAATCCCCTTTTCGATTGTTTGGGACATCAGGAAAACGCCTCATTCGGAGAAGACAAGGTGAGCGCTACCACCAGTCTTGTCTCATACCAACTGTTAAGCATCCTAAAACCATTCATGTGTGGGGTTGCTTCTCAGCCAAGGGAATCGGCTCTCTCACAGTCTTGCCTAAAAACACAGCCATGAATAAAGAATGGTACCAGAATGTCCTCCAAGAGCAACTTCTCTCAACCCTCCAAGAGCATTTTGGCGATCAACAATGCCTTTTCCAGCATGATGGAGCTCCTTGCCATAAAGCAAAGGTGATAACTAAATGGCTCAGGGAACAAAACATAGAGATTTTGGGTCCATGGCCTGGAAACTCCCCAGATCTTAATCCCATTGAGAACTTGTGGTCAATCATCAAGAGACGCTGATGACACTCAGATCTACCTCTCTGGCTCAGACATCACCTCTCTGCTATCCAGAATCCCGGAGTGTCTATCAGCCATATCCTCCTTCTTCTCCTCCCGCTTCCGTAAACTCAATGTGGACAAATCTGAACTCATAATCTTTCCCCCATCCACAGATCTTCCTTACCTGACCTATCTATCACAATTAACGACATCACGCTTTCCCCCGTACCAGAAGTCCGCTGCCTCGGAGTAACCCTTGACTCTGCCCTGTCCTTCAAACCGCACATCCAAGCTCTTTCTACATCCTGTCGCCTTCAGCTCAAAAATATTTCAAGAATCCGTCCTTTCCTCAATCTACTAAAATGATTGTGCACGCCCTCATCATCTCCCGCCTCGACTACTGCAACACCCTTTTCTCTGGCCTCCCTGCTAACACCCTCGCACCTCTCCAGTCCATCCTTAACTCTGCTGCACGACTAATTCACCTCTCTCCTCGCTACTCCTCCGCTTCTCCCCTCTGCAAATCTCTTCATTGGCTCCCATTCCCTCAGCGTATCCAGTTCAAATTACTAATACTGACCTACAAGGCCATCTATAATCTGTCTCCTCCTTTTATCTCTGAACTAATCTCCCGATACCTTCCCTCACGTAATCTCCTGTCCTCCCAAGACCTCCTTCTCTTCTCCACACTTATTCGCTCCTCACCCAACCGCCTCCAAGACTTCTCCCGAATATCCCCCATCCTCTGGAATTCTTTGCCCCAACACGTCCGACTATCAAACACATTCGGATCCTTCAGACGGAACCTGAAAACCCATCTCTTCAGGAAAGCCTACAGCCTGCAATGACCCCACTGCCTCCTCACCACTACCGGAGATATCGCCTCAACCAACACCGGAACTGCTGCAACCCCCCAACCTACTGTCTCCTGCCCCACAATCCTGTAGAATGTAAGCCCGAAAGGGCAGGGTCCTCTCCCCTCTGTATCAGTCTGTCATTGTTAGTTTGTCTACTGTAAGTGATACCTGTAATTTGTATGTAACCCCTTCTCATGTACAGCACCATGGAATCAATGGTGCTATAGAAATAAATAATAATAAAAAAGAGACGGGTGGACAAACAAAACCTAAAAATTCTGACAAAATGAAAGCATTGATTGTGCAAGAATGGACTGCTATCAGTCAGGATTTGGTCCAGAAGTTGATTGAGAGCATGCCAAGGAGCATTGCAGAGGTCCTGAAGAAGAAGGGTCAACACTGCAAATATTGACTTGCTGCATTAACTCATTCTAACTGTCAATATAAGCTTTTGTTACTCATATGTTTGCAATTATTATATTTCTGTCTGTGATAAAAACATCTGTCAAACACACATAAAAACCAGAGGGCAGCAGATCATGTGAAAATATATTTGTGTCATTCTCAAAACTTTTGGCCATGAGTGTACCCTTCTGACAGAAGCCACACCCCTATCCACATGAAGAGCTAACCAAACTAAGCCCCACCCATTCTTATACCCTTCTGACGACGTGATAATCCACAACTCTATCCACCTGAAGAGCTAACCAAACTAAGCCCCATCCATGCGTATACCCTTCTGACGTGATAATCCACAACTCTATCCACCTGAAGAACTAAGCTAAGCCCCACCCATGCTTACACCCTTCTAACAGCTGAGCCACACCTACCATTCCTACAAAACCATGCAGTTTAAGCCCCACCCATGCTTACATTCTTCTGACTGAAATAAGACCCACCGTTCTCCACCAGAAAAAAAGACCAAAGCAAGCTAAATCCTACCATTCTTACTCTCTTTTGAAAGAGAGCTGCTGCCTCTTTCTATTTAGGTGGGATAAAATAATTCCCAGCTGAGAATAAAAGGGACCTGCAGGGGGACCTGTTT
The DNA here is from genome assembly GCA_033576555.1 of Oophaga sylvatica. NCBI lineage: Eukaryota > Metazoa > Chordata > Amphibia > Anura > Dendrobatidae > Oophaga > Oophaga sylvatica. The sequence continues at coordinate 589,999,544 of JARQOD010000003.1, forward strand.
AATCAGTCCGCTCTTGTTTTGGGAGTTTAGCGGATGGTTTCAATAAGTAGTTAAACTGTTTTCTCATTCTGTTGCATTGATCACCAGTATGGTACTATACCCATGATAGTGGTGCTTGGCCCTGATTTACCATCTTGTCGCCCTCCAGTAAATGTTTATTTCTTCACTTAATGAATAATTTCTTTTAATTAAACCTGTAGATGGAAGCCATCGGCAGTATAAACCAGGACGTGCGGCGTCATTTCCGTGTGAAGCTGAAGAACATCTTCACAAAGTTCATCCGCAAATTTGGGTAAGCCGATGGCATGAGGCTGTGTGTATGCTAAGGAATAGGCTTCAAATGTAACTGCACTTTTACAAAATTTTCGACAAGTTTTGATCATGGGGTGCAGATACTGAAGTCCCACCGATTTCTGAAAAAATGGGACAGATGTGATCAGTCAAGCTCTGCTTTATTCAGATACTGAGAGCAGGAGAGATTTATAAACGATCAACTTTTCTATTGAGTGTTTGGTTGTTTTCTGGTATGTTAGGATTTTGGTTATTTTTGGTGCAGTCCTGATCATTTTTATATTTCCAGGTTCGATTTAGTGAAGGACATGCTTCCGGTGGATTATCACAAAGTCCTGGTCAACATCCGGAAGGCTGAGGCTAAAAACAAGAAGCGAAAAGCACTGAAACAAGCGGCATCAGACGGTGATGAGGATGACGAGGAGAGTACAAAGCTCAAGGGAGACGAGTGAGTAATAAGAGGGGTTAATGAGCAGAAAGATTTAAAGGACTCTGATCTGGCATCCTTTTCTGTTGTCCATGGTTCCAAGAGATGGTCTAGCAATCTTCCTCTACCTGTAAACAAAACTAAGCATCTCAGGCTCTTCTGGCGTTTACAAAGCATCTGCGACAACATGAATACTCTTGGCGAGACCAAAGGCTTGATGTACAACTGCGCAGCCTCAATCTGCTTACTGAGCACTGTCATAACGTGATTGACAGTGCACAACCGGGCGTTGTATCATCTCTGCAGCCACGCTCAGATATTGTCATAGCTCTAATCTTTGGCTCCTGTTTCTAGTACAGTACCAAGTGGCTGTTGTAGAGAGGAGCCTCTGATCTTTGGCTCCTGTCTGCAGTACAGTACTACGGTAAGTGGCAGCCTTAAACAGGAGCCAATGATAGCAGCTAGAAGTGACCCTATGTGAGCGGCACACAGCAGGGCTCCTGCAGTGTTGATTTATTCTCAAATTGATGGCTCCTGTCTGCAGCCTCTTTTCTTGCGCTGCAGACAGGAGCCGACGATAACACAATGTGATCGCAGCCGCAGATTTTAGGCAATGAGTCGCTGTCCATTAAGAAATTACAAAGTGCTCAGTATGCAAATTGAGCAGGTATAATGGTATATTGAGCCCTTTTTAAACCACTGCTTCTTATAGGGTACGGTCCTATATACCTATATAAGTGGCTTAGTTAGAATTTGGTGGGGGGGGGGACTGACTCCCATGAATGTAAACTCCTAGGTTCCCTAGTGGGAACCGCAGGCATTTCCATAGAGACCAAGTGTGGATCTGTACAGCGCTCTGGCCATCACAGAGGTGTAATGAGCGGAAGAAAACATCAAAATATTTGCATTCAAAAAATAAATTCTCGGTTTTACGCTGCAACTTAATAGGCTGTAAATTCTCTTCTGGGATTTTTATTTTCAGCATCGAAGACGTCTTGGCAGATACAGATGAGGAGGAGGAAGGAGTAGAGGATGAGAAACCGACAAGGCAGCAGAAGAAACAGGTCCGGCTGATGAGCCAGGCTTGGCTGAAGGAAGGAGAAGGAGACGAACCACTGAATTTCCTCGATCCGAACGCTGCTCAGCGAGTGCTAGGTGCGTTATCTAGTGAGAATAACCTGTCAACGGTTATCGCTGCGTTCTGTACCTGTGACATGAGACATTAGTGAGACGATACCCAAATAAGTTTGCATCAACCGTCACATCTTAACTCTTTACCCACAGCCTTTTTGGCCACTGATTTTTCATTTTTTATATTTATTTTCTCATCTATCACTTCTGCAACCTTTCATCTTTACAGCTTTCACTGTGTGGTATGAATGACATGTTACTTGTACCCTCCTGGATCTTCTGATTATGGCGATATAAAACCATTATATAATTTTTTTAATAGGCTTAGGCTACTTTCACACATCAGTTTTTTTTGTGTCAGGCCTAATCCGTCGTATACCTGATAGGACGGATCCGGCGCTGATTTTGAAAAAACTGATGCAACGGATCAGTTTTCTTGCCGAATTCGACCTGACCTTTTCAACCCGGAAAATGCAGGTACGCATGTCCGGACCGAGGAGAGAGAGAGACCATAGTTTCCAGAATCCGGATCAGTCTTTTGACGGATTGCACAAAAGACTGAGCCGGCACCATAGACTTGTATTGTTTCTGGCCGCCTGATGCGCCGCTTCAGGCACTATCAGGCACTATCAGGCGGGTCCGCTAAAAAAAAAACAAAAACGTTACAGTGACCGTCTTGTCTGGCCGCCAGAATGTACATTTCCGCCGGATCCAGACAAAAACTGATGCAACGGAACGACATCAGGCGCGATCCGGCGCTAATGAAAGTCAATGACAAAAAACGCATCCGGTACCGTTCTTTTAACAACACGCCGGATGGCTCCTGACGTCAAAAAACTGATGTGTGAAAGAGGCCTTAGTTAGCTACATAGTGTCCCCATTAATTTAAGTCAGATGTCTGGAAGAGGTTTCTTTTTTTTTACCATTGTATATAATGTAGTTAAAAAGTTGAGTAGCCGTGTAACTACACCGAATGATTCATCACTGATCGATCATGAGCCTCTATGAAAGTGTCTTGGACTGCGTTAACCTTTCTGAGCACAGAATAATTTATGTATTGTCTCCACTTTTCACATCACAGCCACCAAACCCGGGCTGAAGAGCTCAAAGAAGAGCCACGACTTCAAAGTGACTGCAGATGGCCGACTAATTATCAAAGACGACGACGCTGAAGAGAAGAAGCCTAAAGGTAAGTGCTGCACTTGTGTTATATGGATACATATAAGAGGGGAAGAGAAGTTTCTAGACTAGACAGCAGACTATATAATATATTCATAGCTAGTAAGTAATAATGATTCGGAGGGAGGGCGCAGGGATCCTACTATTAACCCCATAACGAACCTTGCTATTATAAATTTACAAGGATAACTAAAAGGTAAGGTGAAAACGGCACTATCTGCGAAAGATAAGTTCTTAGAAAAAGGTTATGCTAACTTGATTTAGTTGCGTGCACACAACATTTTCATGACCTATAGATCCTGCTTCTGCAGGTCCAGCGGGTTGTCAAATGGTGAGGATTTGTGGATGATTTACACTGCTGGTTACCATTACAATAGATCCAGATTTGACAAGTGATAATGGCGTTTTTTCTTTAGTCGATGCGTTTCAAAGTACTACAGGCAAATTTCCTGATGAAGGCTGTAGTACTTCAAAACGCGTCGGCTAAATAAAGAAGAACCATTATTACCACTGATCTAGATCTATTGTATTGGTAGCCAGCAGCGCGGATCATCTACATATCCCCGCTATCATTATAAATTTAGGAACCTAGATTAATAGCTACTGTAAACTAGTCAGGAGCAGGACCAGTCCATGGCTGTCCCAGGGAAAGAAGGCAGAAGTGGTTTATTTCTACTTCTGTCATCTTTTTTGCCAACTACGTAGCACTCCGCGAGGGCTATGCAGTGAATAGAAAAATGGGCATTACAATTGCTTTTGTAGGATGCAGCAATAGCATAATCCACGTGTGTCTGCAAGGCAGAGCAGAGCTCCTAGGTTTAAGGCCCTGTAACAATACCCCGTACCCATACGACCTATGGAAGGTATATGGATGTCCTAGTTGTCTACGGATCAGAATGGGTAGATGGTCTGTAAGAGCTGAACTGCCAAGCATTGCATGCAGAGATCTCCCCAATCAAGAGCCGAATTTCCAAAGCCTGGTCACATTGCAATACTAAAAAAAAAAAAAAAAAAGAAAACAGCCTAAATGTATTTTTTGAGGCGACTTTGTAAATATTACAGTGCAAAGAATTAAGGTCAATTTAGTAGTAATACACAGGGGTTATTAAATTTGATGAATATTCTATTGGGGGTGTTTTTCCCTTTACTCTGCTGATCCTTGTATATGAGAAAAATCATGAGGAAAACAGCCATGTAGTCCCATAAAATACAAAACTTTATTAAATAACAAGTAAAATTATGAAGGATTGGATATACATAGATACATAGAATCATAGAATGGTAGAGTTGGAAGGGACCTCCTGGGTTATCTGGTCCAACCCCCTGCTCAAAGCAGGATTCTTTAAATCATCCCAGACAGATGTCTGTCCAGCCTCTGTTTGAAGACTTCCATTGAAGGAGAACTCACCACCTCTCGTGGCAGCCTGTTCCACTCATTGATCACTCTAACTGTCAAAAAGTTTTTTCTAATATCTAATCTGTGTCTCCTCCCATTCAGTTTCATCCCATTGCTTCTAGTCTTTCCTTGTGCAAATGAGAATAAAGATGATCCTTCTACAATGTGACAGCCCTTGAGATATTTGTATACAGCTATTAAGTCTCCTCTCAGTCTTCTCTTTTGCAAGCTAAACATTCTCAAATCCTGCAACCGTTCCTCATAGGACATGGTTTGCAGACCGGTCACCATTCTGGTCGCTCTTCTCTGAACTTGCTCCAGTTTGTTGATGTCTTTTTTAAAATGTGGTGCCCAAAACTGGACACAGTATTCCAGATGAGGTCTGACCAAAGAGGAGTAGAGGGCAATAATGACCTCACGTGATCTAGACTGTATGCTTCTGTTGATACATCCTAGAATTGCATTTGCCTTTTTTGCTGCTGCATCACACTGTTGACTCATGTTCAGTCTGTGATCAATTAGTATACCCAAGTCTTTTTCACATGTGCTGTTACTTAGCCCTATTCCTCCCATTTTGTATATGCTTTTTTCATTTTTATTGCCCAGATGTAGTACTTTGCATTTTTCCCTGTTAAAATCCATTCTGTTAGTTGCTGCCCACTGCTCCAGTTTATTTATATCTTTTTGAATCCTCTCTCTCTTCTCTAGTATTAGCTACCCCTCCTAGCTTAGTGTCATCGGCAAATTTGATCAGTTTACCCTCAATTCCTTCATCTAAATCATTGATAAAGATGTTGAACAATACAGGGCCCAAAACAGAGCCTTGTGGTACCCCACTTGAGACATTCTTCCAACTGGATGTGCAGCCATTTACGACCACTCTTTGGGTCCGATCACTAAGCCAGTTATGAATCCACCTAACAGTTGCCTTGTCCATTCCATACTTAGTCATTTTTTCAATAAGGATTGTGTGAGATACTTTGTCAAATGCTTTGCTGAAGTCAAGATATACTATATCTACAGCATTTCCCTGATCCACCCAGTCAGTGATTCTGTCATAGAAGGAAATTAAGTTAGTCTGACATGACTTATTAGTTACAAACCCATGCTGACTCTGTTTAATCACTTCATTCTTATCCAGGTACTTGCATACATGTTCTTTAATAATTTGTTCAAAGATCTTTCCTGGTATAGAAGTCAGACTCACCGGCCTGTAGTTCGCAGGGTCCACCTTCTTCCCCTTTTTGAGGATAGGAACAACATTTGCTCTTCTCCAGTCTTCTGGGACTTCTCCTGTTCTCCAAGAATTTTCAAAGATTATGGACAGTGGTTCAAAAATTTCTTCTGCTATCTCCTTCAGTACTCTGGGGTGTAATTCATCTGGACCTGGAGACTTGAATTCATTTAGGTTAGCTAAGTGTTTCCTCACTGTCTTTCTGTTTATAGATATCCTGGATTCTTCTATTCCTTTAATAGGACAGTGAAGATCAGTAGATGTTACATTTTCTTTCTGAGAGAAAACAGATGCAAAATAGGAATTTAAAAGTTCAGCCTTCTCAACATCCTGTCTTACCATTTCATCATTTTCATCCTGTAAAAATCCTATAGCATCTTTGACTTTTCTTTTACTTTTGACGTATCCCCAAAATCCTTTTTTGTTGCTTTTGACGTCACTTGCAAGCCTTAATTCGTTGTCAGCTTTAGATAATCTGATATGTGCCCTGCAGGTTCTGCAGACGGTATTATATTCTTCTTTAGATATGCCTCCCTCTTTCCATTTGATATACATTTCTTTCTTCCTTTTTAGCATGTGTTTAAGTTCTGTGTTCATCCATCCTGGTTTCCTTAAATGCTTCCCATTCTTCCCTCTTTTCAGAATTGTTAATGATTGTGCTTTGAGAATCTCATTTTTCAAGATTTTCCATCCTTCCTGGACATTTTTGTCCTTAAGAATATCCAGCCATTGGATTCCTCCAATTCTCTTTCTGAGTCCCTTAAAATCTGCCTTTCTGAAATCTAACCTTGACATCTGAGTCTTCACAGGTCTTCCTCCTCTTGTTATCCAAAATTCTAAAATAGCATGGTCACTACCTCCTAGGGTCCCAGCCACTCTTACCTGCTCAACCATTTCCTCCCTATTTATAAGGATTAGATCCAAGGTAGCAGTTCCTCTTGTTTTCTCTCCTACCTTTTGGAAGATAAAGTTGTCAGCAAGAGAGGATAAGAATTTCCTGGACCTGTTAGTTTTGCCTGAGAGAGATTCCCAGCAAATGTCTGGATTGAAATCTCCCATGACCACTGTCATATTTTTTGGAGAACTTGGCCATTTGATGCATATAGAGTTCATCCATATCTTCAGCTTGCATAGGTGGCCTGTAGTAAATGCCTACAATGGTGTCCTTTCCATTGTTCTCTCCTTGTATTCTTACCCAAACAGTTTCCACAGAACTCCCAGTCTCTGAAGCGTCAATCTCTGTGCAGATATACGCTTTTCTAACATACAATGCGACACCTCCTCCTCGTTTATCAAGTCTGTTTCTTGCAAATAAGTTGTATCCTTCTAGCCTTGTATTCCAATCATGTGTATCGTCCCACCAAGTTTCAGTGATTTCAGTGCCATACAATGGCAGATGGGGGAAAAAAATGAACACTGCTATAAATACACATGAAATCACAGCCTAAATGGTTAAAGGCTCCTGCAAATGTGCAGTATGAGATCCAGCAAATAGGCACATATTACTGCTGCCACCCAAATGTATATATCTCTATTTAAAGAGAAAGTCAATGGCCAGTACCATAGAGGCAGAAATAACCGGATTAGAAACAATAAATGGCTGTATACATAGGCTAAAGCCCAGAAGAATTGTCAGGTGGGGCAAATAAACGGAACATAGCCATAATGACAATTGTAAGTACAAATCACATTATATTTACCCATGAGTTGCAGGAGCAAGAAACCAAGAGGCGTACGCTCCGTTTATTTGCCCCACCTGACAATTCTTCTGGGCTGTAGCCTATGTATTATACAGCCATTTATTGTTTCTAATCTAGTTATTTCTGCCTCCATGGTACTGACCATGGACTTTCTCTTTAAATAGAGATATATACATTTGGGTGGCAGCAGTAATATGTGCCTATTTGCTGGATCTCATACTGCACATTTGCAGGAGCCTTTAACCATTTAGTCTGTGATTTCATGTGTATTTATAGCATTGTATCTACGTATATCCAATCCTTTATGATTTTACTTGTTATTTAATAAAGTTTTGTATTTTATGGGACTACATGGCTGTTTACAGTTGGTCCTATTAAGGTCCTACATATACATGCGTGGGTGATTTAATTAATGTACTTTCCCATCTAGCACTGTACCCTGCATGTATTATGATCTCCACAATGGTATGTTTCATGATCCTTGTATATACGGATGTTCATTCTCTCTTCATTTCTGCTGAGATGTCAGACCTGTGTCATCAGATACCTCCTGCCTTGACACAGCACAGAGTATCACACCCTGGGAGAGATCCTGCGGCTGCATTCCCCTCCTGCAGCTGCATCCCCCACCTCCCTCCATGTCTCAAAAAGTCTTTTGTTTTAATTGACAGGTGTGGATGAAGAGATGGCAGATCTAATGCAAGAAGTCGGACTACGCACTGTAAGTCTGTGTTCAATTATATTATGGTGTCCGTAAATAGTGATATGTCCTTGTGCCAGTCCATGACGTGTCTTTCCTTTTATATGATCCATGTAAAAAAAAACCCAGAAAACTACATGTATTGTGCAGGGATGCCAACGAATGCAAAACTAAGCTCCCAGCAGTTGCAAAGGGCAGGGGATTCTTGGGAGTTTCTTTATGCCCTAATAGGGGACCATTTCCGGTGACTACCTCTTGAAGCTCATCAAGAGAATGCCAAGAGTGTGCAAAGCAGTCATCAAAGCAAAAGGTGGCTACTTTGAAGAACCTAGAATATAAGACATATTTTCAGTTGTTTCACACTTTTTTGTAAAGTGTATAATTCCACATGTGTTAATTCATAGTTTTGATGCCTTCAGTGTGAATGTACAATTTTCATAGTCATGAAAATACAGAAAAATCTTTGAATGAGAAGGTGTGTCCAAACTTTTGGTCTGTACTTTTTTTTTTTTTAAGTCCACCCAAGTGGATCTGAACATACGATCTTTTTATCTCTTGTTACATATACACTGCAATATTCAGATTCATTATACCCCTGGGATACTGGAATACTCTCTCCTTTCTGTTTTACAGAAAAAAGCCCAGAAGAGGAGATTCCGGCAAGATAACGATGATGACGAGGCTGGAGAGAAGACGTCACAATATAAAGGTAAGTCACAGCTAGTAATAAGGGCACAGACTTGAAAGATGTCTGCACGCTCCTGGTACTTGGGTGTAAATACAGCAGGATTTTCTTAGGACTGAGGTAAGGGTTTGTCCCGGATTAGATAAACATGGCTACTTTCTTTCCGACGCCACCATTGACCGTGGCTTGCGAGTGGTATTGCCGCTCAACACCATTGACTACAATAAGGGCTCGTGCAGACGTCCGTGTATCTTGCTGCGATCACGGACTGGCCGGCAGTCTCTCGACGTGAGTGTGACATGCTCTTAGAAATATATGAAGTAGTCACGCTTGGGTCAGGAGACACGTGGTCAGTCCGTGCACGAGCCATAAGGCTGAGTTGCAATACCAGACACAACCCATGGCCCGGGGTGACGCTGTTTCTGAAAATAAACATTTTAGTTTTTCTAAAACCTTAAGTTGTGATCAATGGCTGTGTCATTCATTCTGTTGAAAAATTTGGAGCAGAAGATTGTGTTCTTCAGCACTGAAGGAAGAGATCAATATTTCTGCTTCTAGCCAGTTCTGTAATCCTAATGCTTCTCACAGCTGGGGACTTGCTACATTTTTCGTCAGTCTAGACAATTGTAAGCAATATAAAAATGCATTGTACATTTTCTTTCATGCACTGTTTTGTTACAGTGTATCAGTGCAAGAGAGGCTAAGTGCACAGAGCGTCTGAACACCGGCAGTGGCCATAGTCTGGATGCATGCTGTTTCATTCTTCTACCATAGACACTCATTGCAAAATTAAATGGTTTATTACTGGCCCTCTGTATGGCAGATGTGTCCCAGCTAGTCACACTTGTGATTGTTGTCTTACTAATGGGGACCAGCGGGAACGTTGACGTGTGCAGTGTCCATTTCTCCTTGTATATGGTCATGTCTGATCATAGGTTGGCTTTCATTACTTCCCACCATATTGGTCTGCAACCTGCGGTTCTGCTGCTGTTGCAAAATCATATATCCCAACTAGAATTAAGCAAACAAATTTTTGCAGGGCCTTGGTCCAGCATACATTTCTTGTAGTCCATTGCTGCAAGAAAGAGCTCTGCAAACCTCCTCTTTAGTGATGAGCGTGCATGCTCGTATAAGGTAATACTCCATTAGGACACGAGCGTGCTCCGATAACACCTTATCCCAGCACGCTCGCTCTTCACTACTCGTCTTACCTGCAGAAAACCCAACACCATGTGTCCTAACAGGGATGCAGCAGGTAGGATGTTCACAGGGCTCTGGTCTGGCTGCCACACGCTATCAATGTGACTGAAGAATTAGGGTTTTTCATATAATTGTGCTCAACACTGCTCCTAACATTACGGGATGAAGCTTCACAATGTGTGACAGTCACAGGTCGCAGACTGCGATTATAGACACCATTGCCTTCATTTCTCCTCTCAATGGTTGAGTTTTCACATTTTCTCCTGGGAGTTCCCTGCATACCTTCATCGCAGGCCGGTTATGTGGAAGACTTGCCATTGTGGGCATTAGACGGGATACGTTTACTGCAGGAAACATTTAATTTCATGCTCTGCTGAACCCACCGATAACACAAGTCCTGCTGTAGCTGCGTCATTCGGGATTTAACATTCTCGCCCCGACCTTCATTACATTACAGGTTTATGGTCTAGCGGGTGCAGCTAATGCAGTTATCAGCCATGAATGTCGTCATGCAATCTTATTTCATTGTCAGCCGTTGTAATAAATGTCTGGTTTTTTTTTTTTCCGTGACAGCTGGAGGAAAGGGAATACATAGACCTGTTTCCAAAAGACCTGAGTTCGGAGTGCCTTACAAGTCCAAGGTAAAACATTAACACAAACCTGCTGATGGATATAAACCCCTTGGCTCTTTATGAGCGACCCTCAGCGGCTGACTGTAACTTTATAATTCTGTGATCATTGCTCGGGGTGCAGGTTGGGAGTAGCAGTTCTCACATTGTTTTTGTCTTTCCAGAAAGGAAAAGGTGACATAACACAGAAAGGCAAACACGACCCGTATGCCTACATACCCCTAAATAAGTCCAAGCTCAACCGCAGGTAAGACGTGTCACAATATAATGGCATTGCCCTTTATAGGGTATTCTTGCAATGTTCATGTTATCCTCAGTGGCTCGTCGGCCGTGTGAGCCTACCCACGCCTCAGGAAAACCTATCCTGGATGCCATACACTATACCAGTGGTCTCTTTGCATTTGGCAAAACCACAAGTCCCAGCATGCTGACAGGTCATCCTGAGACTGTCGGAGCGTCAGTGTTTCTTCTAGTTGTGTCATCTATTGGTGCAAATGTAATATAATGAGACTTATCTAGCCAGTTGAAAACTGGGCCGTTTACACCCATTCATAAACAGTCACATTTCTTTTTTTACATTTGGACATTTGGTTTTAAGAGCTTTGAGATATTAAAGTAAATTTGTCTTTTTTTTTATAGAATTATACGAGGGCCCTAATTTTTCCCCCACTTTTTAATATGTAGGATAAAATAAGATCCGTTTCTATTTGTCTATTTCCTTTTTTTTTAAGGGCCACCGAGGACCTCAAAAAATACATTTCAGCTGCAGATGGAAGGAAGAGAGCCACAGTATTCTTTACTGATGGGTAGGCGGAGCCCAGACGGGATAGACACCTCAGATTAAAAAAGCGTGTTGACCGGCCCCTCCAGCTCAGGCTCCTCCTACTCAGCTTTCTCCAGTTTACAATTTGAGGTCTCAGAGGATGGTCGCTGCTAGAAGCAGCTCCTCAGAAGATTTTATTATTTTTTATCGGACAAGAGATTTGGATCACCAAATGTGGTCTAGAGGTCTCAGGGGTCTCAGCGCTGCTGGACCCCAACCTCTCCCTTGGCGGATCTGTATTACCCTAAGGGTGGTCCCTGCAGAAACCTGCCGGCCCGGGGGGATGAGGATGGCTTCCCTGGCGGGACGCACACCGCGCTGCAGGGGTCACTGCGATCCCCGCCCTGGGGGGAAGCATGGGCACGCGCCAGAAACCCCTGGGGGTCCCTGTGGCGCATGGCGGGGTGAGTACTCCACATTTTTATTATATGTGTTGAGTGATTCACCGGCCGCTGCGGCAGCCGCTGGTACATTACATGTGGTGACTGTGGTATTTTTGTCCCGCAGGTGGATGCCTGCAGGACGGGGATCGCGGGACCGGAGAAGGGAGTTCCCGCGCTTTTTTTGAAGGCGGGGGCGTGGCTTTGCGTCTCCCGGGCAGGAAGCGCTCGCTGAGCGCGCTTTCCTGCTGTCTTCTCTTCCGGCTGCCTCCTCAGTGCGGCGGCCATTACAGCGCTCCGGGCTCCTCTCCTCCGTCTCTCCTGCACAAGCCTAAAGAAGAAACAGCACCGCAAACTGTGAGTCGCTTCTGCCTATCGGGGCAGAAGCTTAGAGAATTTTTTCTCCCCGCAGCGCAGGTTGCCACACGCTAAGTTTAGCGACGCGATTGGAGTCGCTAGAACTTTTTGCGATGCAGAAAGTGACTAAGTGATTTGGTGATTAAAGTGTGGCATTTTTGGAGCCTGCTGCCTCATTGAGGCACCTGGAACTCGCACATTAATACAGGTTGTGAAGAGTTTTAATTTTAACCCCTTGTCAGGCGGTTAATCCTTAATGGTGGGCTGGGGTAACCTTTTTCTTTAAGAGTTAACCCTTCAGCGTCCGGTTAGGATTTTTTTCCTAAAACCACACTGTTTCGTGTTACTATCAGGTGTTACCTGTCATTGTACTGGGTAAGACATGTCAGATCAGGGCACTGGTGCAGATCATCACCCAGCTCCGTTACGAGATCAGTCTCGCATATCTGACACACAGACCTCGACATCGAGTGCAGCGGTCGGAGGACCCAGTGACGCAAAAATGGAGGCTCTCACTCGTTCGATTGATAGCCTGTCTAACCTTATAGGTTGTTGGGTGTCAGCCAAACCCCCTCATGGCAGGAAGCGGCATAGGCCGGTGACTTTTCTCTCGTATAGCGACTCAGAGAGTTCTGACATGGAGGGTTCCCCTTTAAGTTCAGAGGGGATATCCGATTCGGATAGAGAGGATCGGCAAAAGCACTCTGCCTTTTTCTCGGGCCGTGTAGAAGCTTTAATTGAAGCAATGAGAGAGGCGTTACAGTTACAGGAGGATGTAACTACTCGCCCTGGTAAGTCGGCCAGGATGTTCCAGGAGTCGCGTAAGTCAGTCGCGACTTTACCATCTCTGATTGAGTTCAACCAGGCAGTGGAGAAGGAGCGTCTGTGTCCAGACAAGCGTTTTCAGGGGACTCGTCTTTTGGAGTCACTGTATCCGTGTGCTACGGAATCTATTGAGTTTTGGATTCATTCTCCCGAGGTGGATGTCTCTTTATCTCAGCTTAGCAAATCTTCTTTGCTACCTATTAAAGGGAAGGCGAGTTTGCAGGACCCGCTAGACAGAAGAGCGGAGTCAGCGGCAAAATCCATTTACGAAGCCGCGGGTTATGGCTTCAGAGCGGTGCTAGGCTCCATGTGTGTTTATAAAGCTGCCCTGGTCTGGTTGGACCGTTTGCGGAAGAAATGTGAACCTCAAGTGCCTGAGGTGGACGAACTGTTCGAATTGTTAAAAAGTGCCTTACAATATGGCCATGATGCAAACCTGGATACTGTGTCACTGCTGTCCAGGGCACAGTCCTCGGCGTCTCAGTCAGGAGGGCACTGTGGCTTAGACAGTGGACCGGTGATGCGGTTTCTAAACATGGTTTGCTAGCCTTAGCTTACAAAGGCGGTCAGTTATTTGGATCTGACCTTACGGAGCTGATTACCAAAGCAAAGGCAAAGGACACAGCCTTACCGCAGCGTAGAACTGGGGCTTCTACGTCTGGCAGATCTGGTACCAGTAGTGGTCGACGGTCCTTTCGGTCCAGGGGACGATTCGGTCAGCCCTCTTGGGGGTCGGGTCGTCCCTCTTTTTCGGGAAAAAAGACAAATCAGAAATCCCGCACTCCCTGGAAACAGAGTTTCCGTCAAGATAAAAGGGAATCTGACAAAAAGCCCGCTAAGGCGGATTGACGCCAGGGGCCCGCTCGAGGGCTCTCGAGTGGGGGGTCGCCTGCTCCAATTCAAATTGACTTGGGTTTCCCGTGTCCCAGACTCCTGGGTGACGCGGGTTGTGTCGGCAGGCTATTTCATAGAATTTTCTTCCCGACCCCCGAACAGTTATTGTCAATCTCGCATTCCGTCAGAGCCCGAGCTATGTGCCGCTTTACTGCAGGAAGTCGAATTTCTTCTGCAGAAGGGTGTGGTGGTTCAGGTTTCACCAGAGGACAGGGGAAGAGGTTTTTTATTCCAACCTCTTTGTGGTTCCCAAAAAAGAGGGAAAGTTTCACCCCGTCCTGGATCTCAAAAGATTGAATCGGCACGTCCACACCCGAAAGTTTCGCATGGAGTCGCTTCGCTCCGTAGTGGCAGCATTGTCGCAGAACGATTTTTTGGTGTCAATCGACATACGCGACACCTATTTGCACGTTCCAATCGGAAGGGCTCACCAGCGTTATCTTCGCTTTGCCATAGGACAAGACCATTATCAATTTGTGGCTCTACCATTCGGTTTGGCCTCGGCATCCAGAGTCTTTACAAAGATTCTGGCACCTCTCATGGCTATACTTCGAAGACAGGGAGTCACGATCCTTCCCTATCTGGACGACCTTTTGATTGTGGCATCCTCAAAGGAGGAGGCTGTGATGGCTCGCAATCTATCCCTTCAGCTCCTGGAGGACTTCGGGTGGCTGGTCAATTGGGAGAAGTCGTCTCTGGAACCGTCACAATCAATCCTGTTTCTGGGGATGCATTTCGACACAGTACGAGCAGTGGTGTCTCTACCTCCAGACAAGCAAGCATGTCTCATCCGACATACGCAGGTGATGAAGTCTTCAGTGACAATGTCCCTTCGAAGATGTATGCGTCTTCTGGGGTTGATGGTGGCCTCAATGGAGGCACTTCCGTTTGCCCAGTTCCATTCCAGGACGCTCCAGAGGTTCATTCTAAACCGCTGGGATCGGTCGCAGACCTCACTGGATTGCAGTGTAGTTATCTCCCGCGATGTACGAGAGTCTCTAGGATGGTGGATCCGTTCGACAGAATTGTCTCGGGGGAAGTCTTTTCTTCCTCTGAAGTGGTCAGTCATAACCACCGATGCCAGCCTGACGGGCTGGGGGCGTTTGGAACGATCTCTGGATTCAGGGAGTATGGTCGCCAGAGTAGTCTGTCTTGCCGATCAACATCCTCGAATTGAGGGCAATTTTCCTTTGCCTCCAACATTGGACGGTCCCTTTACGCGGTCTGCCTGTCCGGGTGCAGACAGATAATGCGACGGCGGTCGCATATATCAACCACCAAGGCGGGACAAGGAGTTCCAGACTCATGGTGGTGGTATCTCGGATCCTGGTATGGGCAGAGGCCAGAGTCCCAGCCATCTCTGCTATCCACATTCCAGGAGTTCAGAATATCACAGCGGACTTCCTAAGTCGCGAGAAGATGGATCCCGGAGAATGGAGTCTCCATCCGGAAATTTTTGCACTGCTGTGCTCCCGTTGGGGAACTCCCCAAGTGGATCTGATGGCATCCAGGGCCAATGCCAAGTTACCGACATTCGTGTCCAGGTACAGGGATCCGAAGGCTGTAGCGGTGGATGCTCTAATGGCCCCGTTGGACCAATTCAAACTAATTTGTGTTCCCGCCGATTTCTATGCTACCTCTGGTACTCCGTCGGATCAGGCTGGAGAGAATCTCAGCTATATTGATAGCTCCAGATTGGCCAAGGAGAACGTGGTTCTCGACACTGGTGTCGCTTCTAGCGGCACCGCCATTTTCGCTTCCTCTTCGTCCGGACCTGTTAACCCAAGGGCCCGTTCGTCATCCAGACCTGAAGTCTCTGCGTTTGACGGCGTGGCTCTTGAGACCGAAATTTTGACCCGTAGAGGTTTCTCAGCCGAAGTCATTGCTACTCTGCGTGCTGCTAGGAGTCCGGCTACTACTAAGATTTACCACAGGACTTGGGAAGCTTTCTTTTTGTGGTGTTCGAGTTCTTCAAGGAACCCGAGAAAATTTTCTATTCCCAATTTGTTGGCTTTTATACAACACGGGTTGGACAAAGGTTTGGCCGTTAGCACCCTGAGGAGTCAGGTTTCTGCTCTGTCCTTACTTTTTCGGAGGGCTATCGCCTCATGTAGGGACGTGCGTTCCTTTTTTCGTGGAATAACCCGTCAGTTTCCGCAGCGGAGGATACCTGTATCTCCTTGGCGGCTTAATCTTGTTTTGGAGGCTCTTCAACATCAGCCCTTTGAGCCTATGGATTCGGTTAGCCTTTATTTACTTTCTTGGAAGGTGGCCTTCTTAGTGGCAGTCACTTCTTTGAGGAGGGTTTCTGAGTTGGCGGCTCTTTCTTATTCGCCTCCCTTCTTGGAGTTTCACCCGGATCGTGTAGTGCTTCGCACTCGGGGCGACTTCCTACCTAAGGTGGTGTCACGATTCCATGTTAACCAGGATATTGTGTTACCTTCTCTTTGTCCGAGGCCAAGGACTGAGAAGGAACGGGCCTTGCACACATTGGATTTGGTGCGGGCTTTGAAATTCTACTTGAATGTTACTCAAGGTTTTCGGAAATCAGACTCTTTGTTTGTGATTCCAGCAGGTCGTCGACGTGGTCAGCGAGCTTCCAAGGATTCTATAGCTCGTTGGATTCGGTCGGCCATTTTGGAGGCTTACCGACTTAAGGGCGAGCCTTGCCCGGTTAAACTTCGAGCTCACTCCACGAGGGCTGTGGGCTCATCGTGGGCTTTCCATCAAGGGGCCTCGGTGGCTCAGCTCTGCCGGGCGGCGACCTGGCGCTCCGTCCACACTTTTACAAAATTTTATAAGGTGGACGTTAGTGCTTCATCTGATGCAGCCTTGGGACGTAGGGTCCTGCAGGCAGCGGTGGTTTAAGTTTTCTAGTAAACTTGTATTTGGCGCCTGTTGCGCTTTTATCTAGATTGTTGGGTTTCTGCCTATTTTGGTTTTCTTTTTCCACCCTAATTTTTGAACTGCTTTGGGACGTCCCATCAGTAAAGAATACTGTGGCTCTCTTCCTTCCATCTGCAGCTGAAAGACGGATTTTGGTAAGAACTTACCTGTAAAATCCTTTTCAGCGAAGGAAGGAAGAGAGACACAGCTCCCTCCCATGGCAGAAGTGTGTTGTTGATTTACAGAAGCAGCGTGGCCCTTCTCTGATAACGATTTCTGGGCTGAGGTCGACGCGCTACGGCTCTGTTCCAGCATTGCCAGCTCATCGCAGTGGTCAGGTCCCGTGAGTAGTACCTGGAACTGTGTGGTTTTTTGCCTATCTGCATGCATAACCTGTATTCTTGTGTTTTCAGCTGCAGATGAAGGAAGAGAGCCACAGTAATTCATTACTGATGGGTAGGCGGAGCCCCAGATCAGGATGTTACCTCAGATCAAAAGAGTGATGACTGGCTGGCCCCTCCAGCTCGGGCTCCTCCTACTCAGCTCCAGTCTAAGATTTGAGGTCCAGAGGATGGTCGCTGCTAATGCAGCTCCTCAGAAAATTTTATTATTTTAATATTCGGACAGGAGACTTGGATCACTAGTTGGTCTAGAGGTCTCAGGGGTATCAGCGCTGCTGTACCCCAACCTCTCCCTTGGCGGATCTGTATTCACTCAAAGTCCCTGCAGAATCCTTGCCGCCCTGGGGGATGAGGAGAGCTTCTCTGGCGGGAACGCAAACCACACGTGCGGTCACTGCGTTCTTCGCCCTGGGGGGAAGCATGGGCACTGCGCCAGAAACCCCTGAGGGTCCCTGTGGCGCCTTGGCTGGTGAGTACTCCACACAAATTTTAATAATAATTATGTGTGAGTGCTTTAGCGTCTGAATGAGCAGCGCTATTATTAATGTCAGCGTTACTATGTCAGTATGCTTCAGCGCTGCTGTGACAGCGCTACTACATGTAAATGTCAGTAAGCTTCAGCGCTGCTGTGACAGCGCTACTACATGTAATATCAGTATGCTTCAGCGCTACTGTGACAGCGCTACTACATGTAATGTCAGTATGCTTCAGCGCTACTGTGACAGCGCTACTACATGTAAATGTCAGTAAGCTTCAGCGCTGCTGTGACAGCGCTACTACATGTAATGTCAGTATGCTTCAGCGCTACTGTGACAGCGCTACTACATGAAGATGTGGTGATTTTTTGTCCGCAGGCAGATACCTGCAGGACAGAGAGGGAGCAGGAGCGGGGAGAGTTCGCGCTCATTATTTGAGCTAGCAGGGGGCGTGGCCTGTCTATCCCGGTCTTTTGAGCAGGAAGACGCGCGCTCTGGCTTTTCTCCTGCGACCCCCTCACTGTGGCGGCCATTACTCAGGCTCCTGGGCTCCTCGGACCGCTCCCCTCCTCATATAGACACCACGGCCAGCTGGGTGAGTGTGGATTCCTCACCCCGCAGCGCAGCGATCGCTATCCTGCAGCTGCAGTCTCATCAGAGACATAAAAATTGGCTGGGGCTCACAAATATATATATATTTTGGTGAGTTTGCAATATTAACCCCCTTTGAGGGTTATTTCTACCTGCTAAATTTGCTGACTGAATACCGCTGGGGTAACTCTGCTTGGTGGAGCGTTAACCCTTCAGCGTTTGAAAAAAAAAAAAAAAAAAAAAAAACCGCATAGTTTTTTGCTGGTATTACCGCTTTGACCTGCTCATTCAGATGAGACATGTCTGAACAGAGTTCAGATGCCGCGGATCACGTCCCAGTGCCATTGCGGCAATCAGATACGCAGACCTCCACAGCGTCTAGCGCTGCGGTCGACAGCGGTGGAAAATTGGATGATATCGCTCGATCGATTAATAACTTATCTGACCTTTTAGGTCAATATGTGTCTGCTAATTCCTCCCAGAGGAAGCGACGCAGGCCGTTACCGGCCTCTACACGGAGCGAGTCAGATGTATCTGATATTGGGCAGAGTTCCCCTTTATATTCGGATGGAGAAATATCCGATTCAGATGCGGACGAGCCGCAGGGACGTTCCTCTATGACGAAGCGTACGGAGGCATTAATTGAAGCCATGAGAGATATACTACAGTTACCGGAGGAGGTAACTAGTCGTCCTGGTAAATCAGCACGCATGTTCCAGGAGTCCCGTGCTTCGCGTACAACATTGCCAGCTCTGGATGAGCTTAATGGTGTAATAGAGGAGGAACGTCTATGTCCAGATAAGCGTTTTCATGGAACGCATTTCTTTGATACACTTTATCCTTGCTCTACGGAGTTAAAGGCTAATTGGACTTCTGCTCCTGAAGTGGATGTGTCCTTATCTCAGCTTAGTAAATCCTCACTACTCCCTATTAAGGGAAAAGCGAGCTTACAGGAGCCTTTGGATAGAAAGGCAGAATTGGCGGCAAAAGCAAGCTATGAGGCTGCGGGTCATGGATTTCGAGCAGTGCTAGGATCCATGTGTGCTGCTAGAGCTTCTCTAAGCTGGTTGGCACGTCTGAAGACGGAGTTGCAAAATGAATCTCCGTTATCTGAGATACGGGAAACTTGTGAATGGTTAGAAACGGCAGCCTGTTATATCTTTGATGCCGGTCTGGATACGGCATCTCTGCTGGCCAAAGCGCAAGCTTCAGCGGTCACAGTCAGAAGAGCTTTATGGCTCAGACAGTGGGCCGGGGACGCAGTTTCCAAACAAGGGTTGTTGGCCTTACCTTACAAGGGTGGCCATCTTTTTGGATCCGACCTCACAGAGCTGATTTCCAAGGCTAAGGCAAAGGAATCAGCATTACCACAGCGAAGGGCCATGGCCTCGGTGTCCAGTAAGCCTGGTGTTTATAGTGGTCGGCGGTCCTTTCGGGGCCGAGGACGATCTAGTCACTCCTCGTGGGGATCGGGTCGTCCTTCTTTCTCAGGAAAGAAATCCTCTCAGAAAACTCGTACTCCCTGGAAGCAGAGTTTCCGCCAGAACAAGCGGGAACTTGACAAGAAACCCGCAAAGTCGGATTGACGCCAGGGGTCCACTCGAGGATTCTCGAGTGGGGGGTCGCCTGCTTCTTTTCAAGGAGACTTGGATGGCTCGCGTTCCAGATTCCTGGGTAACGCGGATAGTGTCGGCAGGCTATTTCATAGAGTTTGCTTCTCAACCCCCAAATGTTTTTTGTCAATCTCGCGTTCCGTCGGAACCCGAGCTTGTTGTCGCTCTACAGCGAGAGGTCGAATCGCTACTACAAAAGGGTGTAGTGATACCGGTTCCGTCAGAGGACCGAGGGAAAGGTTTTTATTCCAACCTTTTTGTAGTTCCCAAAAAGGAGAACAAATTTCGCCCGATTCTGGATCTCAAGCGATTAAACCGGCATGTCCATGCCCGGAAATTTCGCATGGAGTCGCTTCGTTCCGTTGTGGCAGCTCTGTCACAGAACGATTTTCTGGTGTCAATCGACATTCGCGACGCCTATTTGCATATTCCCATCGGAAAGGCTCATCAGCGCTTTCTTCGATTTGCCATAGGTCAGAATCATTACCAGTTCGTGGCTCTGCCGTTCGGCTTAGCCTCAGCGCCAAGGGTCTTTACAAAAGTTCTGGCGCCCCTCATGGCACTCCTTCGAAGACAGGGGATTACGATTCTCCCTTATCTGGACGATCTTTTGATCGTGGCTTCCTCGGAGGAGGAGGCATTGACGGCTCGGGATTTGTCTCTTCAGTTTCTGAAAGACTTCGGTTGGCTGGTCAATTGGGAGAAGTCGTCCCTGGAACCATCGAGGACAATTCTCTTTTTGGGAATGCATCTCGACACGTTTCGGTCGGTAGTTTCCCTACCACCAGACAAACAGTCATGTCTTCTTCGACATGTACAGATTATGACATCCTCAACGGCAATGTCCCTACGGAAGTGTATGCGTCTTCTGGGACTGATGGTGGCGTCCATGGAGGCAATTCCTTTTGCCCAGTTCCACTCCAGGACTCTTCAAAGGTTCATCTTGAGTCGATGGAACCAGTCGCAATCGC
This sequence comes from Oophaga sylvatica, assembly GCA_033576555.1. Taxonomy (NCBI): domain Eukaryota; kingdom Metazoa; phylum Chordata; class Amphibia; order Anura; family Dendrobatidae; genus Oophaga; species Oophaga sylvatica. Next base: position 590,020,333 of record JARQOD010000003.1, read on the forward strand.
TGGATTGCAGTGTCACCATTTCTCGCGCGGTGCGGGATTCTCTAGAATGGTGGTTACGTCCAGGGGCATTCTCCCTGGGGAAGTCTTTCCTCCCTCTGAAGTGGTCAGTCATAACCACCGATGCCAGCCTGACGGGCTGGGGGGGTGTTTGGACCAATCTCTGGATTCAGGGGGTATGGTCACCGGAAGAGTCTGTGCTTCCGATCAACATCCTGGAATTGAGGGCGATTTTTCTTTGCCTCCAACATTGGACGGTCCTTTTGAGCGGTCTGCCAGTCCGTGTGCAGACAGACAATGCGACGGCTGTCGCGTATATCAATCACCAAGGTGGGACAAGGAGTTCCAGACTCATGGTAGAGGTGTCCCGAATTCTGATTTGGGCAGAGGCCAATGTACCAGCCATTTCGGCGATTCATATTCCAGGGGTTCAGAATATTACAGCGGACTTTCTCAGTCGCAGAAGGATGGATCCCGGGGAATGGAGCCTCCACCCGGAAGTCTTTGCACTACTGTGCTCTCGCTGGGGAACCCCCCAAGTGGATTTGATGGCTTCCAGGTCCAATGCCAAGTTACCGACATTCATGTCCAGGTACAAGGACCCGAAGGCGGTGGCGGTGGATGCTCTAGTGGCTCAGTGGGATCAGTTCAAGCTGATCTATGTATTCCCGCCGATATCCTTACTTCCTCTAGTGCTGCGTCGGATCAGACTAGAGAGAATTCCAGCTATTCTGATAGCTCCAGACTGGCCAAGAAGGGTGTGGTTCTCGACAATAATGTCGCTGTTGGCGGCACCTCCGTTTCCACTCCCTCTTCAACAGGACTTGTTGAGTCAGGGGCCCATTTGTCATCCGGACTTGATGTCCCTGCGTTTGACGGCGTGGCTCTTGAAACCGAGATCTTGACCCGTAGAGGTTTTTCAGCCGAGGTCATTGCTACCCTTCGTGCTGCAAGATGTCCGGCTACTTCTAGGATTTACCACAAAATTTGGGAAACCTTCTTTTCGTGGTGTTTGGGGTCTTCTCGGAACCCGAGAAAATTTTCCATTCCCAACCTGTTGGCTTTTCTGCAGCATGGGCTAGACAAGGGTTTGGCAGTTAGCACTCTGAAAGGTCAGATTTCTGCTCTGTCCTTATTGTTTCGGAGAACCATTGCTTCGAATAGAGACGTGATCTCTTTTTTCCGAGGTATCTCTCGTAAGTTTCCGCCGCGGAAGGCACCCGTGTCTCCTTGGCGGCTCAACCTTGTTTTGGAGGCTCTTCAGCATAAACCTTTTGAACCTATGGTTTCTGCTAGCCTTTCTTTACTTTCTTGGAAGGTGGCTTTCCTTGTTGCAGTCACTTCCTTGAGGAGAGTTTCTGAATTGGCAGCTCTTTCTTGCTCGCCTCCTTTTCTGGAGTTTTTTTCCGGATCGTGTAGTGCTTCGCACTCGGGGTGATTTTTTGCCTAAAGTGGTGTCACAATTTCATGTTAACCAGGATATTGTGTTGCCTTCACTCTGTCCGGATCCGAAGAATACGAAAGAGCGAGATTTACACACATTGGATTTAGTGCGGGCCTTGAAGTTTTATCTATCTATTACTCAAGGTTTTTGTAAGACGGACTCCCTGTTTGTGGTTCCGGCAGGTCGTCGGCGTGGTCAACGAGCTTCCAAGGGTTCTATAGCTCGTTGGATCCGGTCAGCTATTTTGGAAGCTTACCGTCTTCGGGGTGAATCTTGCCCGATTAAGATTCGAGCCCATTCCACGAGAGCTGTGGCTTCATCGTGGGCTTTTCATCAAGGTGCTTCGGCAGTGCAGCTTTGCCGAGCTGCGACTTGGCGCTCTGTCCACACGTTTACAAGATTTTATAAAGTGGACGTCAGTGCTTCCGCTGATGCAGCCCTCGGACGTAGGGTCCTGCAGGCAGCTGTAGTTTAAAGTTCTGGATGAACTTGTGTTTAGCGCTGGTTGCGCTTTGTTGTTAAGGTTGTTGGGTTTCTGCCTTTTGTTGGTTTTTTCCCACCCTTATTTTTGAACTGCTTTGGGACGTCCCATCAGTAATGAATTACTGTGGCTCTCTTCCTTCATCTGCAGCTGAAACACGGATTTTGGTAAAGACTTACCTGTAAAATCCTTTTCAGCGAAGGAAGGAAGAGAGACACAGCACCCTCCCACGGCAGAAGTGTGTTGATGTTTTCAGATGCAGCGCGACCCTTATCTGATAGCGATTATCTGGGCTGAGGTCAGCGCGCTAAGGCTCTGTTCCAGCATCGCCAGCTCATCGCAGTAGTCAGGTTCCGTGAGTAGTACCTGGAACTCTGTGGTTTTTGGCTTTCTTTGCATGCATAACCTGTATCCTTGTGTTTTTTCTCTGAAGTTCCTTCAGAAGGGGTTATGTTGCTCCGCTGGTGATCTTGGCTCTTTTCCTAAAAGCTTTGATACGACTGGAGCTGAGTAGGAGGAGCCCGAGCTGGAGGGGCCAGCCAGTCATCACTCTTTTGATCTGAGGTAACATCCTGATCTGGGGCTCCGCCTACCCATCAGTAATGAATTACTGTGTCTCTCTTCCTTCCTTCGCTGAAAAGGATTTTACAGGTAAGTCTTTACCAAAATCCGTGTTTTGTCTCTGAAGTTCTTCAGAAGGGGTTATGTTGCTCCGCTGGTGATATTGCTCTTCCTTAAGCTTGTGTACAACTGGAGAAAGCTGAGTAGGAGGAGCCCGAGCTGGAGGGGCCGGTCAACACGCTTTTTTAATCTGAGGTGTCTATCCCGTCTGGGCTCCGCCTACCCATCAGTAAAGAATACTGTGTCTCTCTTCCTTCCTTCGCTGAAAAGGATTTTACAGGTAAGTTCTTACCAAAATCCGTCTTTTAAATTGTGTCCTCCTTTCAGTAGAAATTATTTTTATTCATCAGTTTATTTGTTTTTTTTTTTTTTTTTTTTTTTTTACGGGACGTGGCTATTAATTTTATTCATTTATTTCACACTCTGCCATCTATAAGGTAATAAACACTTCATATTCTGTATACACAACTCTTGTTCTGTGCTATGTTTACTGCAGTCAGGAGGGCAGAGATGGTAATAAACCATCTCTGCCTTTTTTATGGGAAGTCTGGCTGTGTCTGACAGCCGGCTTCCTGCTCCACAGATTGGGCAGCCTCTTACTCTTGCAGAGTTATGCGCGGACCGCCCGAATGTTTAATGTTTTATAGCTGGTCTGGATGCAGTTACAATAATGTACGCATCGCTGTGACACTGATGTTTTGTATTCGGCAGGAAAAAGGCGAAGATGCAAGGTCAGTTCAAAGGTCTGGTGAAAGCTGCACAGAGAGGGGCCATGAGCGGGAAGAAAAAGAAAAACGCCAGGAGAGCGTGAGATCGCTGCACCCATCATCTTCACAGCGTTACATGGACTGTGCCGTCTACTGCCTGTAATAGCTGATCCGGTGCCCTGTGTGCCCACCTTCTGCCCATGGACAGACCATTTATGTTGGAGGTTCTCAGACTGAGTGGGGATAACTGCTCAGGAACATGTAATCAACATCGACATCTCTCCCATGAGGAGCAGGAACTATGAGAAGAGAAACTCCTATTGTTTCCAAGGGATGTGTTTTCTTGTATTTAATCAGACTTCGATGTTTGTTGTGTTGAATAAAACCTTGGAGAATGTACGATGTGTTCTGAAATGGAACCATATACAGTACATGTGACATGAGCTATTGCCCCTCTGCTTGTAGACTGAGTCTTCCCAAGAATGGGGGGGATTCAGGTTATCGCTTGAACGATTTATTCTTTTCTGCATAAAATCATGACAGAGGTGATGTATATTGTGTATCCACTGCATAGGTGATAAATGTATGATCACGGGAGTCCGACCCCTGTGGGTTTACCCTTGGACCACCGCAGGACTCATTAAATGTTAATATTTATGTCAGGATTATAAAGTTATTAAGTCATGATTTACAAAGTAAGTACATCAGGCTCAACAGGCCTAAAATCTATTTAGCAATGTATTCATTTTGTGCTGTAAAATTTAGTGAGAAAAATGAAAGTTCTCACATGTGTGGTAATGTAAGGATTGTGCTGTCATTTGCTACGACACTGCCCACCTTAGCAGTCGTCTATTTATGACCGCTGCAAGTGTTTTGTGCGGCTGTGCAGAAGGAGGACAGAGGCGGTGAACCTGCACCATAGAATAGAAGGCAGGTACCGACTGTATTATACAGCTGACATCTGCCACAGCAGCAATTGGAGCTAGCAGGGGATTTAAGTGGCGCATCGCCGGTGAAATTGCCCTCTGGGTTAAAGGATCCTGTTGTTGCCATGTTTGTTTTCTCTTCGCCACGACAGCACCCACTGAGAGAGGGGATCCGCCCCTAGGAACAGGAAACCTACAGAGAGATAAAAGGGGCGGCCCCCCTCGCTCCTCAGTTGGTTTCCTGTTCCCAGAAGAGGAACCTACTAAGAAGAGGATGCCTGGGCTATGCTAGCCGCCTGCGCAGTTTCTATAAGAGCGGCAGGGGCTCCGGCACCAGACGCAGCGTCGGGGGAGTCTGAATTCAACTCCCCCCTCGACTGAGAAATAACCACCTGAAACTCCCAACGCTGTCATGGAGAAGAAAATGGGACATATGGAGACCAGGTGGTAATGCGAGGCCAGGAGCGATATAGCTCTGGCTCGCAGAGGTACGGTGTGTGTGTGTGTGTGAACGCTGGGGCTGCCCTACCTTCAGAATGCTGGGAGCCTTGATGCGATATGAGATGGCTGTGGAGCATGACCGGAGTTCCCGGAGCAGGGAAACGCGGCACAGAGGCGCGCGTGGTCAGTGATCCCGGAGGTCTAATTGTACCATAGGGGAGAACGGCGGTACAGAACGGCTGCGCAGGAGAGGCAAAACCCGGAAGTGAAGGCAAGACACTTCCGGGTCAAACGCTGTGGAAAAAAAAAAAAAAAATTTTTTTTTTTTGCTTATTGCGGGGAGCTGCATAAAAGCATTGGCTGTTGGGCCTCCGGTGTGCAGCAATGTCAGCTCCGGATGACCCTGTTTTGTGCCCCTCTGACGATATGGTTGATCCACGTCGTAGCAGCAGCAGCAGCAACAGCAAAAAAGGTGGAAGTGGACACTCCAAGCGAAGTGGTTCCACTAACAGAGATGGAGGAAAATCATCTCACTCCACGCCGCAGCCAGATCCTTCGACTTCGAAGCCGGTACCATGCTGACAAAAGAGCTTTACTGGGTGAGTGTTTTAAATCACACCTGTCAAGCTGACGGCCCTTCCCCCTCTTTCTGTCTGTCCTTAGGCGAAAAAAACGGACAAATCCAAGCACAAGGAATGTGCCCTATGTTCCCAGCCCCTCCCAGACACGTATCCTAAAAGATTGTGTCAAATATGCATTGGCCATACGCTTCAGGAGGAGGATTCAGTTAGAACGGAAGACATCCGCCTAATGATTAGAGAAGAGCTACAGGCCCTAGGGGAGCAAGTAGTTTTGCGGGAAGGAGATCCCTTAGAGAGGTCACTCCGCCCAGAGTAGCATCTTCTTCGGACAGTGGAGAGCTTAATTCTCAGGCGTCGCAGGAATCCGTATCCTCGGAGGAAGAGGAACATACGTGCTTTCCGACTGATAGCATAAATAACCTGTTTAAATCAGTAAGGAACACTATGGGATTGTCGGACGTTAAAGACCCTAAAACTCCCCAAGAGATTATGTTTTCAGGTCTCTCCCAACGAAAGGGTCGAGTATTCCCTATAATTCCAACCATAAAAGATTTGGTTAAAAAGGAGTGGGAGAAGCAGGGGCAGAGAGGCTTTATGCCGGCGGCATCCAAAAGACGATACCCCTTCAATGATGAAGATCTGGCTTCTTGGGAAAAAGCGCCTAAAGTAGATGCAGCTGTAGCCTCAACTTTCCGCCGGTCCTCTCTACCAGTAGAGGATACTGGAATGCTATCGGACCCCCTGGATCGGAAAGCAGATGCACTGCTTAAAAGATCATGGGAATCATGTATAGGGGCATTCAAGCCAGCAATATCGGCCACATGTACGGGCAGAGCCATGTTAATATGGTTAGACCAGTTGGAGGACAATATAAAAAATGGCCTATCCAGAGATAAGCTACGTGCCTCCATTCCGCTGATAAAAGGTGCAGCAGCCTTTTTGTCGGATGCTTCAATAGATTCTCTCCGCCTAGCGGCAAGAACGGCGGGTTTAACTAACGCAGCTCGGAGGGCGTTATGGCTAAAAGGCTGGAAAGGGGACACACAGATTAAATCTAAACTCTGTGCTATACCCTGCCAGGGTGAGTATCTGTTTGGCGCAGTACTAGATGACATCCTAACCAAGGCAGCAGAGAGAAAGAAAGGCTTCCCTAATCCATACGTTCCATCCTACAGGAGGTCATTCAGGAAGCCAGCGTTTGGCAAAAAGAAAGACTTTAAAGCCCAGAACTCCTGGAATAATAAGGACTTCAGGCCGAAAGGAAACCTATTCGGTAAACGTTCCTTCAAATCAGGAGATAAATTCCGGTAGTGCCAACCTACCTGTGGGTGGCAGGCTATTACACTTCTGCGGTCACTGGGAAAAAATAACATCAAACCCCTGGGCCATTAATATTATAAGATCAGGTCTAGCATTGGAATTTGTCCGGAACCCTCCGGACTCCTTTCTATTGACTTCTTTAAAGTCTCAGGCCCAACAGGAGTCATTAGAATTAGAAATTAAAGGCCTATTACGCAAAAAAGTACTAGTGGAGGTTCCGGTTCATCAAAGAGGGAAAGGCTTTTATTCTCCCTTGTTTCTGGTATCTAAACCAGATGGTTCATTCAGAACCATAGTTAATTTAAAGAAGCTGAATACCTTTTTGAAGGCCCGAACTTTTAAAATGGAGTCTATACGATCAGCCATTAAACTTCTATTTCCCAGATGCTACATGGCGGTCGTGGACCTCAAGGATGCGTATTACCATCTGCCGATACAAATCTCGCATCAGCGGTTTCTACGAGTAGCGGTCACGTTAGGAGGCCGGATTTGTCATCTTCAATTCGCGGCAATGCCCTTTGGACTATCTATGGCACCCCGCGTCTTCACCAAACTAATGCTGGAGGTGATGTCATACTTGCGAATAAAAGATACCCTGGTAATCCCATACCTGGATGATCTTCTGATAGTGGGAAATTCGTATCTACAGTGTAAGCACAGACTATCTGACGTAATCTCATCCTTGCAGAACTTAGGTTGGCTGATAAACTGGGAAAAATCCAGGCTACACCCGGTAACCTGTCAGACGTTCCTAGGCCTTCATCTGGATTCAGTAAGTCAGAGATGTCTGCTACCAGAGGCAAAGAAATTAACTGTGATCAATAAAGTACGTCTTGTGGTAGATAATCCCATAATATCCCTAAGAGGAGGTATGTCCTTGCTAGGTTCTTTGACCTCATGTATTCCGGCAGTCCAGTGGGCCCAGTTTCATACCAGGAAACTACAAAGAATCATCCTGCAAAAAGGAGAGAGCCTACAGGGACAGTTAGAAAGTATAATATCCCTGCCATCGGAAGTGGTCAGTTCCCTAAATTGGTGGCTAGATCCAGAAAATCTTTCGGGAGGGGTTCCTTGGGTAGTGGTCCCCTCAAATATAGTAACCACAGATGCCAGTCCCTTGGGATGGGGAGCACATTTAAAAGACAATATGGTACAGGGAAGGTGGTCTAGATCAGAGGTAGAGGACTCATCAAATATGAGAGAATTAAAAGCTGTATATCATGCTATATGTAACTTTCTTCCCCAGCTACAAGGAACTCATACAAGAATTCTATCAGACAACACCACCTCTGTAGCATACCTAAACCACCAGGGAGGAACACGATCGGTAGCGCTCATGTCTATCGCGGAAGAAATTCTAAAGTTGGCAGAAAGTCATCTCCTGTCCCTATCAGCACTGCATATCAGAGGGGCAGACAATATCAAAGCAGATTTTCTCAGTCGCCATACTCTACATCAGGGAGAATGGGTGCTCAGTCGCCGAATATTCAACATGATATCAGTCAGATGGGGCAAGCCAGAAATAGACCTGTTTGCCACGAGGAACAACAGGCAAGTCGAAAGGTTCGCTTCACTATTCAAGGTGGACAGTCCGGACATACTGGATGCTTTGCAGACCCCATGGACTTTTCGCCTAGCTTATGCCTTTCCTCAATGATCTTACTACCAATCGTCATCCAGAAAATCAGGGAAGAAGGAGCAAGAATAATCTTGATAGCTCCGTTCTGGCCCAAGAGGCCATGGTTCTCATGGCTGAGGGCCATGTCGGTCTCAGATCCATGGATCCTCCCTTGGGACCGGGACCTTCTCTCACAGGGGCCCTTCCATCACCCCCAGGTCAAAGGTCTGCGCCTCACGGCTTGGAATTTGAAAGGCAGCTATTGAAGCAAAGAGGTTTTTCAGATGGGCTAATTAATACCCTTCTGCATAGTAGGAAAGAGATCACAACTAATATATATGCCAGAGTCTGGAAAAAATTTTTAACATTTCATTCAGCACGCCTATCCGGTGAAATACCTATTCCAGCTATCCTAGAATTTTTGCAAAAAGGACATGAGTTAGGACTATCAGTAAATACACTTAAAGTTCAAGTGTCAGCTCTGGGAGCCTTATATAGTCATGACGTAGCAGGCAATAAATGGGTAGCTCGGTTTATCTCAGCCTGCCATCGAGCACAACCAGTCCATATACTACGAATGCCATCTTGGGACTTAAACTTAGTTCTAGACGCCTTAACGGAAGGTCCATTTGAGCCCCTTCATTCAGTACCAATAAGAAATGTTTCATTTAAAACCATTTTGTTAATAGCCCTGGTCTCAGCGAGAAGAGTGAGTGATCTCCAAGCCTTATCGATAGATCCTCCTTTCCTGTCGGTATTTTCGGACAAGATAGTCTTAAAAACAGACCCGTCTTATCTCCCTAAAGTGACGACAAAGTTTCATAGATCCCAGGAGATCTATCTTCCTTCTTTTTATGATAGCCCCTCATCACCACAGGAAGAAAGATTCCACACTTTAGACGTTAAAAGGGCCATCTTAGCGTATCTGGACAGGACTAGACCCTGGAGGCAGAGCAGGGCTCTCTTTGTCTCGTTCCAGGGCAGCCGTAAAGGTGCAGGAGTGACGAAGAGTACGCTGTCTCGATGGATTAGAGACGCAATATCTCTGGCGTATGTGGCAAAGGGGAAAGTCCCACCACAGGGCGTGAAAGCACATTCCGCACGAGCCATATCTTCCTCCTGGGCAGAAAGAGCAGATGTCCCGATAGACCTTATATGTAAGGCCGCAACCTGGGCTTCACCTTCTACCTTCTATGATCACTATAGATTAGATCTATCTTCCTCAACAGACCTAGTGTTTGGTAGATCAGTCCTTGACACGGTGGTCCCTCCCAGGTGATTGTCTCTGAAAATCTCTCAGTGGGTGCTGTCGTGGCGAAGAGAAAAAACCGGATTACTTACCGGTAATGCTCTTTTATAGAGCCCACGACAGCACCCACTCACTTCCCTCCCCTACTTATAGTATACACGGTGTATTCCGTTGGGTGAAGGGTTAAATGTATGTAATTACTGTACATAGTCTAGCAGTGTAAATATGTATATATACCTTAAACGTATTATGGAGCAAAGTAACTGAAACTTGTGTGGCGGTTCCTCTCATTCTCTGTAATCCAACTGAGGAGCGACGGGGGCCGCCCCTTTTATCTCTCTGTAGGTTTCCTGTTCCTAGGGCGGATCCCCTCTCTCAGTGGGTGCTGTCGTGGGCTCTATAAAAGAGCATTACCGGTAAGTAATCCGTTTTTTTCCGATGAAACCCAACCTTTGCCTGATTTTCATAGGTTTCTTGTTGTATATTGCAATATTTAGATTAAGGAATCAAATAATCCCTGGTCCAAGTCCTGTAGAGGAAGAAAAAAGTTTTAAAAGTTTAAATCTGTTTCAAGTCACCCCCCAAATCATTGTTGGTATTACCATATCTGTGAGCGTCTAAACTATGAAAATATAAAATTATATAACCTATATCGTGATGTTTTTGTAAATGCAGCCCCCCCCACTAAAAATGCGATAAAAACATCAAAATGTAATGTTGCTGCAACACAGGCAGGGACTGTCTTAACAAACAGGAAATGCATGTGTTGCAGCTGTCGAACAGCCTCGTGACTTGCAGCTGTGGGGACTCGGGCATTTTTTTTCGAGCATGCCGAAAATACTGGATTAGGACACGAGCATGCTCACTCATCATTATTTACCAGACTAGGGACTGTTCCATTGTTTTATGCAGGTCATGTTTAAAGGGGATATCTGAAATTAAGGCACTTAACAGGGGTTTTGCTTCAAATTCCGCCACTGCTACTATCAGAAACAGTGTGGCTCTTATCCACAAACTGGTCCTGGTCACCATCTTGTGTTTTGCTGTACTAGACATTTGATTTTTTGGAGTTTTTTTTCTTTATCGCTTAATTTTTTTTTTAAAGGGGTAGCTGATTTTTAGAGAGGTTATCAAGCGCCTCCAACTTAATTGGTGTGATTTAAAATAAATAACATTGGCCTGCCAGGTGTTGTGCACCAGCCCTATTAATTAGAAAAGGACATCCTGCTGTTAACGGTTTCATTAGCGCTCTTCTCGCCTTCGGATAATCCTTTTAATGTAGATATTGCAATGGCCACAGTTTTCTTAGAGTAGCAGATATTTCTCCATCGCCTCATTGGGGGACACAAGACCATGGGTGTTATGCTGCTGCCACTAGGAGGACACTAAGCAATACACAGAAGAAGTTAACTCCTCCTGCAGTATACACCCTCTGTTGGCTCAATCCTGAACCAGTTCTTGCTTAGTGTCTGTAGGAGGCACTAGGGTCTGGTTTCAGACCCCAAGGTTATTTTTATTTTTAATATTATTTTTACTATTTTTTACATGATTTGGAAGGGCGACCGGTCTTGTAGGAAAAGTCCCGATCTCCCACAACCATCAACAGGCGGAATGCGGAGTGTCGCCTCCACGTACCCCCTCCTGCAACGCTACCATCGGGCGACGGATCCCTTTAATGGGCTGCTCTCCCCATATGTCTATCGGCTGTGAGATGCGCTCCGGAATCTTTGGAAAAGTTAACCCCTCACCACCACTAATGAAAGCGGCTGGTGCTAGGATGATTGGAAGGAACCCCTCTCCGCCTCCCTATGAAAGGGATGGTGGATCGAGGACATATGGACGCGCCAGCCATTGGTACTCTGAGCCAGGAGGCTCTGCAGTGAGTACATCTGAAAAATGCTGAATATTGCACTATGTCTGTGCCTGCTGCGCTGTCGGCGGCGCCACTGCCTGGATCCCCGTCCCAGCCGCTTTTGCAATCCCTTTCGGGTCGCAGGGCCGGCGTCACAAAATGTTAGTTTTCCCGACTGCGGCCCGGGGGAGGCCGCTAGTCCGATCCGTTTCGTATCGCAAGATCGGCGCCGGCGCTCTTGTGATCTCTTATTGCGTCGCAGGGACGGCGCCGCAAATTTAGGCCCCAGCTTCGGACTGGGATAGGCCTCAAGAAAAGGGCGGGCTTACCGTGCTCCCAGTTAGCTCCGCCCACATTGCGTGCTGTTCAGGACCCGGCCATTGGCAGGGAGGGTTTAACTCCTCCCTACTTTCTCCATCGCCTCATTGGGGGACACAAGACCATGGGTGTTATGCTGCTGCCACTAGGAGGACACTAAGCAATACATAAGCAAAGAAGATTAACTCCTCCTCCTGCAGTATACACCCTCTGTTGGCTCAATCCTGAACCAGTTCTTGCTTAGTGTCTGTAGGAGGCACTAGGGTCTGCTCTCAGACCCCACTTTTTCTCATTTTTTACTCTTTACCTTTTTTTATTATTTGCTTTCTTCACGCACGGATGGGCGACGGGACTTGTACGAAAAGTCACGATCTCCCAAAAACCATCAACAGGCGGCATCGTGGAGTGTCGCCTCCATGTACCCCTCCTGCTACGCTACCATGGGGCGACAGATCCCTTGAATGGGCCGCTCTCCCCATGAGATACCCCTCGATGTGGCGAGGTGATATGGCGCGGAACGTTGGATGGATACCCCCCACCACCTCTACGGAAAGCGGTGGCGGTATGAGGCAGATTGAGATCCCTCTCCACCCCCCTATCAAAGGGGACGGTGGATTGAGGAAGTACGGCCACATCTGCCGTAGTCCCTGCGGAGCCCCCCCTTCTTCATCATCGGGGGTTTTCTTACCTCCCCGCAGTGAGTACAAGCACCCGGGGTATATGGCTTATATCTGCGTCCACTGCGCCTGCTTCTCCGTGCAGCGGCCTGCGTCGCGTCACGGCCGCAGCCATAAATTTAGTCCCCGGCTTCGGCCCGGGATAGGCCGCAACCAGAAATTTAGTCCCCGGCTTCGGCCCGGGATAGGCCGCAGCCTGAAATTTAGTCCCCGGCTTCGGGCCGGGATAGGCCTCTATGGGGGAGGGCGGCCCGCGTGACTCCGCCACACATTGCACGCCATTGGCCGGCTTCAGCTAGCACAGGATCCCTCCTGGTCCCTCCCCCTCTCTCCCACTGCTTCTGGCGCTTCTCGTGTCATACGAGAAGCGCTATTCTAATCTCGGCCGCCATCTTCTTAGAGGGACAGCGCTGCAGACGCCATTCTCACCCTTACTGGGTTCAGACACAGGACCTGGGTAAGTGCACGCTGCGACTAGGTCTACACAGCGCTTGACCCTTCTCCTGTAGCAGGCTCTCAGGTGCAGAAATATGTCGCAACCAAAGGGCGCTAAAAAGGCTGACAAAAACTACACTGTACTATATGCCGCCTGCATTTTATGCAACGCTTCCCTGCCGTCAAAGCATGGTTCCCAATTCTGTGCATCATGTGCCCAACAGCCCACTGCTTCTACTGCTCAGGAGCCCCCTACTACCGTTTAGGAGCCCCTACCTATTCCTGATCCCAATGAGCCGGGTCCTTCAGGGTGGCCTGCGTTTCTGGCGCAGTCCATGGATTCTCTGACTAGGGCCTTGGATACCTTCCGTGGCTCCTCTTCGAGCCAGGGCGCCCCTTTTCCAGAAAGGGGCCCGTTAGCCTTCAGAGAGACCTCATCAGTCAGGGGCCGACCCACGGCGTCAGCAAAGCGGTCGTCCAGAAAACGCCGCCATAATGCATCTCCCATTCCATCTAGTGGTTCGGCATCGGAGAGCTCAGGCTCTCGCTCCCCCTCTCCCAGAGATCTTAGTGATCATGATTCTGAGTACGAGTCGGATACTGGTGACGACCCCAACTCGCCAGAGTTTCAGGAGTCCCTAGATTCTCTCATTGAGGCGATTAATAAAATCCTCAAGCTAAATGAAGAACCCGGGTCTCAACCGAATCATCCTATCTCTTTCAAAAGAGCCAAACGTCCTCACAAGGTGTTTGGTAACCATCCGGAATTTACGGACATTGTTCAGGGACATAGAGATCGTCCAGACAGACGTTTTTCAGGACTGAAGTCTCTGAAAGCACGATACCCATTTTCAGCAACTGTAGAAAAAGAGTGGACTGAATCTCCAGTTGTAGATCCACCAGTTTTCGTTTAGCTTCAAAAACCCTGCTCTCCGTTTCAGATGGTTCATCCATTAAGAACCCCTCAGATAAACAGATCGACAACCTCGCCAAATCTATTTTTGAGGCTGCTGGAGCATCTCTCTCTCCTTCCTTTGCGGCCACCTGGGTGGCAAGGGCCATGGTGGCCTGGGCTGAGAATTTAGTTAAAATTACTAATGATATCCCTCTTCCACCCAAGACACGTAATCTGGCCTATCAGATTACTCGGGCAGGCGACTACATGGTCCATGCGTCCCTAGATGCAGCTAATTGAGCTGCACTAACAGCCGCCAATGCTATCTCCATTCGGAGGTCCCTTTGGCTCCGAGAGTGGCGTGCAGACGCTGCTTCAAAGAGGACTTGACTTCGCTGCCTTATCTTTCAGGGCGTCTCTTTGGAGATCGTCTTGATCAAATTATTTCTGACGCTACAGGCGGGAAAAGTAAATTTCTTCCGCAGCGCAGAATCAATCGGCCTTTTCGGTCTCAATACCAAAGTCGCTCCTGGCCATTTCGTAGCTCCTTTAATTGGTCCTCTGCCTCGACCTCGTCCCGAGCACCCCGTTCTTCACGTAGAGACAGGGGCTCACAACCATTGTTCAGGTCCTCTCAGCCCTGGAGAAACAGATTCTCCCAGGCGGGAAATAAGAGCTCTTCCTCTCGCAAATTATCTTCCCAATGACTCCTTGCTGGGGACGGGGGACCCAAACAAGGTAGGCGGCCGCCTACTCTTGTTCCGTGAGGTCTGGGGGTCGGTCGTTCAAGACCGGTGGGTCCGAGATCTTGTACACTCCGGCTACAAGATCGAATTCTTATCTCTCCCCCCAAGGCGGTTCTTCCAGTCTCGCCCCCCCAAAGTCCAAGGATCTCGCAATTCCTTTTCTTAAGGCCCTGAACATACTTCGTACCAGCGGGGTCATCGTTCCAGTTCCTCACAAGGAAAGATTCAAAGGGTTTTACTCAAACCTCTTTGTGGTTCCCAAGAAGGACGGCTCCTTGCGTCCTATTCTGGACCTAAAATTGCTGAACAAATTCATCAGAGTCCGCCATTTCAGAATGGAATCCCTCCGTTCTGTTGTCGCATCTCTAGAAAGAAAGGAATTTCTGGCGTCTATCGACATCAAGGATGCGTATCTACACATTCCGATTTTCAGAGGACATCAAAGGTTTCTGCGTTTTGCAGTCGGAGAGGATCATTTTCAATTTGCCGCACTGCCTTTCGGACTCGCAACCGCCCCCAGAGTGTTCACAAAAGTCATGGCGGCCGCCATGTCAATTTTACACTCTCGGGGTGTGGTGGTCCTCCCGTACCTGGACGACCTACTCATCAAAGGACCGACTTTTCGGGCCTGCGCAGAGAGTGTCAAGATCACTATCGACACCCTCTCCCGTCTGGGTTGGCTAGTCAATCTGGCCAAGTCTTCTCCCATTCTCTCTCAGAAGATTCCTTTTCTGGGAATGATTCTGGACACCTCCCAAGGGTTGGTATCTCTCCCTCCAGAGAAGATTGCTTCTCTGAGGCAGGGAGTGCTCTTATTGTCTCTAGGCCGCTCCCACTCTCTGCGGGGTGCCATGCAGGTCCTCGGAAAGATGGTAGCCTCCATTGAGGCAGTACCGTTCGCTCAGTTCCATCTTCGACCTCTTCAACAAGAGCTAATATCAGTCTGGGACAGGAACCCAGCGTCCCTAAGCCGCCGCTTTCGTCTTTCTCCCAGAGTCAGAAGCTCCCTGAAATGGTGGACAAATGCTTCATCGCTGAATCAAGGGAAATCTTTTCTGCCTGTCCATTGGCTGGTGGTGACCACCGATGCCAGTCTCCTCGGATGGGGAGCGGTGTTCCTTCATCACACGGCTCAAGGCCGCTGGTCTCTCCCAGAGACCTGTCTCCCGATCAACATCCTGAAGATCAGAGCTATCAAACTAGCTCTCTTGCAGTTCCATCATCTTCTGGCCGGTCGTCCCATCCGGATCCAGTCAGACAACGCCACGGCCGTGGCGTACATCAACCATCAGGGAGGCACTCGGAGCAGAACAGCGATGCTCGAGGTATCGCACATCCTGCGATGGCCGAGGCAAACCGCTCGCCCATCTCCGCGGTTCACATCCCAGGAGTGGACAATTGGGAGGCCGACTTCCTCAGTCGTCAAGGCTTAGACTCAGGGGAATGGTCCCTGCATCCGGAAATGTTTCAACTCATTTGCCAGCGTTGGGGCATGCCGGATGTGGATCTCATGGCATCCAGATTGAATGCCAAAGTTCAGACTTTCATAAGTCGATCTCGCGATCCACTAGCCATCGGCTCGGATGCGCTAGTCCTCCCTTGGAGTCAATTTCGTCTTCCTTACATCTTTCCTCCTCTTCCGTTAATCCCCAGGGTGATTCGGAAGATCAAGGCGGAAGGCTTTCCTCTCATTCTTGTCGCTCCGGACTGGCCTCGCCGTCTGTGGTATGCGGAACTAGTGCATCTGCTCGCAGACGTCCCTTGGAGATTACCGGATCGTCCGGACCTTCTCTCGCAGGGCCCAATTTACCATCACAATTCCAAAGCACTAAATTTGACGGTATGGCCATTGAAGCCTGGATCTTAGGTCAGGCTGTTTTTCTCACAAAGTTGTCTCCACAATGGTCAATGCCAGGAAGCTGGCTTCCGCCCGCATTTATCATTGTGTCTGGAAAACATTTTTTCCTGGTGTAAGGACAAAGGTCGTTCCCCTTTGTTTTTTTCTATTCCTTCCATTCTGGAATTCCTCCAAGCAGGATTGGACTCGGGGTTAGCACTCTCCTCCCTCAAGGGGCAGATTTCCGCCTTATCCGTCCTTTTACAACGACGGATCGCATCTAAGTCTCAGGTCAGGACTTTTATCCAGGGAGTGTCACATCTTGTTCCCCCTACAAGAGGCCTTTGGAGCCTTGGAATCTTAATCTGGTCCTCAGTGCGTTAGAAGTATCTCCCTTCGAGCCTTTGCTGGAAGTGTCTTTATCGCTTCTTTCCTGGAAGGTTGTCTTCCTAGTTGCAATTACCTCTATCAGGCGGGTATCGGAATTGGCAGCCTTGTCTTGTAAACCTCCTTTTCTCATTTTTCACCAGGACAACGTAGTCCTTAGGACTTATCCTTCTTTCTTACCCAAAGTCGTTTCGGCTTTTCATATTAATGAAGAGATAGTCCTGCCCTTGTTCTGTCTGGCGCCGATTCACCGTACCGAAAAGGCCCTTCACACCTTGGATTTTGTGAGGGCTCTCCGAAGGTACATTTCGAGAACTGCATCTTTCCGTAAATCGAACGCCGTGTTAGTGCTTCCGGAAGGACGCAGACAGGGTTTTCCTGCTTCCAAGGCCACGTTAGCCATATGGATCCGTTTGGCGATCCAAGAGGCGTACTGTGTCAAAGGTCAGTCTATCCCGGCTGGGATTAAGGCACACTCCACTCGGTCTGTGGGGGCCTCCTGGCCATTCGGCACCAGGCTTCAGAACAACAAGTGTGCAAGGCTGCGATTTGGTTCAGTCTTCATACTTTTGTCAAGCATTACCAAATCCATGCTCAAGTTTCTTCAGATGCGGCACTTGGCAGACAAATTCTGCAATCAGCTGTTGCGCATCTGTAAGTTGTCTGTTGACTGTTTAAGCGTTTTATGCATGTGGTTCACGAGGCTTCATCTGCTGTTATGGCTTCCCACCCAGGTATTGCTTTGGGACGTCCCATGGTCTTGTGTCCCCCAATGAGGTGATGGAGAAAAGGAGATTTTTGTGTACTCACCGTAAAATCCTTTTCTCCGAGACGCTCATTGGGGGACACAGCTCCCACCCTTGTTTAGCCTGTAGCCTCGTTGTTTCTTTTTTTGTTGTTATATTGCACTCTGTTATGAGCTCCTACTGCTTTGGCACCGAATTGGTTCAGGATTGAGCCAACAGAGGGTGTATACTGCAGGTGGAGGAGTTAACTTTTTCTGTGTATTGCTTAGTGTCCTCCTAGTGGCAGCAGCATAACACCCATGGTCTTGTGTCCCCCAATGAGCGTCTCGGAGAAAAGGATTTTACGGTGAGTACATAAAAATCTCCTTTTTGCGCACTTAGATCTGTGTGAAAAAGCCAATAAATCACATCCCGTTGTTTTTAATGGGAGAACTGTTTTGCTGTTTGTACGGCTATGTTTTTTCTCACGGCAGGTAATGGCACGAGGTTTGCGGCCATTGATTGGGGCTAATCTGCATGTGGACCCACAACCATTGGGAATCCTCTGCAGAAACAAAAAGATTTTTCTTGTATCAGCAGAAAAACTTTTTTGTTAGTACTAGATACCTCAATGCTACGTGTCCCTATCATGGCATCTACAGATATTCTTATATAATAGGAAATGTAGAAAATACAACACTTCATCTCTTAACCACCTCTGACATTTTTGCACTTTTTTTATTACAAGTTTCTTTTACTATTTGGCCGTAGCCACCACATTCTGAGTCACATAACTTTTTGATTTTTTGGTCTACAGTGGCATCAGGAATTGTTTTCTGTTGTATAGGCTATAGTTTTTATTGCTACCATTTTGCGGTGGCTTATTTTTTTTTTCTTTCCCTATTTTGGTGTTCAACATATAGGAGAAATATTTTATTTGGACTATTGTGCATATTTCTCCTACGCCTCATTGGGGGACACAGGACTATGGGTGTTATGCTGCTGCCACACGGAGGACACTAAGTGAACACAAAGATTAACTCCTCCTCTGTAGTATGCACCCTCCCGCTGGCTGAGATTCAACCAGTTCTTCCTTAGTGTCTGTAGGAGGCACCGTTTTTACTTTCAATTTTTTGTTTTTTCTTTAAATTTTTATTTTTTAATTAACGGAGTAAGGGGGCGACGGATCCCTATCAAGGGT
Source organism: Oophaga sylvatica (assembly GCA_033576555.1). Taxonomy (NCBI): domain Eukaryota; kingdom Metazoa; phylum Chordata; class Amphibia; order Anura; family Dendrobatidae; genus Oophaga; species Oophaga sylvatica. Next base: position 590,038,791 of record JARQOD010000003.1, read on the forward strand.
CTGTGCTCTCTGAGAACGCAGAGTATATCTCCCAGTACTCTCTCCTGCGACGACTGGGGTGTGAAGGACTAAATTAAGAAAAATCAAAACTGAATGCTCATTTTGTGCTTGTAACTCCATCTTGTCTTTATGAGATAAATTCTGTTACTAGGCAATAGTTTCTGGCTGGTAAAGAGCCAAATAGTTTTTTCTGATTTTAAGCAGAGTAAAGGTTATGGGCTGTGATAAAACCAGACTGCTCCAGTTTGGACAAGATATGAGACCTTGGGATTTATCACTGTAGAATGCTTTGAGAAATGAGTATGTTATTGTTCTCTCCTATGTTACATAGACATGACTATATATGTAGTTTCCTATTTTCTTGTATTCTTATAGGTCAATTTTCTTGTATTTTCATTGGTTAAATGTTGTAGGTGTGGTTTTATACTATTGGTTGAAGTACAAGCTCACTAAATACTATAAAAGATGATGATGTAATACATGGGATAGGAATCTTGCTAGATCCTCCCAGATGGAAACACGTGTCTGTTTGGTTATTTATGTTGCTAGCAACGTTCTATGAATTAATTTGGAAATCACTAGGTCAACCGTGAAGGGTCACTTAGATCCTACCTTAACAGGGGCATGCCTAACCTCACTTTGGGGGCGACGGTTCCTTCATGGTCCCGATCTCCCCACACCTACAAAAGGGTGAGCACATGCGGTTAAGACCACCGACTTCTCCCCAGGGGACACAGGAACAGGACCTTGGGTAACTGTATTCAGCCTCTGGAAGAGAGCTTAACCCCTTCTCTGTGCTATGTTATATGCTTTCTCTGCTCCTGCAGCCCAAACTCTGCCTTTAACCCTTAGGGGCACACTATGTCTCAATCTAAGGAGGCCAAACGGGCTAACAAAAAACAGTGTTTTTCACCTCATGTGCCACTTGCAATACTGCCTTGCCCCGTGCTCACAATACTCCATTATGCACGTATTGTGACCTGGCCTGTACCCAGACACCACCCGCCCACCACCGACCCTGCTGAGTCTAGTCCCCCTGAGTGGGCTGCGTCCCTGTCACGGTCTATGGCTTCCCTGGCCAAAGCAATAGACTCTCCGGGGGCCCTTTTTAAGTCAGAACGTCACTTTGTCGGCCTCGGAGGACTCTGGCGATGGTCGGGAACCGTCCACCAGCAGGGGTCGTACTCAGTCAAAGGGGTCTCAGGTCTCTGGAAAAAGGACCCATGACGTGTCCCCCGATCACGCTCATGCTTCGGCGTCTGCGAGTTCCATTTTTCGCTCCCCTTCTCCTGAGGTTCGCAGCGCACATGACTCCAAATACGAGTCTGATGCGTCTTTAGTTCAGGATTCCTTGACTTATCAAGAAACGCTTGATTCCCTTATTGAGTCGGTCAACAAGACCCTGAGGGTGGATGAGGAAAATATATCCGCTCCGGAACACGTGTCCTTTAAGAAGACTAAACGTGTCCACAAAGTATTTGCCAATCATCCCGAGTTTAAGGACATTGTCCAGAAACACAGGGATCGGCCAGATAAACGATTCACGGGTCAAAAGCTATAGAGTCCAAATATCCTTTTGCTCCGGATCTAATGAAGGATTGGCTACAGTCACCGTATGCGTCTTGCTGACGGTTCCTCAGTCAAAAACCCCCACTGACCGTCAAATTGACTACCTTGTTCGTTAAGTCTTTGAGGCTTCAGGAGAGGCGTTCTTTCCATCCTTCGCCACGACTTGGGTGGCTAAGGCAATGGTCGCTTGGGCAGAGGTGTTAACCGCATGCCATTCACGACAGCAATCTACCCCCGGAGGCGGCCAACCTCGCTAGTCAGATAGCTCAAGCCGGGGACTTCGTAGTTAACGCTTCGATAGATGCGGCCAATTGCGCTGCACAGACAGCTGCAAATGCAGTCTCCATCAGAAGGGCCCTATGGCTCTGAGATTGGCGGGCAGATTCCGCTTCCAAAAGATCGTTAACCTTACCAAACTGGTCGCTTATTTGGAGAGAAGCTGGACCAACTCATTTCTGACGCTACCGGAGGGAAGAGTACATTTCTTCCTCAACAAAGTCTTTTTCGCAACAATTCCAGTTGGTCCTTTACAACCTTCTCTTCTGGATCATGACGGTCTCCGCGTGGAGACAGAGGTTCCCAGGTCTCATACAGACTTAATCGTACCTGGAAATCCAGGCCAAGGATGTCTGGATCTAAGGGAGCCAGATCCCTTAGATCTTCTACACAATTGACTCGTTGCGGCATCTGGCGGGCACCGGAAAAGTAGGCGGCCCTTTACTTTCGTTCCGTCAAGCCTGGCTCTCGGTCGTCCACGACGAGTGGGTTAGCGAGCTGGTGTCCTCCGGATACAAAATAGTTTTCTTCCCCTGCCCCGACACGTTTTCCCCAGTCTTCCCCTCCCAAACAAGGACAAGAGCTTTTCTCCAGGCCGTACATGCACTACGAAGGGACAGAGTCATTATTCCGGTCCCTCAGGAAGAAAGGTTCAAGGGTTTTTACTCAAACCTATTTGTGGTTCCAAAGCAGGACTGGACCTAAAGCTGTTAAACACGTTCGTCAAGGTACGGTGGTTCAGAATGGAATCTCTCCGTTCAGTCGTCACCTCCATGGAAAAAGGAGAGTTCATAGCATCCATCGACATCAAGGATACTTACCTTCACATTCCAATCTTTCCTTCCCATCAACAGTTCCTACGCTTTGCAGTTCGCGAGAAACACTTCCAGTTCGTTGCCTTGCCTTCCGGCCTCGCCACGCCCCCAGAGTCTTCACCAAGGTCATGGCAGCTGTCATGGTCATTCTTCATGCTCGGGGAGTGGTGGTACTTCCGTATATGGACGACCTACTGATTAAAGGTCCGTCCCTTACAGCCTGCGAGGAGTCCGCAGATATCATGGTGGATACACTTTCTCGCCTGGGCTGGAAAATAAACTTCCAAAATTCTTCTCCAGTACCGGCTCAGCAAATTTCCTTCTTGGAATGATCCTGGACACTTCCCGCGGGTTGGTCATTCTCCCTCCAGAAAAGGCCTTGGACCTTACAACAGGGAGCACGAAGTCTTCCCTGCCCGGGCCCTCACTCCATACGTTTCAGCATGCGATTCTCGGGAAAATGGTAGCAGCGATAGAAGCGGTCCCGTTCGCACAGTTCCATCTCCGCCCTTTGCAACATGTGCTGCTGTTGGCTTGGGACAGGAACCCGTTCTCTCTCGACCGTTGGTTCCGTCTGTCTCTGCAGGTCAGGCAGACCCTCAGGTGGTGGACGCTGAAGTCCTCCCTGAACCAAGGAAAGTCCTTTCTCCCAGTACATTGGTTAGTGGTGACCACCGATACCAGTCTTCTGGGCTGGGGTGCAGTTTTCAGCCACCACACGGCACAGGATCGTTGGTCCATTCGAGAGTCGCGTCTCCCCATCAACTTCTCGGAGATACGAGCGATCATACTAGCCCTACTGAGTTTTCACCATCTCCTCGCAGGTCACCCCATCAGGATCCAATCCGACAACGCCACGGCTGTGGCATATATCAACCGGCAAGGGGGTATCTGCAGCAGGATGGCCATGCACGAAGTGAGTCACATCCTCTGTTGGGCCAAGAGCAACCATTCGCCCATCTCGGTGAGCCACATCCCAGGGGGTTGAGAATTGGGCGGCGGACTTTCTCAGTCGCCAGGGCCTCGCATCGGGAGAATGGTCTCTTCATATGGAAGTCTTTCAGCAGATTTGTCGTTGCTGGGGGACTCTGGATGTGGATCTCATGGCCTCAAGGCTAAACAACAAGGTTCCCCAGTTCATTGCCTGATCTCACGATCCATGCGCCGTCGGAGCAGAAGCCTTGGTTGTGCTGTGGCATCGGTTTCGACTCCCTTAAACATTTCCCCCTCTCCCCTTACTCCCAAGGGTCATCAAGAAAATCAAAGCAGAGGAGATACCAGTGATCCTAGTCGCACCGGACTGGCCGCGCCTGGCATGGTACACGGAACTTGTTCAACTTATTTCCGACGTTCCCTGGCGACTACCAGATCGCATGGATCTACTTTCGCAGGGCTCGATTTACCACCAGAACTCCAGAGCCCTGTTTTTGACGGCGTGGCCGTTGAATCCGGGATTTTAGCCTAAGCTGGATTCTTTCATGAAGTGATCTCCACCATGATTAGTGCTAAGAAGCCCACGTCCATGCGCATTTATCATTGCACCTGGAGAACCTTCTCATGGTGCAAGGCCCATGGACGATCTCCTCTGGTGTTCTCCATCCCTTCCATATTGGAATTCCTGCAACCTGGATTAGAGTCAGGTCTCATTCTTAGTTCGCTCAAAGGATAAGTTTCAGCCTTGTCAGTTCTATTCCAACGCAAGATTGCCACCAGATTACAGGTGAAGACATTCATTCAGGGACTTTCCCACGTGGCACCTCCCTATAAAATGCTGTTGGATTCATGGGATCTTAATTTGGTACTCAGAGTTCTACAGGAGGCCCCTTTCGAACCACTGCAGGACGTATCACTAACCTTTCTTTCTTGAAAGGTGGTTTTCCTAGTGGCGATTAATAATAATCTTTATTTATATAGCGCCAACATATTCCGCAGCGCTTTACATTTTAACAGTTTCAAAACACAAGTCTTAAGTAACAACGTTAACAATGCAATAATTAAAGCAAAATAAGACGACCCTGCTCGTGAGAGCTTACAATCTACAATGAGGTGGGGGAGATACAAAGTACAGGTGTGTATATACAATGGTGCATTTACAATAATGGTCCAGCCATCTTGAGGAGTGAGGGATGGATGGATGGAGATAGTGAATGGGCTACACACACACACACACTTACACAGAGAATGACTTTGATTAGTGAACGTGATAGGCCGCTCTGAACAAATGTGTTTTGAGGAGCGCCTGAAACTATGCAAATTGTGGATGGTCCTAATTTCTTGGGGTAGAGAATTCCAGAGGATTGGCGCAGTGTGGGAGAAGTCTTGGAGTCAGGAGTGGGAGGTACGGATTAGTGCAGAGGTTAGTTGAAAGTCTTTGCAGAGGGCAGCATGCGGTTAGGCCGATAGATAGAAATGAGGAGGAGATGTAGGGGGTTCACTGTGGAGAGCTTTGTAGTTGAGAACAAGTACAATTGAATTGGATCCTATAATGCAGGTTCCCCAACTCCAGTCACCTGTGCAATACAAAGGAAATCCTGAAAACATGACCTGTTGGTGGCCTTGAGGACTGGAGTTGGGAACCCTGCTATAATGAATGGGCAGCCAATGTAAGGACTGGCGAAGAGCGACGCGTCTGAGTACCGATTAGCCAGATGGATTACCCGGGCTGCGAGCCTGCTGCCGGGGTGTTATTATGGTGCCGCCCACTGAGAGTGAAAAATGTCAGATTTAGGGAGGTTAGTAGACAGCGGGAGCAGAAGAAGTTCAGTTTTGGAGAGGTTGAGTTTCAGATAGAGAGCGGACATGATGTTGGAGACTGCGGAGAGACAGTTGGTGGCATTCTGTAGTACAGCGGGGGTAAGGTCGGGGGATGACGTGTATAGTTGTGTGTCATCAGCATAAAGATGGTACTGAAAGCCAAATCTGTTGATGGTCTGTCCAACTGGGGCCGTGTAGAGAGAGAAGGGGGCCAAGGACTGAGCCCTGAGGTACCCCGACAGCGAGAGGAAGAGGAGATGACGTGGAGCCAGAGAACAAAACACTGAAGGAGCGGTCAGAAAGTTAGGAAGAGAACCAGGAGAGAGCAGTGTCTTTAATGCCTAGTGACTGGAGCCTAGAGAGTAGTCACTAGTCCATCGTATCGAGAAAGCTCTTCACACTCTGGATGTGGTTAGGGCTCTTAGACGGTACATCTCGTGGATGGCTCCCTTCCGCAAGACATGTCCTGTTCGTGCTTCCAGAGGGGCATAGGAAGAGTCTAGCCGCTTCAAAGACCACACTAGCCAAGTAGATTCGCTTGGCTATTCAGGAGTCCTACCGTGTCAGGGCACACCTGTCCCAGCAGGGATTAAGGCGAATTCTACTCAGTCAGTGAGCGCCTCTTGGGCCATTCGGCACCAGGCGTCAGCACAACAGGTCTGCAAAGCTATAACTTGGTCCAGCTTGCATACTTTTACAAAACACTACCACATTAATTCTCAGGCCTCTGCAGATGCTGCTCTTGGCAGGCGCATTCTGCAATCGGCAGTACCACAGCTGTAAGCCAGTGGTACATGGGGTATTAGCAGTTGTGTTGCTCCCCACCCAGGGTCTGCTTTAGGACGTCCCATGGTCCTGTGTCCCCCAATGAGGCGTAGGAGAAATAGGAATTTTTGTCTACTCACCGTAAAATCCTTCTCTCTATCACTTCATTGGGGGACACAAAGACCATGGGTGTATGTCAATAGGTTGACAGGCGGCGCCATGAGGAACGAGCGCCGTATACTGGTAAAAAACGGGACTCCAGATCCTTGAGAGACAGGGGGAGCCACCCCCCGGAGAGCCACGGCTGTCCGGAGCGGGCCGAAATCTAAAGGCCTCAGGGGACTCCAAAAGGGGGTCTCGGAACCCCAGAGAATCAGTACAAAGAGCTGTACAAAAAAAACCCCGGGCCTGTAATCTGCATTTTTTTTTCTTTTCCTTCTTTCTTCTTATCTTCTTTCTTCTGTCCTGTTGGCAAAAAGGGACAATACCTCAGACAAAAGGTCGGACGTCCAGAGGTCAGTTGTGGGGACGTCCGCGTCTCCTCATCCGACAGGCTCTGGTGGGCGAGTAGGTGGGAGACGGAGGCAGGCCCGGGTCTTTTGCTGCACTCTGATCACCTAAACACCCGTCCGTGTTAGGGATTAGAGTGGGGGGTCCAGCCAAGAGACAGACATATGAGGATACGGGTTGGCAGTACACGCCGTACTCATAGTCTCTGCGTGGGACTACAGTAGTGACTTTTCACACTGTATCCCTCCGAAAGGTACCTGAAAAGGAACGACGCACAATAGGTAGATATGGGTCTCCGGAGAGACCCGTGTCCACCTCCTACTGACACTAAGCTAAAACTGATTAGCTTGGTGCCAGTCGGTGGGGTGTACACTGCAGAGGAGGAGCCAACCGTTTTGCATATGCATAGTGTCAGCCTCCTAGTGGCAGCAGCATACACCCATGGTCTCTGTGTCCCCCAATGAGTGCTCCGAGAAACAGATTTTACGGTAAGTACCAAAATCCTGTTTTCTCTGAGCCAATTATTGGGGGACACAGCACCCACCCTGTTAGCCTATTGACTTGTTTAGTTCTTAGTTGTTGACATAGTTACTTGTTCTTTGTTTAATACTCCTACTGCTTTGTTACCGAACTGATTGAATCTCAGCCAGCGGGAGGGTGTATACTGCAGAGGAGGAGTTAATCTTTCTGTGTTCACTTAGTTTCCTAGTGGCAGAAGCATAACACCCCATGGTCCTGTGTCCCCCGATGATTGGCTCGGAGAAAAGGATTTTACGGGGAGTACACAAAAATCCCTATTTCTATAGCACTATTTTTGTGTAAAAAAAGTGATACTTTTATATTTTTAAAAATATTTTTAATTTTTTAATTAGTCCCAGTAGGAACTATATAAAGTACTAAATGATTACTTCATCGCCTATACAGTGCATTGCAGCAGTGTAGTATTGCACTACATTTATACATTTTTTTTCCTTTGGTTTTGTTTGCTTTTATGGCCAGTGTGAACATGCTTCTACATCTTGCATGTCATTCAAGTCTACTTCACTTCAGTTTTTTTTTGCTTTTCTTTAGTATTTTGTATTCAGTACAAATAGGGTGTGGCCTCCTTTCTACTGAGCTGTGTAGTTCATATATAGTCCCTCTTAGGCTAGTTTCACATTTGTGTCGTTGT
>JARQOD010000003.1:590046750-590119966 GCA_033576555.1 Oophaga sylvatica
CTTTCCAGGAAAGAAATGACAGAGAAACCTCCTGCAAAGGTTCAAAAGGAGACTCCTGCAGGACTCCCAGGACTAGATTGAGATCCCAAACATCTAAGGGAGCCTTGTAGGGGGGAACTATATGGACAACCCCCTGAATAAAGGTCCTAACTTGAAAATTAGACGCGATCCTTCGCTGAAAAAGCACTGATAAGGCTGATATCTGGCGTCTAAGCGTACTTGGTGCTAGACCTGAATCTAGGCCTGCCTGGAGAAATGACAGAATGTTTGGAATTGAAAACCGAAGAGGGGAACAACCATGTTCCCTGCACCAAGTAAAAAAGACCTTCCAAGTCCCGTGGTAGATGCGAGCCGAAACAGGCTTTCGGGCGCTAGCCATCGTCGCGGCGACCCTTTTAGAGAATCCAGCCCTGGTCAGGATCCAAGATTCAACGGCCAAGCCGTCAAACACAGGACCGCTGAGTTCTGGTGGTAAACTGGGCCTTGAGAGAGAAGGTCCGCGCGCTCTGGCAGTCGCCAGGGTGCGTCGGCGAGCAATTGTACCAGCTCCGCGTACCATGGGCGACGCGGCCAATCTGGAGCGATTAATATCGCTGGGACTCCTTCTAACCTGATCTTTCTGATCACCCTTGGGAGAAGAGCTATTGGTGGAAACAAGTATGGAAGATGAAACTGATTCCATGGTAGAACCAGGGCATCTACTGCAATTGCCTGCGGATCCCGGTACCGGGACACAAAGTTGGGCACTTTGGCATTTATCTTGGAAGCCATCAGGTCCACATCTGGGGTTCCCCAGCGTCGGCATATCTGCTGAAAAATCTCGGGATGTAGAGACCATTCCCCTGACGCTATGCCGTGACGGCTGAGAAAATCTGCTGCCCAGTTTTCCTCGCCCGGTATGTGGACTGCTGAAATCACAGAGTGATTTTCCTCTGCCCAGGTCAGAATCTGTTTTACCTCGTGCATGGCCGCCCTGCTGCGGGTACCTCCCTGATGGTTTATGTATGCCACCGCCGTGGCATTGTCCGATTGTATTCGGACTGGGCGGCCCGCCAGATGCTGGTGAAAATGCCTCAAAGCCAGCCGAACCGCTCGGATCTCTAAAATATTGATCGGGAGGGTCGATTCTTGCTGAGACCAAATTCCCTGAGCTGTGTGGTGACGAAACACTGCTCCCCATCCGAGAAGGCTGGCGTCCGTTGTGACTACCAACCAAAAATTTGGAGGAAACAAACGACCCTGTCGAAGAGTGGTGTCCCTCGTCCACCACGTAAGAGTCTGTCTGATCTGCAGGGACAGACGACACCGCAGATTGAGGGAGTAAGGGCTCCCGTCCCATACTGCCAAGAGTGCATGTTGAAGGGGGCGAAGATGAAACTGGGCAAACGGAATAGCCTCGATTGCCGCCACCATCCTTCCTAGGACCCTCATGCAAAACCGGATGGTGTGAGGAATTGGTTGGCGAAGTATCCGTACCTCTTGGCGGAGAACTAAGGCCTTGTCCTGAGGAAGAATTATCAACCCCTGAGCGGTGTCGAAATTCATCCCTAAAAAGGTGATCTTCCGAGATGGCACGGGAGATGACTTCTTCATATTCACCAGCCACCCCAAACGAGCAAGGGTGTCTAACGTAATGTTGACACTTTCCTCGCAGGTCTGAAAAGACGGCCCCTTGATGAGGAGGTCGTCTAAGTAAGGCAGGATGACTATCCCCCTGGAGTGCAAAATGGACACAACAGCAGCCATGACCTTTGTGAACACCCTGGGGGCTGTGGCTAGCCCGAATGGCAGGGCTGCGAACTGAAAACGAAGTTTGTCGATGGCAAACCGAAGAAACCTTTGATGAGGGGGAAATATGGGAATGTGAAGATAGGCATCCTGGATGTCTATTGATGCTAGAAATTCCCCTCTTTCCATGGCTGCAATGACCGAACGGAGAGATTCCATTCGGAAATGCCGAATTTTGACAAACCGGTTCAATCGCTTCAGATCTAGAATGGGCCTTACGGTACCATCCTTCTTGGGTACAATGAACAGGTTGGAATAAAATCCCTGACCTCTTTCGACCTCTGGTACAGGTACGACAACCCCGCTGTGCCGAAGAGACTCGACCGCCTTGAATAAGGCACGACCTCGAGACCCCTCCTTGGGAAGGCGCGAGGGGAAAAAGCGATTTGGGGAAGGCTGGTAAATTCTATTTTGTACCCCGTGGAGACTAACTCCATGACCCACTCGTCGTGAGTCACTGATAGCCAAGTGGGACGAAACCAGAGTAAGCGGCCGCCTACCCTGGAAAAATTGACCGGATTTTGCCTCCAGTCATTTGTCCGAATATCTTTGGGGTTTGGACCCTCTGGATCTTGGCTGATAAGATCTCCCTCTTCCCAGAGGATTGGTCCTGTAGGTGACCTGGCGATCTTTGGCCTGATTTGGCCGACCTGAGCCGCTGGAGGTGGCTGGCATGGCCCAGCCTGGGTTACGAAAGGCCCTAAAACGAGGCTGAGGTTGTCGACGAAAAGGTTGTTTAATCCTTTGCTGAGGAAGGAAATTGCTCTTCCCTCCCGTTGCATCAGATATGAGCTGATCCAGTCTCTCGCCAAATAACCGACCACTCTGATATGGTAAAGATGTAAGCGACTTCTTTGAGGTTGAATCTGCTCGCCAAGTTCTCAGCCATAAGGATCTTCTAATGCTGCGCAATTTGCCGCATCCATGGATGCATTAATTAAGAAGTCTCCAGCAAGAGCTATTTGATTAGAAATCTGGGTTACCTCAGACGGCACCTCTATGCCGTGAAGAGCCTTATTTAGAGACTCCGACCAGGATATTATGGCCTTGGCAACCCAAGTCGCTGCAAAAGAAGGAGAGAGAGCAGAACCTGATGCCTCAAATACCGAACGGGCCAAACTCTCAATTAGACGATCCGTAGGCTCCTTAATAGAGGAACCGCTGGGAATAGAGAGGAGCGTTTTAGATGCCAAACGCGAAACAGGATCAACCGAAGGAGATTCTGTCCATTTCTTAAGGAGCTCAGGAGCAAAAGGATATCTAGTATTGAGAGCCTTTTGTCCAGCAAAGCGCTTGTCCGGTTTCTCCCGGTGGCGCTGCACTAATTCCTCAAACTCAGGATGAGCACCAAAAACTTTATGGGCTTGCCTGGCTCGTTTAAAGGTCACCTTGTGACCAGAGGTCAAGGTGGACTCATCGTCTATCCCCAGAGTTTGATTGATAGCTTCGATCAAACTGTCAATTGTTTCTTGACTATACTGTGCCTCTAGATTAAGTGATTCTTCCAAATCGGAATCCGAATATTGATCACTTGCCAAGGGAGAGGGAGAGCGGGAGACGGAACTAAAAGATGCCGAGGCTCCAGACGGCATGGGCGACACAGTGTGGGTTCGTTTCCCCTGTGTCTGCCTGGTGCGAGCGCGGCCCCTGCAGGCCTGAGTTCCTGAGATGTAGCCAAGACAGGTGAACCACTGTCCCTGCTCCTATCGGGAGCTTGAAGGGACTCGACCGCTCTGGTCAATGACACCACAGATTGAGCCAGGGAAAGGGCCCATTCAGGGGGGCTTGACGCACTAGGCTCGGCTATAGGAGAGGGTTCCTGAGCCCGTTCAGAGTCACAGGCCTCGCAGACCCGAGAAGTCTGGGCATGCGGAAAAGGGGACCTACAAGCAATGCATGCAGTATAAAGTATCGTATGCGTCTTGGTTCTTTTGGACATTCTGAATCCGTCACAGTACACAATAAACTGGATGTGTCAGTCAGCGGAAGGGGCGCAAAAGTGCGCAATAATCAGGCTGGAGGTAGTAGCACTCACCCCAGTCCTGTATCCCAGCGTCCTTTCGTGTACAACGGGCAGAAAAAAAAAACAGGACATCCGAGTTTATCCCGGTGGAATTGCCTGCGGCTCCAATCTTTCAAAAAAGAGCGCTTCTCTGTCAAAGAGGAAGTGCTCATGTAGCCGAGCCTCAGGAGGGAGGGTCAAGAGGCGCGGCCTAGACGTCAGAGCTTCCGTCCCCCCAACTTCCGGCCGCGGCCTATCTCCGGCAAAAGCCGGGGACTAAATTTGAAGCCGCGGCCTAGCGGCCGCCGAAGCCGCGGTCTAAATTTCCGGCGGAGGCGGCCCCAAAGTCGGAGGGCGGGTCAGCCGGAAGGAGACGCCGCCGGGGGCGGAGCCCACCGCCGCGACCGCGACCCCTCAAGCTGACGCCGGCATAACATTCTGGCCAGCGGCCCAGTCCCCGGGAAAAGCCGGGGACTAGATTTGAAGCCGCGGCCTAGCGCCATTAGAAGCCGCGGTCTAAATTTTTCCGGCGGCGGCCACCCCAAAGTCGGAGAGCGGCCCCGCCGGCAGGAGACGCCGCCAGGAGCGATCCCCATACTCACGACCGCGGCCCCCCGCCACCATACTTCAGCCCGCGGCCTAGTCCAGGGTAAAGCCGGGGACTAAATCTTTACTCCGGAGCGCTGCTGTATCCTTAGTCCATTCTGGATTTGAAGGTGAGATTCTTCTTCCAACGTCTTCACATGCAGCGCATTAAAGGGGGACTCTCCGTGAAAAGTAAAAGGACGGTGCAGGAACCCTAACTCCATCACCCCTTCAGGGGATGAGGAGAGGGACCGTCCGCCACCTTGCAGCACCGCAGTCTAGCATTGGTGGTGCAGTGGGGGCCGCACGGACTAACTCCCGCCTCTGTACAGCCTAGGGCTTCAATACCTTAGGGTGGTCAGGGCTGAGTCCGGCATTTATGTCCCACGTTGCGGGAGAGGATACGATGGAGGCTTTACTCCACGTGCTCGCCCGTTGATGGTTTGGGGAGATCGGACCCTTTCAATAGGATCCGTCGCCCCTATCTCATCTTCGTGGGAAAAAAAAAAAAAAAATGGTCTGGAAAAAGAACCAGACGTGTGCCTCCATCAGACACTAAGCAATAACTGGATTTGCCTGTGGCCAGTGCTGAGGTGTATACGGGGAGGAGGAGCTAACCTTTTTTTATGTTTACTTAGTGTCAGCCTCCTAGTGGCAGTAGCATACACCCACAGTCCTGTGTCCCCCAATGAGACGAAGGAGAAATATTCTGCAGCTGAGCTGAGCGAACAAGAATTTGAAGTGATGTCTCCTTTAAAGCGAACCTGTCAGCAGTTTTGGCCAATATAAGATGCGGTTTGATTTTCAGGGCTTATCTACAGCATTCTATAATGCTGTAGATAAGCCCCCGAACTGACCTGTAAGAAAAGAAAAATAAGTTTCATTATACTCACCTATGGCGCGGTCCGGTCCGATGGGTGTCGCAGGTTCCGGTCTGGCGCCTCCCATCTTCTTGCAATGCCGCCCTCCTGCTTGCTTCATGGCTCCCCGGCATCAAGATGCTGCACAGGCGTAGTGCTGCATTGTGCAGGCGCTGGGCCTTTCTGAAATTTCCGGGCACCTGCGCACTGCAGTACTTTGCTCTGCCCTTAACAGGGTAGAAGAATACGCCTGCGCAGGAGCGCGATGCCGGGAGCGAGGAAGCAAGCAGGAGAGCGGCATCGCAAGAAGATGGGAGGAAGCCGGACCTGGACCTGCGACACCCATTGGACCGGACCACACCGGACCGCCCCCCGGGTGAGTATAATAAAACTTATTTTTCTTACAGAATGCTGTATATCAGCCCTGAAAGGTGATGGCCGTATCTTATAGCGGCCAAAACTGATGACCAGTTCCCTTTAAGATATATGATATCCATTTAAGTGACAAGACACGTTTTTAGCATTGAGGTAGCGCTTATATGTTTCCAATGCACTTCTGTTGCCTGAAGTTTCCCATTTACTTTTTGCACAACGCCTTCAAATAAAGAAATAAAAAAATGTATGCTCACTTCCCAGACAGGCGCCAATCCAGCAACAAATTGACATTGTTATCACACGTACAGTGGCGTAACTAGCGTCTGATCGGCCCCAGTGCAAGATTTGGACTGGGCACCCCCAACCTGAACAAAATTATATATACAGCTCTGGCAAAAATTAAGAGACCACTGCACAGTTTTATAATAATCCGCTTCTCTCCATGTCTGACAGCCATTCCATTCCAGTGTCAGTTGAATTCCAACCAGAGTTCACCTCATTCTACTTAATGTGCTTCTGATTAGTGATCACCTGAACCAAATCTTATTTAATGAAGGAAAGTATAAAAAACACTGCTGTGGTGTTCACAATCCTCTTGCAATAGGACAAGCTGGATGGCAAAACAAGTGCTAGTAATATCCCAAAAGTAATAGGAATGTAAAAATAACTTTTCACCATGCCAAAGGAGTTGAAAGGAAAAGTCTTGAGTGAGGAAAAGAAGGGCTTAATTCTGGCTTTACTAGCAGAGGGATACAGTGAGCGTCATGTTATCTCCATCCTTAAAATTTCTAAGACGGCAGTCCATTACAGCAAGGTCAAGCAGCAGACATTAGGGACAATAAAGCTATAGACCGGCAGAGGTCAAAAACGACTCTCCACTGACCGGGATGACCGTCATCTTATTCGAATGTCACTCAGCAACCGCAGGATGACATCAAGTGACCTACAAAAGGAATGGCAGCTGGGGTGAAGTGCACGGCAAGAATAGTTCATAACAGGCTCCTAGAGGCAGGGCTCAAGTCATGTAAATCTAGAAAAAAGCCTTTCATGAATGAGAAGCAAAGGAGAGCCAGGCTGAAGTTTGCCAAAGACCATAAGGATTGGACCACAGAGGACTGGAGTAAGATAATCTTCTCTGATGAGTCTAATTTTCAACTTTGCCCAACGCCTGGTCGTCTAATGGTTAGACGGAGACCTGGAGAGGCGTACAAGCCAACAAACAAAGAACAGGAGTGGCATAAGGTCACCCAAAAGCAGTGTGAATGACTGGTGGAAAGCATGCCAAGACGCATGAAAGCTGTGATTAAAAATCATGGTTATTCTACAAAATATTGATTTCTGAACTCTTCCTGAGGTAAAACATTAGTTTTGTTGTTTCTAAATGATTATGAACTTGTTTCCTTTGCATTATTTGAGGTCTGCAGTTTTTGGTTATTTTGACCATTTCTCATTTTCTGAAAATAAATATAAAATTTATTGCTTGGAAATTCGGAGACATGTTGTCAGTAGTTTATAGAATAAAAGAACAATTTACATTTACTCAAAAATCTACCTATAAAGAGAAAAATCAGACAAACTGAACATTTTACAGTGGTCTCTTCATTTTTGCCAGAGCTGTATATAAATGCGTCCTCCATTCTGGTATGTATATCCCCCATCCTGGTATATGTACCTTGTCCTGGTATATATGTCCCCCGTTCTGCCGCTCTTCTTTAATATATAGAAGAAAATAAACCATTATACTCACCAGGGGTGTACATAGAAGTCATGGGGCTCCATAGATGTACAATGCACCCTCCTTAGTCCTCCATAAAGTACAATGTTCCCCCATAGTCTTCCATAAAGTATTATGCACAGTCCATAGTCATCCATAAAGTATAATGCACGGCCATTGTCAGCTGCTGGCATTTGATTGGCCGGCAGCAAGTTGGGTCTGTGCGAGGCAATACACTTCAACTGAATGTGTGTTTTAGGACGCACCTCCAGTTGCAGTGTCTGCTGGCATCGACGGGCCCGTTACCCGCCGGGCCCAGTTGCAGCGGCAACTGCTGTGTCCACGGTTGCTGCACACATGACCACAGCAGCCAACAAGCAGCATTATTCCCTCGTTCAGCAGACAGAAGTGTGCCGGCTGCACCCGATCGGTGGTCGCTGATTGGCTGCACTGCTCATGTGACATAATGTTGCGTAACTGTCAGGAGACAGTGCCGATATCGCTGGAATGGCGCCGGTGAGGGAAGAGAGTTGGTTTTTATTTTATCTTGGGCACTTTACCAATTGTGAAATCCAGTAGTGAACAACTCATTTAAATGTAAAAGACATGGAGAAGTTGTACAGCCTGGACAGCCCAACTTTGGCTGCAAGCCTCATACAAGGCACAGGCAGCCCTCCTTCCAATAATATATTAGGCTACTAAACCTGCAACCCAAACCATGGTGACTTATCATTACATGGACCGGTCGGCTCCAATACCTGATATTGACCAGTGCGTGGGTGACTTTGCTGGCTGGCTCCTTCCATTGTCCTGCGTTGGTTGAAAGACGAAGGACTGCAAAAAAGAAATACACTGATTACATGCATCTCTGCTTGCAGTCAGGGTATGAAAACTTTCCTTTATTTTCCACCAGCACATTCAGGAACAAGAGGAAGCGTGCACGGTGCACACATAGGAGGCGCGCGAGGTCCACGTAAAAGAAGCGTGTGAGCTGCACGCAAAGACTAAGATCATTTGCTGAGTGCTGCAGAAGCGGTGGATGCAAGGACTGTCTTTTGGAGCTGCACTTAAATACGGGCAGATCATTTCTGAGCGACTATACAACAAAACCGCTATTACAGATTTTTCCTGCGGAGCAGCGCTCCTCGAACACCTACCATGCAAATAACTGCCACACACACTGCCCCACTGACTACAATGGGAATGTACCTGCCCATTTGTCTTTAGAAGATTGACACAAGAGCCGTATTTAATTCTCCTTTGTGCCCATGTAACTAAAGTTACCTCCGCGCCAGATCTTACCCATAGAGTAAAGGTTGTCAAATATCTGATGCATGCGAATGATCTCATAGTACAACTCGTCATAGCTGCTGGGGGTCGGAAGGAAAGTATCTCCATAGGTGATAAACATGTTGAACAGATTCACCACCTGTGAAAGGAAAAAAAAAGTGGTGTAAAGAATCAGGGACAGAATGTCTGACAATGGGGAAGAGGACTTAAAACTCGCCGAATCGAAGTTTGAAAGCAAGCCTCTGATTGGCCGCACAAAAGTACAAGTCAGGACATAAATACGCACTTACCATCAAAGCCAACGTGAAGATGTTGTGTTTAGCCAGGAGAACGGTCTCATAGGACATGAGGAATTTCAGCAAATTAATCAGAGCTGCAAAGAACAGAAATAATAAAGTAAGACAGAGGATATGACGGAAAAATCACTATTTTTTAGCTCAAGAGATGAACTTTTACTCTTTATTCTAGAGCTAAAATGATTTAACACGGCCCTGATACAGTCTTATTCCGCCGCTATTCACATCTCCGATATCAGAGGGACAGGAAGGCTCTGCTTATTAATGTATAATCTACGCATGGGGTGGATCTAGGTTTCTTGCTCAGGGGCAGAGAAAGCGGGCAACACAGGAGACAAGAAGAAGGGAGCGGGAGACAAGAAGCAGGGAGCAGGAGACAAGAAGGAGGGAAAGGGAGACAAGAAGGAGGGAGACAAGAAGCAGGGAGCGGAGACAAGAAGCAGGGAGCAGGAGACAAGAAGGAGGGAAAGGGAGACAAGAAGGAGGGAGACAAGAAGCAGGGAGCGGGAGACAAGAAGGAGGGAGACAAGAAGCAGGGAGCGGGAGACAAGAAGGAGGGAGAGAGAGACAAGAAGGAGGGAGACAAGAAGCAGGGAGCGGGAGACAAGGAGGGAGAGAGAGACAAGAAGGAGGGCGAGGGAGACAAGAAGGAGGGAGAGGGAGACAAGAAGGAGGGAGAGGGAGACAAGAAGGAGGGAGAGGGAGACAAGAAGGAGGAGAGGGAGACAAGAAGGAGGAGAGGGAGACAAGAAGGAGGAGAGGGGACAAGAAGGAGGGAGAGGAGACAAGTAGGAAGGAAGGGAGACAAGAAGGAGGGAGACAAGAAGGAGGGAGAGGGAGACAAGAAGGAGGGAGAGGGAGACAAGAAGGAGGGAGAGGGAGACAAGAAGGAGGGAAAGGGAGACAAGAAGGAGGGCGAGGGAGACAAGAAGGAGGGAGAGGGAGACAAGTAGGAAGGAGAGGGAGACAAGAAAGAAGGAGAGGGAGACAAGAAGGAAGGAGAGGGAGACAAGAAAGAAGGAGAGGGAGACAAGAAGGAAGGAGAGGGAGACAAGAAGGAAGGAGAGGGAGACGAGAAGCAGGAGCAGGAGACAAGAAGGAGGGAAAGGGAGACAAGAAGCAGGGAGCGGGAGACAAGGAGGAGGGAGAGGGAGACAAGAAGGAGGGAGACAAGAAGCAGGGAGCGGGAGACAAGAAGGAGGGAGAGGGAGACAAGAAGCAGGGAGAGGGAGACAAGAAGCAGGGAGACAAGAAGGAGGCAGAGGGAGACAAGAAGGAGGCAGAGGGAACAAGAAGGAAGGAGAGGGAGACAAGAAGGAGGGAGAGGGAGACAAGAAGGAGGGAGAGGGAGACAAGAAGGAGGGAGAGGGAGACAAGAAGCAGGAGAGGGAGACAAGAAGCAGGGAGAGGGAGACAAGAAGCAGGAGAGGGAGACAAGAAGGAAGGAGAGGGAGACAAGAAGGAGGGAGAGGGAGACGAAGGAGGGAAGGGAGACAAGAAGGAGGGAGAGGGAGACAAGAAGGAGGGAGAGGGAGACAAGAAGGAGGGAGAGGGAGACAAGAAGGAAGGAGAGCGAGACAAGAAGGAGGAGAGGGAGACAAGGAGAGAGAGACAAGAAGGAGGGAGAGGGAGACAAGAAAGAGGGAGAGGGAGACAAGAAGGGAGAGGGAGACACTGGAGGGAGAGTGAGACACTGGAGGGAGAGTGAGACACTGGAGGGAGAGTGAGACACTGGAGGGAGAGTGAGACACTGGAGGAGAGTGAGACACTGGAGGGAGAGTGAGACACTGGAGGGAGAGTGAGACACTGGAGGAGAGTGAGACACTGGAGGGCGCGGGAGACACTGGACGGAGCGGGAGACACTGGATGGAGAGGGAGACACTGGAGGGAGTGGAGACACTGGAGGAAGCAGACAACAACTATCGATATCCGCCTACAATACTAGTACTAGGCTGAGGCAGGTAATGACATGCACCACCAGCACAAGGATGGCCTATACTTAGCCCAGGTCATCAGTGTGAGATAGGTGGGGGTCCACAACGTAGCAGAGCTGCAGATGCCGCACCACTGGGCTCAGATAAACACAGAAGGGGATGCCACACACCTGCCCACAGCTCTCTCCAGGTATAATGGAGCCGCACCCGGCACTTCTTTTGGTAACAGAGGTGTTTGTGGATGATCTGTATGCAGCGTCTACGATGACACAAATCTGATTATTAACATACGTATAAACCATTACCCTACACAATAGTTCAGATCACCGAGGACTGATCCGCCCCACAAACAAATCCCAGCATTACAGTCTCAACGTGATAAATGACTAAAACTGGAAGGTACTGGAAAGAAAACAAGAAATGTTTAAATTTTTTTATCTATTGTTTACGGATCACTGCTTATGTTACCGTCCACCTCTGCAATCTATCAGCGGTGGCCAGTGTCCTAGGCAAGGAGCGCAGCAGCACTCACAAGTTCTTTCCAATCGAGTGCTGCTCTGGAGCTGGCCTGGATTGCTGGATGCAGCCACGATCAGTGCCCCTGCGCTACCAGCAACAATCTGGAAAGCAGCACCCCCCCCTACCGGCAAGCAGGAAGCCGAAAGCCTTGGGCGGGTCGTACTCCTGAAGATCTGAAGATTTGTGTTGTGAAAAACCTTCCTGGGACTATCACTGACGGGCAGAACATGGCAGTGCTCAGCTGCTGCTCCATCCATTCCCTATGTGACTGCCAAGTGCTGCGCTCTGCTTTTTCTGGCAGCCCCATAAAAAATGGATGACGTGGCAGTAGGACCCCCACCAATCAATAAGTTATCACCTGTGTACAAGTGATGTCCTGCTTTCCCCGGTAATCCCCTTAAAGTTAGTGCTGCGTGCTCAACTTACACATACAAGTCCATCGGAAACTCCTTCATCATGTGGGTGACAATGAATTCCACCATCAGGTCTACAAGGAAAAGGCAAAAAGTGTTTGCAAAGTTTGTGACCCCCTAAACAATGCAAAAAATTATCTTTACATTGCTGATATTGTCAATATTGGGGGTGAGCGCGGCTGATCCATGGAAATCTATGTATATGATTATGGCAATGATTTGGCTCACCTAAAACCGCGCACACCAGCGGTCGGCAGGGGATGTTCTTGTCGGCGGCTTTTTTCCGATGTCTCATGGGCTGCAAGACATAAAAAAAAGTAAGTGAACCCAAATCAGAAAAAGAGCTGAGAAATGTTCAGTCCTGTGCTGATAAAATAAAATAATATATAATTATTTTATTTACATAATGAATGATAATGTATGGCCGTAATTGTACCAATGTGCAGAATCAATTTTTTTTTTCATTTTTCCATCGGTGGAGCAGGGAGAGGGCTGGTTCTTTGCTTTATGAGCAGTTTTTCTTGATGCAATTTTTGGCACACTGCATTTTGATTGCATTTAACTGCGTTTTTGAATGGGGAAGTGAAGCCAGCAGAAAACTGCAAATCTGGAGTTTTGTTTTGTTTTTGTTTTTCAGCATTTACTGTGCAGTTTAACTCAATATTTTTATAGGTTGAACTTTTACAGACATAATGTTACTTGTATTATTGTGTTTATTATTTTACATTTCTTACAATCTTTTCTCCTTTGTCTCATTGGGGGACACAGGACTGTGGGTGTATGCTTCTGCCGCTAGGAGGCTGACACTAAGTAACATAAAAAAGGTTAGCTCCTCCTCCGCCGTATACACCTCAGCACTGGCCGCAGGCAAACCCAGTTATTGCTTAGTGTCTGATGGAGGCACACGTCTGGTTCTTTTTCCAGACCATTTTTTTTTTTTTTTTTTTCTTCCCCACGAAGATGAGATAGGGGCGACGGATCCTATTGAAAGGGTCCGATCTCCCCAAACCATCAACGGGCGAGCACGTGGAGTAAAGCCTCCAGCGTATCCTCTCCCGCAACGTGGGACACGAATGCCGGACTTAGCCCTGTCCACCCTGAGGTATTGAAACCCTAGGTTGCACAGAGGCAGGAGTTTGTCCGTGCAGCCCCCACTGCGCCACCAATGCTAGACTGCGGTGCTGCAAGGAGGCGGACGGTCCCTCTCCTCATCCCCTGTAGGGGTGATGGAGTTAGGGTTCCTGCACCGTCCCACCTTTTTTACTACAAAGCCCCCCTCTAAATGCATCAGGCGGAATGGCTCACCTGTTTGAAAACGGAGAAGATACTGGAAACGCCGCACGCATGGAGCACCGCAGGTTTCAAGCGTCTGGATTCCAGCCAGGTACACTCCTGGCCCGTGTTTCCCCCCGGGGGCGTCAGGTCCCTGGCTTCGGCGGTGTTGGGCCTCGGGCAAGGACCGGGGACTGGGGCCCGAGGTGTGGCGTCCGGCGCCGGCAGGGGGGTGGGCCGCGGTCGCGGGGATCCGCCCCCGGCATCGTCTCCTTCCGGCGGGCCCGCCCTCTGATTTTGGGGCGGCCTCCGCCGGAAATCTAGGCCGCGGCTTCGGGCGGTGCTGGGCCGCGGCTGCAAATTTAGTCCCCGGCTTCTGCCGGGGACTAGGCCGCGGCCCAAGATGTAGCGTCCGGTGTCGGCCGGAGGGCGGGCCGCGGTCGCGGGGATCCGCCCTCGGCATTGTCTCCTTCCGGCGGGCCCGCCCTCTGGTTTTGGGGCCGCCTCCGCCGGAAATCTAGGCCGAGGCTTCGGCTGGTGCTAGGCCGCGGCTGTAAATTTAGTCCCCGGCTTTTGCTGGAGACTAGGCCGCGGCTGGAGGCGGGCCTCTGACAGCTAGGCCGCGCCTCTCGACCCTCCCCCTAAAGGCTCGGCTACATGAGCTCGCCTTCCTAACAGGGGGGCGCTCTTTTTGAAAAATTTGGAGCCAGACGCCACTGCTACGCGGTTTAAGGACGCAGGGGTACAGGACTGGGGTAAGTGCTTCTACCTCCAGCCTGGTTGTTCCGCTTCACTAAGTACTTCTGCACTCCGTTTCACTGACCGTCGCACATCCAGTTCATTGCGGACTCTGTGATAGACTCAGTATGTCCAGAAGAACTAAAGCTCATACGGTGCTGTATACCGCATGCATTGCCTGTAGGTCCCCTTTTCCGCGCGCCCAGATTACTCGGGTTTGCGAAGCCTGTGACTCCGAACGGGCTCAGGAACCCGCTCCTATTACGGAACCCAGTGCGTCAGGTCCCCCTGAATGGGCTCTGTCCCTGACTCAATCTGTGGCATCATTGACTAGAGCAATCGAGTCCCTTCAAGCTCCCGATAGGAGCAGGGACAGTGGTTCACCCGTCTTGGCGACGTCTCATGAACCTCCGGCCTGCAGGGGCCGCGCTCTCACTAGGCAGACGCAGGGGAAGCGAACCCACACTGCGTCGCCTTTGCCGTCCGGAGCCTCGGCATCTTTCAGTTCCGTCTCCCGCTCTCCCTCACCTCTGACAAGTGATCAGTATTCGGATTCTGATTCAGAAGGGTCCCTTAATTTGGAGGCACCAAATTGTCAGGACACAATTGACAGTTTGATTGAAGCTGTCAATCAAACCTTGGGGATAGACGATGAGTCCACCTTGACCTCCGGTCATAAGGTGTCCTTCAAAAGAGCCAGGCAAGCTCATAAGGTTTTTGGATCTCATCCTGAGTTTGAGGAATTAGTGCAGCGCCACCGGGAGAAACCGGACAAGCGCTTCGCAGGACAAAAGGCTCTCAATACTAGATATCCTTTTGCTCCCGAGCTTCTAAGAAATGGGCGGAATCTCCTGCGGTTGATCCTCCTGTGTCGCGTTTGGCGTCTAAAACGCTCCTTTCTCTTCCTAACGGTTCCTCGATCAAGGAACCAACGGATCGTCTGATTGAAGGTTTGGCCCGCTCGGTGTTTGAAGCATCGGGTTCTGCTCTCTCTCCTTCTTTTGCAGCAACTTGGGTTGCTAAGGCCATGATATCCTGGTCGGAGTCTCTAAATAGAGCGCTTCATGGTATTGAGGTACCATCTGAAGTAACTGAGATTTCTAATCAGATAGCACTTGCGGGAGACTTCTTAATTAATGCGTCCATGGATGCGGCAAATTGCGCAGCCCTAGCTGCTGCTAATGCAATTGCCATCAGAAGATCTTTGTGGCTTAGAACCTGGCGAGCAGATTCAATCTCAAAGAAATCGCTTACATCCTTACCATATCAGAATGGTCGGTTATTTGGCGAAAGGTTGGATCAGCTCATATCTGATGCGACGGGAGGGAAGAGCAGTTTCCTTCCTCAGCAAAAGATTAAGCAGCCTTTTCGCCGACAGCTTCAGCCTCGCTTTAGGGCCTTTCGTAACCCAGGTTGGGCCGCGCCAGCTACCTCCAGCGGTTCAGGTCGGCCTAGTCAGGCCAGAGATTGTCAGGTCTCCTACAGGACCAACCCTCTGGGAAGAGGGCGATCTCAACAACCAAGATCTAGAGGGTCCAAACCCCAGAGATATTCGGACAAATGACTGGAGGCAGAATCCGGTCAATTTATCCAGAGTAGGCGGCCGCTTACTCTGGTTTCGCCCCATTTGGCTATCGATTACTCACGACGAGTGGGTCCGGGAGTTAGTCTCCTCGGGGTACAAAATAGAATTTTCCAGCCTTCCCTAAAATCGTTTTTTTCCCTCGCGCCTTCCCAAGGAGGAATCTCGGGTTCGCGCCTTATTCAGGGCGGTCGAGTCTCTTCGGCACAGCGGGGTTGTCGTGCCTGTACCGGAGATCGAAAAGGGTCAGGGGTTTTATTCCAACCTGTTCATTGTACCCAAAAAGGACGGTACCGTAAGGCCCATTCTGGATCTAAAGCGACTGAACCGGTTTGTCAGAATTCGACATTTCCGAATGGAGTCTCTCCGTTCGGTCATTGCAGCCATGGAAAAAGGGGAATTTCTAGCATCAATAGACATTCAGGATGCCTATCTTCACATCCCCATATTTCCTCCTCATCAGAGATTTCTTCGGTTTGCCGTCGGCAAACTTCATCTTCAGTTCGCAGCCTTGCCATTCGGGCTAGCCACAGCCCCCAGGGTGTTCACAAAGGTCATGGCTGCTGTTGTGTCCATTCTGCACTCCAGGGGGATAGTCATCCTGCCTTACTTAGACGATCTCCTCATCAAGGGTCCGTCTTTTCAAATCTGCGAGGAAAGTGTCAGCATTACGTTAGACACCCTTGCTCGCCTGGGGTGGCTGGTGAATATGAAGAAATCATCTCCCGTGCCATCTCGGAAGATCACCTTTTTAGGGATGAATTTCGACACCGCTCAGGGGTTGATAATTCTTCCTCAGGACAAGGCCTTGGTTCTCCGTCAAGAGGTACGAATCCTTCGCCAACCAATTCCTCACACCATCCGGTTTTGCATGAGGGTCCTGGGAAGGATGGTGGCAGCAATAGAGGCTATTCCACTTGCCCAATTTCATCTTCGCCCCCTTCAACTTGCACTCTTGGCAGTATGGGACGGGAGCCTTTACTCCCTCAATCTTCGGTGCCGTCTGTCCCTGCAGGTCAGACAGACTCTAATGTGGTGGACGAAGAGCACCACTCTTCGACAGGGTCGGTTGTTTCCTCCAAATTTCTGGTTGGTTGTCACAACGGACGCCAGCCTGCTCGGATGGGGAGCAGTGTTTCGTCACCATACAGCCCAGGGAACTTGGTCTCAGCAGGAATCGACCCTCCCGATCAATATTTTAGAGATCCGAGCTATTCGGCTAGCTCTGAGACATTTTCACCAGCATCTGGCGGGCCACCCAGTCAGAATACAATCGGACAATGCCACGGCAGTGGCATACATAAACCATCAGGGAGGTACCCGCAGCAGGGCGGCCATGCACGAGGTAAAACAGATTCTGACTTGGGCAGAGGTAAATCACTCTGTGATTTCAGCGGTCCACATTCCGGGCGAGGAAAACTGGGCTGCGGATTTTCTCAGCCGTCACGGCATAGCGTCAGGGGAATGGTCGCTTCATCCCGAGGTTTTTCAGCAGATATGCCGACGCTGGGGAACCCCAGATGTGGACCTGATGGCTTCCAAGATAAATGCCAAGGTGCCCAACTTCGTTTCCCGGTACCGGGATCCGCAGGCATTTGCAGTAGACGCTCTGGTCCTACCATGGAATCAGTTTCATCTTCCATACTTGTTTCCACCAATAGCCCTTCTCCCAAGGGTGATCAGAAAGATCAGGATAGAGGGCGTTCCAGCGATATTAATCGCTCCGGATTGGCCGCGTCGCTCATGGTACGCGGAGCTGGTACAATTGCTCACCGACACACCCTGGCGACTGCCAGAGCGCGTGGACCTTCTCTCCCAGGGCCCAATTTACCACCAGAACTCAGCGGTCCTGTGTTTGACGGCCTGGCCGTTGAATCTTGGATCCTGACCAGGGCTGGATTCTCTAAAAAGGTCGCCGCAACGATGGCTAACGCCCGAAAGCCCGTTTCGGCTCGCATCTACCACGGTACTTGGAAGGTCTTTTTTACTTGGTGCAGGGAACATGGTTGTTCCCCGCTCCTCTTTTCAATTCCGAACATTCTATCTTTTCTCCAGGCAGGCCTAGATTCAGGTCTAGCGCCTAGTACTCTTAGACGACAGATATCAGCTTTGTCGGTTCTTTTTCAGCGAAAGATCGCGTCTAATTTTCAGGTTAGGACCTTTATTCAGGGGGTTGTCCATATAGTTCCTCCCTACAAGACTCCCTTAGAGGTTTGGGACCTCAATCTAGTCCTGGGAGTCCTACAGGAGTCTCCTTTTGAACCTTTGCAGGAAGTTTCTCTATCATTTCTTTCCTGGAAAGTGGTGTTTTTGGTAGCCATTACATCCATAAGGCGGGTTTCGGAGCTGGCTGCACTGTCTTGTCGAGCTCCGTACTTACTTTTCCATCAGGATAAGGTGGTGCTCAGACCAACACCACCTTTTTTGCCTAAGGTTGTGTCCTCATTTCATATTAATGAGGACATTGTTTTGCCCTCATTTTGCCCAGCTCCGACGCTCCGAGTGGAGAAGGCTCTCCATACGCTGGATCTGGTGAGAGCACTCAGGAGATATGTATCTCGGACGGCGTCCTTTCGACAGACGGACACGCTGTTTGTCCTCCCTGAAGGTCGCAGGAAGGGACTTGCTGCCTCTAAGTCAACCTTGGCTAGGTGGATTCGGTTAGCCATTCAGGAGGCTTACCGTATCAGAGGCGCGGTGGTTCCCGCAGGGATCAAGGCTCACTCCACCAGAGCGGTGGGTGCCTCCTGGGCCCTTCGGCATCAGGCTTCGGTGGAACAGGTTTGTAAAGCAGCAACCTGGTCCAGTCTGCATACTTTTTCCAAGCATTATAATGTCCATACCCAGACTTCTGCGGATGCCAGTCTGGGTAGAAGGATTCTTCAGGGCGCGGTTGCGCACCTATAAGCAATGCTGGATTATAAACTACACTGTGGAGTCGTTTTCCCACCCAAGGGACTGCTTTGGGACGTCCCACAGTCCTGTGTCCCCCAATGAGACGAAGGAGAAATACGGATTTTTGTGTTACTCACCGTAAAATCCTTTTCTCCGAGACACTCATTGGGGGACACAGCACCCTCCCTAAGAGCCGGCTGGCTTTATATTGAGTTAACTCTATTCTCCTTAAATTGGTATCAGCATTTTTTTTCCTTCTGAATATACTGTATCTGTGTTAACTCTTGATTTATTTTTTAGCCTCCTACTGCTTTTTGCACTAAACTGGGTTTGCCTGCGGCCAGTGCTGAGGTGTATACGGCGGAGGAGGAGCTAACCTTTTTTATGTTACTTAGTGTCAGCCTCCTAGCGGCAGAAGCATACACCCACAGTCCTGTGTCCCCCAATGAGTGTCTCGGAGAAAAGGATTTTACGGTGAGTAACACAAAAATCCGTATTTTTTTGCTACTTTTCAAAACTTTATTAATCCTTAAAGGTTGCAGCCAATTTTTGTTTGAGCTACAGTATTTATCTTCAAGGAAGCATGACTTTGTATTTTTCCATAGGCAATAGTACAGTATTACAGTATGTAATTATTCATCGCTGGCATTATTGGACAGTGTTCACACAAACAAGCAGTTTTGCAATTTATTGCTCACTAAAATTTGCATCTGTTCCTGAGATATTAACCCCTGAGTGGCGAGCAATGCTCATTTTACTATTCTCTAACATTTGCTAACCGGTCTCTGAAAAATTCCGGACAACCCCTTTATAGTGTAGACAGCGTTCGAGGAGCGCGAGGAAGCAGTTGGTGTTTTCTATGGTTTTAGGAAATGCAGGAAAGTCGTTTATTTGATCATACGGCCTTTCCACGATCTCACTCGTGTCTTTCCTGGCGACATTTCAGAAGTGACGGCACTTACCATTTTGTGGAGGTTGACCCGGAAGTTCATGTTGTCGTCATGTAGGAAGGCGTTGGCGTACTGGTCCTGTGCAGACACAAAACGTGGAGATGTTTACTAGCGGCGTCCTCGGGGTGTATCTAGAACCCTACGATGCAGCCTGCAGTGCTGGTAGAACAAGCCCCCCTTAAAGGGATTTCTCCACTTGGGAGCATTGATCCCATATCCACAGGACACAGCACCACTGTGGACACAATCTGACTGCTGCCTTGTCCGAAACCAGGTCCAGCAATTACCAAAAGTGAATAGTGCAGTGAGAAGGAAAGGGTATGTAAAAAAAAAAAAAAAAAGGTGAACCGTTTTTAACAGCAGAACTATGAATGCTGCTCTGGAGTATAACCTTGCTGCATTTAACAAGCAAATGGTTTGAAAATACGCTCCAACCATGTGACACAACTCTGCCACCTAATGCACAAATAACTGCGCTAAAAACTGGGGTGTCCACGATCAGAGTAGCGGGGGTCCGAGCTGGCAGTGCTGGGAGTAGTCCATGACGGCGGAGGACGCCGTTTCATTTAAAGGGAACCTGTCACCAGATTCCTGCTGCCCAAACCTCGGGAGAACGAATCAGAGCACAACTCCGCAACTATGTAGGTTTTACTCTGAAATGCTGCACAGCAGTGCGAGGACGGCGACACCGAACGTGGAGAGGGGTTTTATTATTATTTTAGTAACTTAAAAAAATACTGCACTTTGTAAAACAATAAACAAAATTTTTTTTTTTTGTACTGATGGAGCCGTGTGCATCCCCGCTATGGCATCACAGTCGTACAAGGACCGTAAGGCGACTCACCTCGGCGATGCAGGTCAGGATGATGAGGCACAGCTTCCCGCTATTGAGCCGGTGTTCATCTACAACACAATGCATGGCAGTGAGAACAGGATCCCGTAAAATGGCCGTACGGGAGCGAGTACAGAACATATTGTGGGATCGCAGAGATCCAGCTGCTATGGAACTACAAGTCCCAGACTGTGGTTGCCAGGGTATGCTGGGAGTTGTAGTTTTACAGCAGCTGGTGTGCCAAACGGTGCTGACCTAGAGTGTACAGACATTTTACTGAATAATGACAAGCAGTTCATTTCCTCCGCCACAGAGCGCTAAATGAGCGTCACACAGTGGATAGAAGCTGTGGCGCTGCCGATGCATCCATCCGACCTGCCGATCATATGATTACCGGGGGTCTGATGTCCTAGCACACTCACAACAATTCTATCAGTGTAATCTAACCGTGTATTAAGCTGTTGTCTGGGGGAGGGGGATCTTAAGAAAATCTAAAATTATATAAAAAAAATAATAAAAATATTTATTTTTAAATATTTTCATATAATATTTCATTACATAAATATATTAAAAAAGAAAAATTGTGTATTTCCTCGAGTGTAATAACCTGGATAATTTATTCGACAGGTTACTTAGTGTGAAGTGTAGACGGCAAAAATAAAACATGAAAAAAAAAAAATCTTTTTTTCTATGCATGAAAAACAAAAAAAAGTTATGGCTGCTGAAAAGTAAGGAGGTTAAACGGGAAGCAAAAACAAACAAAAAAGACGGATTTTGGTAAGACCTTACCTGTAAAATCCTTTTCAGCGAAGGAAGGAAGAGAGACACAGTATTCATTACTGATGGTAGGCGGAGCCCCAGATCAGGATGACACCTCAGATCAAAAGCGTGTTGACTGGCTGGCCCCTCCAGCTCGGGCTCCTCCTACTCAGCTCCTTCAGTCGTACCAAAGCTTTGAGGAAAAGAGCCAAGATCACCAGCGGAGCAACATAACCCCTTCTGAAGGAACTTCAGAGAAACAACACAAGAATACAGGTTATGCATGCAAAGTAAGGCAAACCACAGAGTTCCAGGCACTACTCACTGAACCTGACTACTGTGATGAGCTGGCAATGCTGGAACAGAGCCTTAGCGCGCTGACCTCAGCCCAGATAATCGCTATCAGATAAGGGTCGCGCTGCATCTGAAAACATCAACACACTTCTGCCTGGGAGGGTGCTGTGTCTCTCTTCCTTCCTTCGCTGAAAAGGATTTTACAGGTAAGGTCTTACCAAAATCCGTCTTTCAGCTGCAGATGGAAGGAAGAGAGCCACAGTATTCATTACTGATGGGACGTCCCAAAGCAGTTCAAAAATAAGGGTGGGAAAAAACCAACAAAGGGCAGAAACCCAACAACCTTAACAAAAAGCGCAACCAGCGCTAAACACAAGTTCATCTAGAACTTTACACTACAGCTGCCTGCAGGACCCTACGTCCGAGGGCTGCATCAGCGGAAGCACTGACGTCCACTTTATAAAACTTTGTAAACGTGTGGACAGAGCGCCAAGTTGCCGCTCGGCAGAGCTGCACCGCCGAGGCACCTTGATGAAAAGCCCACGAAGAGGCCACAGCTCTCGTAGAATGGGCTCGAATCTTAATCGGGCAAGATTCACCCCGAAGACGGTAAGCTTCCAAAATAGCTGACCGGATCCAACGAGCTATAGAATCTTTGGAAGCTCGTTGACCACGCCGACGACCTGCTGGAACCACAAACAGGGAGTCCGTCTTACGAAAACCTTGAGTAATAGATAGATAAAACTTCAAGGCCCGCACTAAATCCAATGTGTGTAAAGCTCGCTCTTTCACATTTTTCGGATCCGGGCAGAATGAAGGTAACACAATATCCTGGTCGACATGAAATTGTGACACCACTTTAGGTAAAAAATCACCCCGAGTGCGAAGCACTACACGATCCGGAAAAAACTCCAGAAAAGGAGGCGAACAAGAAAGAGCTGCCAACTCAGAAACTCTCCTCAAGGAAGTGACTGCAACAAGGAAAGCCACCTTCCAAGAAAGTAAAGAAAGGCTAGCAGAAACCATAGGCTCAAAAGGTTTATGCTGAAGAGCCTCCAAAACAAGGTTGAGCCGCCAAGGAGACACGGGTGCCTTCCGCGGCGGAAACTTACGAGATATACCTCGGAAAAAGGAGAGCACGTCTCTATTTGAAGCAATGGTTCTCCGAAATAATAAGGACAGAGCAGAAATCTGACCTTTCAGAGTGCTTACTGCCAAACCCTTGTCTAGCCCATGCTGTAGAAAAGCCAACAGGTTGGGAATGGAAAATTTTCTCGGGTTCCGAGAGGACCCCAAACACCACGAAAAGAAGGTTTCCCAAATTTGTTGGTAAATCCTAGTAGTAGCCGGACATCTGGCAGCTCGAAGAGTAGCAATGACCTCGGCTGAAAAACCTCTACGAGTCAACATTTCGGTCTCAAGAGCCACGCCGTCAAACGCAGAGACTTCAAGTCCGGATGACAAACGGGCCCCTGAGTCAACAGGTCCGGTCGAAGAGGAAGTGGAAATGGAGGTGCCGCCAACAGCGACATTAGCGTTGAAAACCACGTCCTCCTTGGCCAATCTGGTGCTATTAACATAGCCGGGATTCTCTCCAGTCTGATCCGACGCAGTACCAGAGGAAGCAAGGATATCGGTGGAAACACATAAATCAGCTCGAATTGATCCCACGGAGCCACCAGAGCATCCACCTCCACAGCCTTCCGGTCCTTGAACCTGGACATGAACACTGGTAGTTTGGCATTGAACCTGGATGCCATCAAATCCACTTGGGGAGTTCCCCAACGGGAGCACAGCATTGCAAAAATCTCCGGATGAAGACTCCATTCTCCGGGATCCATCTTCTCGCGACTGAGAAAATCCGCCGTAACATTCTGAACCCCTGGGATGTGGATTGCAGAAATGGCTGGAACCCTGGCCTCGGCCCAGATCAGGATCCGAGACACCTCCGCCATGAGTCTGGGACTCCTTGTTCCACCTTGATGATTGATATACGCAACCGCTGTGGCGTTGTCTGTCTGCACTCGGACCGGCAGACCGCTCAAAGGGACCGTCCAGTGTTGGAGGCAAAGGAAAATCGCCCTCAATTCCAGGATATTGATCGGTAAAACAGTCTCCTCTGATGACCATACTCCCTGAATCCAGGAATCGTTCCAAACACCCCCCAGCCCGTCAGGCTGGCATCTGTGGTTATGACCGACCATTTCGGAGGGAGAAAAGATTTCCCCAGGGATAAGGCTCCTGGACGTAACCACCATCCTAGAGACTCTCGCACCCTGCGAGAGATGGTGACACTGCAATCCAGCGATTGCGACTGATTCCAATGACTCAGAATGAACCTTTGGAGAGCTCTGGAATGAAACTGGGCAAACGGAATTGCCTCCATGGACGCCACCATTAAACCCAGAAGACGCATACACTTGCGAAGGGACATTGTTATCGAAGACTTCATGATGTGTACATGCCGAAGAAGACATGACTGTTTGTCTGGAGGTAGAGACACCACTGCCCGTACCGTGTCGAAATGCATTCCCAAAAAAAGGATAGCTTGCGACGGTTCCAGAAACGACTTCTCCCAATTGACTAGCCAACCGAAGTCCTTCAGTAACTGAAGAGACAGATTGCGAGCTGTCACTGCTTCCTCCTCCGAGGATGCCACGATCAAAAGATCGTCCAGGTAAGGAAGAATCGCAATTCCTTGTCTTCGAAGAATCGCCATGAGAGGCGCCAGAATCTTTGTAAATACTCTGGGCGCCGAGGCTAAGCCGAATGGCAGAGCCACGAACTGGTAATGATCCCGACCTATGGCAAAACGAAGAAAACGTTGATGAGCCCTTCCAACGGGAACATGTAAATAAGCGTCGCGGATGTCGATTGATACCAAAAAATCGTTCTGCGACAGTGCTGCCACGACGGAGCGAAGTGACTCCATGCGGAATTTCCGGGTGTGGACATGCCGATTCAATCTTTTGAGATCCAGAATCGGACGAAATTTGTCCTCCTTTTTGGGAACCACAAACAGATTGGAATAAAATCCTTTTCCCCGGTCTTCTGGCGGAACCGGTATTACCACACCCTTCTGAAGAAGGAATTCGACCTCTCGCTGCAGAGCGACCAAAAGCTCGGGTTCTGTCGGAATGCGAGACTGGTAAAATGTGTCTGGGGGACGAGAAGAGAATTCTATGAAATAACCTGCTGACACGACCCGCGTTACCCATGAATCTGGAACGCGAGAAATCCAAGTCTCCTTGAACTGGAGCAGGCGACCCCCCACTCGAGAGTCCTCGAGTGGGCTCCTGGCGTCAATCCGTCTTGGCGGGCTTCTTGTCGGTTTCCCGCTTGTCTTGACGGAAATTCTGCTTCCAGGGAATGCGAGATTTCTGGGAGGACTTTTTTGCTGAGAAAGAGGAACGACCCGATCCCCAAGAAGACTGAGCGAATCGACCTCGGCCCCGAAAGGACCGCCGACCACTATATGTCCTGCCAGACACAGAAGCCATAGCTCTGCGTTGTGGCAACGTCGCCTCTTTTGCCTTTGCCCTGGTAATCAGTTCTGTGAGGTCAGACCCAAAAAGATGACCACCTTTATAAGCTAAGGCCAGCAAACCTTGTTTGGAGACCGCATCCCCGGCCCACTGTCTGAGCCACAGCGCTCTTCTGACCGTGATCGCCGAAGCCTGCGCCCTGGACAGAAGCGACGCAGTGTCCAGACCTGCATCATAGATATATCGGACTGCAGTGTCCAACCATTCGAAAATCTCCTCCATCTCAGATGACGGAGATCCATTTTTCCACGCCTTGTGTAAAAGGTCCAACCAGCTTATAGAAGCTTTAGAAGCACACATGGATCCTAGTATCGCTCTGAATCCATGACCCGCGGCCTCATAATTTGATTTCGCCGCCATTTCCGTTTTCCTGTCCAGTGGATCCTGCAAACTCGCCTTCCCTTTAACAGGAAGCAGTGAGGATTTACTAAGCTGGGATAAGGAAAAATCCACTTCAGGAGAGGGGATCCAATTATCTCTCGACTCTGTGGAACACGGATAAAGTGCGTCAAAGAAACGTGTTCCGTGAAAACGTTTATCCGGACACAGACGTTCCTTTTCTACTGCACTGTTAAGATCATCTAGATCTGGCAAGGCTGATCGTGACGTACGATACTCCTGGTACATTCGTGCTGATTTACCAGGTAAACTAGTTACCACCTCCGGTAACTGTAAAACCTCTCTCATGGCTTCAATAAATGCCTCTGTACGTCTCACAAGGGACGAGAGCCCCGCCTTTCCTCCTTATCCGAATCAGACATTTCCCCATCTGAACTTAAAGGAGAACCCTCACCACAATCTAAATCAGAGACATCTGATTCGCTACGGGTGAAGGATGGTAACGGTCTGTGTCGCTTTCTGTCCTGAGAGGATCTAGCTGACACATATTGACTCAAAAGGTCAGACAAGCCATTAATAGAACTGGCGATAGCATCCAATTTTGCATCACTGTGATCTCCAACCGCAGCGCTAGACGCCGCGGAGGACTGCGTACCAGATTGCCGAAGCGGAACTGGAATATGGTCCGCGCCTTCTGAACCCTGTTCCGACATGCCTCACACAGTATATGGCAGGCCAAATGTCAGAAAACCTGAAAAAAACGCAGTTTTTTTTTTTTTTTTTTTTTTTTTTTTTTTTTTTTTAAGTGAACGCAAAACAGCCGCTGAAGGGTTAAGTCTTAAAAATATAGAGCTACCCCAGCTGTATGCCAAGTAAAACCTTCAAGAGGGGTTAATGTCACAGGCTGTCAGAAAAAACAAGGTCTCTATGTGAGACCGAGCTGCAGAATAGCGCTATGTATCAGCGCTGTGCGGTGAGGAAACGATGCCACTCACCCAGCTGGTTTGGTGCCTGAGACGGGAGGAGCGGAGTCTGAGGAGCCCAGGAGCTCTTTTAATGGCCGCCGTGCTGAGGGAGCCGGAAGAGAAGCGCAATCGCGCGCTTCCTGCATTGAAAGACCGGGAAGCGTGAAGCCACGCCCCCCCGGCTCAAAAATATGAGCGCCAAAACTCCTCACTCCTACTCCCCCCCTGTCCTGCAGGCATCTGCCTGCGGACAAAAGTTGCACAGAAACACCACATACATGTCACGGCGCTGCCAAAGCAGCGCTAATAGTACATTTAACACACATGTAATAGCGCTGTCACAGCAGTCGCTAAAGCACTCATCACATTGTATATATATTGTGGAGTACTCACCAGCTGAGCGCCACAGGGACCCCTCAGGATTTGTGGCGCTTGTGCCCATGCTCCCCCCCAGGGCAGGGAACGCAGTGACCCCAGTGTGCGGTTTGCGTCCCCGCCAGGGAAGCTAACCTCGTCCCCCAGGGCCGGCAAGATTCTGCAGGGACTATTTATGTAAAATACAGATCCGCCAGGGGAGAGGTGGGGTCCAGCAGCGCTGAGACCCCTGAGACCTTTCAGACCCATGTCCAAGTCTCATGTCCGATAAAAATAATAAAATCTTCTGAGGAGCTGCTTCAGCAGCGACCATCCTCTGAGACCTCAAATTTTAGACTGAAGGAGCTGAGTAGGAGGAGCCCGAGCTGGAGGGGCCAGCCAGTCAACACGCTTTTGATCTGAGGTGTCATCCTGATCTGGGGCTCCGCCTACCATCAGTAATGAATACTGTGGCTCTCTTCCTTCCATCTGCAGCTGAAAAATGAAAAATTGGCTGGAAACTAAGGGGTTAAACGTGCACACCCCCTCCCATTATTTAAATCCATTTTCGGAGATAAGCGGCCTTCACCTTTTGTGTCTTGCATAACGATGGAGCTGTACTTCAGGAAGGTGATGAGCAGGTTACTGCTCTGGACGTCGGCATCCAGCGGCAGCTCTACGGGACTGATGACTGCGGGGACAAGAAAGAGAGAAGAGGCTTTTATCCACAAGCTGTACATAGAAGTGCTGTATATAGTCAGCAGGACCGCATACGCTACCATCTGAGGAAGGAGGAGTGGTGCCCAGTGGGGTGGTGGGCGTTGTTGGCAAAGGGGTGGTGGGTACCGTGACTAATCCCATCTCTGGATGGCTCTATATAAAAAGAACGACATTGTACATGAAAGAAAAATGTAGATATCTGCAAAAAAAATCCCATAATAAATATAAATACAGAGAATACAGGGCAGATTTCTGCAGATAATCTACGCAATTATACAAAGCTACTGACGAAGGTAAATAAGTCACCACTACACTAGGTGGCGCTACCTGCAGATGTGCTATTGCATTCAATGGTAGCAGTTAGCGCCCCTGGTGGGGACTCTCCACTATTTTTGGCTGTGTGACTACGAGCAGCCGATGTCAGTGCATCATCATCGGAATTCTGATTCAAAATCACTCCCCGTTTTGTGTATGCAGCTCTTAGACGCTTTGTACTCCCATGTTACTCTGAACCAGCAGCAGGCCGCCAAGCTCTCCCTCTCTGGGCTGTTGGGCACATCGGCTCATGGTGACACCAGACTGACACAAAGACCCACACTCACTTCCTATAGAGACAAAGACCCACCCTCACTTCCTGTAGAGACAAAGACCCGCCCCCACTTCCTGTAGAGACAAAGACCCGCCCGCACTTCCTGTAGAGACAAAGACCCATCCTCACTTCCTGTAGAGACAAAGACCCGCCCCACTTCCTGTAGAGACAAAGACCCACCCCCACTTCCTGTAGAGACAAAGACCCGCCCCCACTTCCTGTAGAGACAAAGACCCACCCCCACTTCCTGTAGAGACAAAGACCCGCCCCCACTTCCTGTAGAGACAAAGACCCATCCTCACTTCCTATAGAGACAAAGACCCATCCTCACTTCTTATAGAGACAAAGACCCATCCTCACTTCCTGTAGAGACAAAGACCCCCCCACTTCCTGTAGAGACAAAGACCCGCCCCCACTTCCTGTAGAGACAAAGACCCGCCCTCACTTCCTATATTCCTATAGACAAAGACCCATCCTCACTTCCTATAGAGACAAAGACCCATCCTCACTTCCTATAGAGACAAAGACCCATCCTCACTTCCTATAGAGACAAAGACCCGCCCTCACTTCCTATAGAGACAAAGACCCATCCTCACTTCCCATAGAGACAAAGACCCATCCTCACTTCCTGTAGAGACAAAGACCCGCCCCCACTTCCTGTAGAGACAAAGACCCGCCCCCACTTCCTGTAGAGACAAAGACCCGCCCTCACTTCCTATATTCCTATAGACAAAGACCCATCCTCACTTCCTATAGAGACAAAGACCCATCCTCACTTCCTATAGAGACAAAGACCCATCCTCACTTCCTGTAGAGACAAAGACCTGCCCTCACTTCCTATAGAGACAAAGACTCATCCTCACTTCCCATAGAGACAAAGACCCATCCTCACTTCCTGTAGAGACAAAGACCCGCCCTCACTTCCTATAGAGACAAAGACTCATACTCACTTTCTGTAGAGACAAAGACCCATCCTCACTTCCTATAGAGACAACGACCCCCCTCACTTCCTATAGAGACAAAGACCCACCCTCACTTCCTGTAGAGACAAAGACCCGCCCTCACTTCCTATAGAGACAAAGACTCGGCCCCACTTCCTGTAGAGACAAAGACCTGCCCTCACTTCCTGTAGAGACATAGACCCGCCCCCAAATCCAGTGGAGACAAAGACCCACCCTCACTTCCTGTAGAGACAAAGACCCGCCCTCACTTCCTGTAGATACAAAGACCCGCCCTCACACCCTGTAGAGACAAAGACCCATCTTCACATCCTGTAGAGACAAAGACCCGCCCCCACTTCCTGTAGA
Source organism: Oophaga sylvatica (assembly GCA_033576555.1). Lineage (NCBI taxonomy): Eukaryota > Metazoa > Chordata > Amphibia > Anura > Dendrobatidae > Oophaga > Oophaga sylvatica. The sequence continues at coordinate 590,075,668 of JARQOD010000003.1, forward strand.
GACAAAGACCCATCCTCACTTCCTGTAGAGACAAAGACCCGCCCCCACATCCTGTAGAGACAAACACCCACCCTCACTTCCTGTAGAGACAAACACCCATCCTCACTTCCTGTAGATACAAAGACCCATCTTCACATCCTGTAGAGACAAAGACCCGCCCCCACTTCCTGTAGAGACAAAGACCCGCCCTCACTTCCTGTAGAGACAAAGACCCGCCCCCACATCCTGTAGAGACAAACACCCACCCTCACTTCCTGTAGAGACAAACACCCACCCTCACTTCCTGTAGAGACAAAGACCCACCCTCACACCCTGTAGAGACAAAGACCCGCCCCCACACCCTGTACAGAGAGACAGATCTGCGAAGTTGCAATGAAAAAAATTGGTTGAACACGACCTTCAAATATTTTTTTTTTTTTTAGCGTTGCGTTCCTTTTACATTTTGGGATTGCCCATCACATGGATCCAATCCTGCGAGGATGTAACATTTACTGACCTGCGCCAGGACAGTGATGAAATTCCTATTCAGGTGCACGGCTTCGTAAAGTGCGAGTAGAATGGCTTCATTAGTTCTGTACGAGATGAAACGTCCATTATAGAGAAAACTCTGCAGGGTAATATGAGCTGCGCTCCAGCTCTGGTGGGCGTCATAATAGGGAATAACAAACTTACTGCACAGAGATTTTCTCATCTGCATCCGCAATGAACATACTGCCCACCTGTGGAGACAGGGAGAATTGCAACTGCTCAGATATGTATTTGTATCACATGGGAGCGCCTCGCTGTGCACGACTGTCTGCATCATACACTGTAAGGATAAATATAGTGGCATGTAAAAGTTTGGGCACCCCTGGTCAAAATTACTGTTACTGTGAACAGTAAAGCAAGTTGAAGATGAAATCAGACAGCTTGTTCTAATAAGACAGGTAATAACTCTTACCTACCTTCTTCTATCTTTGCTGATTAATTGCCAGAACTTTGAGCTCAACTCTCATGTGATCATAGATAAGCTAAAAAGGAGCTTAGTGAGTCTTAACTAGCTCACAGACGGATTCTAAGATAACTCATTCTGCAGCCAGTAATAGACGGTGCAGAAGGCGAACGGTGCAACATATTCAATAGCACCCAAGTGCAAAAGTGATTTTTAGCCACAAATAGACGGATTTTGGTAAGAACTTACCTGTAAAATCCTTTTCAGCGAAGGAAGGAAGAGAGACACAGTATTCATTACTGATGGGTAGGCGGAGCCCCAGATAGGATTGACACCTCAGATTAAAAGCGTGTTGATCTGGCCCCTCCAGCTCGGGCTCCTCCTACTCAGCTCTTCAGTCGTACCCAAGCTTAAAGGAAGAGTAAAGATCACCAGCGAGGCAAAACATAACCCCTTCTGAAGGATAAAGAGACAGGTTATGCGTGCAATATGAAGAAAACCACAGAGTTTCAGGTACTACTCACGAACGACCTGACTACTGCGATAAGCTGGCGATGCTGGAACAGAGCCTTAGCGCGTTAACCTCAGCCCAGATAATCGCAATCAGAGGAGGGTCACGCCGCATCTGAAAATACCAACACACTTCTGCCATGGGAGGGTGCTGTGTTTCTCTTCCTTCCTTCGCTGAAAAGGATTTTACAGGTAAGTTCTTACCAAAATCCGTCTTTCAGCTGCAGATTGAAGGAAGAGAGCCACAGTATTAATTACTGATGGGACGTCCCAAAGCAGTTCAAAACACGGATTTTGGTAAGAACTTACCTGTAAAATCCTTTTCAGCGAAGGAAGGAAGAGAGACACAGTATTCATTACTGATGGGTAGGCGGAGCCCCAGATCAGGATGTCACCTCAGATCAAAAGAGTGCTGACTGGCTGGCCCCTCCAGCTCGGGCTCCTCCTACTCAGCTAAAGTCGTACCAAAGCTTTGAGGAAAAGAGCCAAGATCACCAGCGGAGCAACATAACCCCTTCTGAAGGAACTTCAGAGAAAAAACACAAGGATACAGGTTATGCATGCAAAGAAAGCCAAAAACCACAGAGTTCCAGGTACTACTCACGGAACCTGACTACTGCGATGAGCTGGCGATGCTGGAACAGAGCCTTAGCGCGCTGACCTCAGCCCAGATAATCGCTATCAGATAAGGGTCGCGCTGCATCTGAAAACATCAACACACTTCTGCCTTGGGAGGGTGCTGTGTCTCTCTTCCTTCCTTCGCTGAAAAGGATTTTACAGGTAAGTTCTTACCAAAATCCGTGTTTCAGCTGCAGATGGAAGGAAGAGAGCCACAGTATTCATTACTGATGGGACGTCCCAAAGCAGTTCAAAAATAAGGGTGGGAAAAAACCAATAAAAGGCAGAAACCCAACAACCTTAACAACAAAGCGCAACCAGCGCTAAACACAAGTTCATCCAGAACTTTAAACTACAGCTGCCTGCAGGACCCTACGTCCGAGGGCTGCATCAGCGGAAGCACTGACGTCCACTTTATAAAACTTTGTAAACGTGTGGACAGAGCGCCAAGTTGCCGCTCGGCAGAGCTGCACTGCCGAGGCACCTTGATGAAAAGCCCACGATGAGGCCACAGCTCTCGTAGAATGGGCTCGAATCTTAATCGGGCAAGGTTCACCCCGAAGACGGTAAGCTTCCAAAATAGCTGACCGGATCCAACGAGCTATAGAATCCTTGGAAGCTCGTTGACCACGCCGACGACCTGCTGGAACCACAAACAGGGAGTCCGTCTTACGAAAACCTTGAGTAATAGATAGATAAAACTTCAAGGCCCGCACTAAATCCAATGTGTGTAAAGCTCGCTCTTTCACATTCTTCGGATCCGGGCAGAATGAAGGCAACACAATATCCTGGTTGACATGAAATTGTGACACCACTTTAGGCAAAAAATCACCCCGAGTGCGAAGCACTACACGATCCGGAAAAAACTCCAGAAAAGGAGGCGAACAAGAAAGAGCTGCCAACTCAGAAACTCTCCTCAAGGAAGTGACTGCAACAAGGAAAGCCACCTTCCAAGAAAGTAAAGAAAGGCTAGCAGAAACCATAGGCTCAAAAGGTTTATGCTGAAGAGCTTCCAAAACAAGATTGAGCCGCCAAGGAGACACGGGTGCCTTCCGCGGCGGAAACTTACGAGATATACCTCGGAAAAAGGAGAGCACGTCTCTATTTGAAGCAATGGTTCTCCGAAACAATAAGGACAGAGCAGAAATCTGACCTTTCAGAGTGCTTACTGCCAAACCCTTGTCTAGCCCATGCTGTAGAAAAGCCAACAGGTTGGGAATGGAAAATTTTCTCGGGTTCCGAGAGGACCCCAAACACCACGAAAAGAAGGTTTCCCAAATTTTGTGGTAAATCCTAGTAGTAGCCGGACATCTCGCAGCACGAAGGGTAGCAATGACCTCGGCTGAGAAACCTCTACGGGTCAAGATTTCGGTCTCAAGAGCCACGCCGTCAAACGCAAGGACATCAAGTCCGGATGACAAACGGGCCCCTGAGTCAACAAGTCCGGTTGAAGAGGGAGTGGAAAAGGAGGTGCCGCCAACAGCGACATTATTGTCGAGAACCACACCCTTCTTGGCCAGTCTGGAGCTATCAAAATAGCTGGAATTCTCTCTAGTCTGATCCGACGCAGTACTAGAGGAAGTAAGGATATCGGCGGGAATACATAGATCAGCTCGAACTGATCCCACTGAGCCACTAGAGCATCCACCGCCACCGCCTTCGGATCCTTGTACCTGGACATGAATGTCGGTAACTTGGCATTGAACCTGGATGCCATCAAATCCACTTGGGGGGTTCCCCAGCGAGAGCACAGTAGTGCAAACACATCCGGATGGAGGCTCCATTCCCCGGAATCCATCCTTCTGCGACTGAGAAAGTCCGCTGTAACATTCTGAACCCCTGGAATGTGAATCGCCGAAATGGCTGGTACATTGGCCTCTGCCCAAATCAGAATTCGGGACACCTCTACCATGAGTCTGGAACTCCTTGTCCCACCTTGGTGATTGATATACGCGACAGCCGTCGCATTGTCTGTCTGCACACGGACTGGCAGACCGCTCAAAGGGACCGTCCAATGTTGGAGGCAAAGGAAAATCGCCCTCAATTCCAGGATGTTGATCGGAAGCACAGACTCTTCCGATGACCATACCCCTGAATCCAGAGATTGTTCCAAACACCCCCCCAGCCCGTCAGGCTGGCATCGGTGGTTATGACTGACCACTTCGGAGGGAGGAAAGACTTCCCCAGGGAGAATGCCCCTGGACGTAACCACCATTCTAGAGAATCCCGCACCGCGCGAGAAATGGTGACACTGCAATCCAGCGATTGCGACTGATTCCATCGACTCAAGATGAACCTTTGAAGAGTCCTGGAGTGGAACTGGGCAAAAGGAATTGCCTCCATGGACGCCACCATCAGTCCTAGAAGACGCATACACTTCCGTAGAGACATTGCCGTTGAGGATCTCATAATCTGTACATGTCGAAGAAGACATGACTGTTTGTCTGGTGGTAGGGAAACTACCGACCGAAACGTGTCGAGATGCATTCCCAAAAAGAGGATTGTCCTCGATGGTTCCAGGGACGACTTCTCCCAATTGACCAGCCAACGAAGTCCTTCAGAAACTGAAGAGACAAATCCCGAGCCGTCAACGCCTCCTCCTCCGAGGAAGCCATGATCAAAAGATCGTCCAGATAAGGGAGAATCGTAATCCCTGTCTTCGAAGGATTGCCATGAGAGGCGCCAGAATTTTTGTAAAGACCCTTGGCGCTGAGGCTAAGCCGAACGGCAGAGCCATGAACTGGTAATGATTCCGACCTATGGCAAATCGAAGAAAGCGCTGATGAGCCTTTCCGATGGGAATATGCAAATAGGCGTCTCGAATGTCGATTGACACCAGAAAATCGTTCTGTGACAGAGCTGCCACAACGGAACGAAGCGACTCCATGCGAAATTTCCGGGCATGGACATGCCGGTTTAATCGCTTGAGATCCAGAATCGGGCGAAATTTGTTCTCCTTTTTGGGAACTATAAAAAGGTTGGAATAAAAACCTTTTCCTCGGTCCTCTGACGGAACCGGTATCACTACACCCTTTTGTAGCAGAGATTCGACCTCTCGCTGTAGAGCGACAACAAGCTCGGGTTCCGACGGAACGCGAGACTGACAAAAAACATTTGGGGGTCGAGAAGCAAACTCTATGAAATAGCCTGCCGACACAATCCGCGTTACCCACGAATCTGGAACGCGAGCCATCCAAGTCGCCTTGAAAAGAAGCAGGCGACCCCCCACTCGAGAATCCTCGAGTGGACCCCTGGCGTCAATTAGACTTTGCGGGCTTCTTGTCAAGTTCCCGCTTGTCCTGGCGGAAACTCTGCTTCCAGGAAGTACGAGTTTTCTGAGAGGATTTCTTTCCTGAGAAGGAAGGACGACCCGATCCCCACGAGGAGTGGCTAGATCGTCCTCGGCCCCGAAAGGACCGCCGACCACTATAGACACCAGGCCTACTGGACACCGAGGCCATGGCCCTACGCTGTGGTAATGCTGATTCCTTCGCCTTAGCCTTGGAAATCAGCTCTGTGAGGTCAGATCCAAAAAGATGGCCACCCTTGTAAGGTAAGGCCAACAACCCTTGTTTGGAAACTGCGTCCCCGGCCCACTGTCTGAGCCATAAAGCTCTTCTGACTGTGACCGCTGAAGCTTGCGCTTTGGCCAGCAGAGATGCCGTATCCAGACCGGCATCAAAGATATAACAGGCTGCCGTTTCTAACCATTCACAAGTTTCCCGTATCTCAGATAACGGAGATTCATTGTGCAACTCCGTCTTCAGACGTGCCAACCAGCCTAGAGAAGCTCTAGCAGCACACATGGATCCTAGCACTGCTCGGAATCCATGACCCGCAGCCTCATAGCTTGCTTTTGCCGCCAATTCTGCTTTTCTATCCAAAGGCTCCTGTAAGCTCGCTTTTCCCTTAATAGGGAGTAGTGAGGATTTATTAAGCTGAGATAAAGACACATCCACTTCAGGAGCAGAAGTCCAATTAGCCTTTAACTCCGCAGAGCAAGGATAAAGTGTATCCAAGAAATGCGTTCCATGAAAACGCTTATCTGGACATAGACGTTCCTCCTCTATTACACTATTAAGCTCATCCAGAGCTGGCAATGTTGTACGCGAAGCACGGGACTCCTGGAACATGCGTGCTGATTTACCAGGACGACTAGTTACCTCCTCCGGTAACTGTTATATATCTCTCATGGCTTCAATTAATGCCTCCGTACGTTTCGCCATAGAGGAACGCCCCTGCGGCTCGTCCGCATCTGAATCGGATATTTCTCCATCCGAATTTAAAGGGGAACTCTGCCCAATATCAGATACGTCTGACTCGCTCCGTGTAGAGGCCGGTAACGGCCTGCGTCGCTTCCTCTGAGAGGAATTAGCAGACACATATTGACCTAAAAGGTCAGACAAGTTGTTGATCGATAGAGCGATATCGTCCAATTTTTCACCGCTGTCGACCGCAGCGCTAGACGCTGTGGAGGTCTGCGTATCTGATTGCCGCAATGGCACTGGGACGTGATCCGCGGCATCTGAACTCTGTTCAGACATGTCTCACCTGTATGAACAGGCCAAAGCGGTAATACCAGCAAAAACTATGCGGTTTTACTTTTTTTTTTTTATATGCTGAAGGGTTAACGCTCCACCAGGCAGGGTTACCCCAGCGGTATTCAGTCAAAAACTTTTTCTGGTAGAAATAACCCTCAGAAGGGTTAATATTGCAAACTCACCACAACATATATATATGAAGTGTGAGTCCCAGCCAATTTTATGTCTCTAATGAGACTGCAGCTGCAGGATAGCGATCGCTGCGCTGCGGGTGAGGAATCAGCACTCACCCAGCTGGCCGTGGTGTCTATGAGGAGAGGAGCGGTCTGAGGAGCCCAGGAGCCTGTGTAATGGCCGCCACAGTGGGGGAGTCGCAGGAGAAGCGCCAGAGCGCGCGTCTTCCTGCTCAGAAGACCGGGATAGATAGGCCACGCCCCCTGCTAGCTCAAATATTGAGCGCGAACTCCCCCGCTCCTGCTCCCTCTCTGTCCTGCAGCTATCTGCCTGCGGACAAAAGATCACCACATCTACAATGTAACAGCGCTGTCACAGCAGCGCTGAAGCACACTGACATACATGTAGTAGTGCTGTCACCGCAGCGCTGAAGCACTCACACATTATTATAATAAAAATTGTGTGGAAAACTCATCAGCTCAGCGCCACAGGGACCCCTAAGGGTTTCTGGCGCTATGCCCATGCTTCCCCCCAGGGCGGGAAGCGCAGTGACCCAGCGTGTGGTTTGCGCCCCCGCCAGGGAAAACTCTCCTCATCCCCCAGGGCCGGCAAGGATTCTGCAGGGACCATTATGTAATTACAGATCCGCCAAAGGAGAGGCTGGTGAAAAAAAAAAAACACTGATAAACATGTAATAGCGCTGTCATCAGACGCTAAAGCACTCACACATTAATAATAAAATTTTGTGTGGAGTACTCACCAGCCAAGGCGCCACAGGGACCCTCAGGGGTTTCTGGCGCTATGCCCATGCTTCCCCTAGGGCGAGGAACGCAGTGACCGCACGTGTGGTTTGCGTCCCGCCAGGGAAGCTCTCCTCATCCCCAGGGCCGGCAAGGATTCTGCAGGGACTTTGAGTAAGTACAGATCCGCCAAGGGAGAGGTTGGGGTACAGCAGCGCTGGTACCCCTGAGACCTCTAGACCAACTGGTGATCCAGGTCTCCTGTCCGAATATAAAATAATAAAATCTTCTGAGGAGCTGCATTAGCAGCGACCATCCTTCTGGACCTCAAATCTTAGACTGGAGCTGAGTAGGAGGAGCCCGAGCTGGAGGGGCCAGCCAGTCAGCACTCTTTTGATCTGAGGTGACATCCTGATCTGGGGCTCCGCCTACCCATCAGTAATGAATACTGTGGCTCTCTTCCTTCCATCTGCAGCTGAAAATAAGGGTGGGAAAATACCAACAAAAGGCAGAAAACCCAACAACCTAAATAAAAGCGCAACAAGCGCTCAACATAAGTTCACTGAGAACTTTAAACTACAGCTGCATGCAGAACCCTACGCCCCAGGGCTGCATCAGCAGAAGCACTGACGTCCACCTTATAAAACCTTGTAAAAGTGAGGACGGAGCGCCAAGTCGCCGCCCGGCAGAGTTGAGCTGCCGAGGCCCCTTGATGGAAAGCCCACGATGAAGCCACAGCTCTCGTGGAATGAGCTCGAATCTTAACTGGGCAAGATTCACCCTGAAGACGGTAAGCTTCCAAAATGGCTGACCGAATCCAACGAGCTATAGAGTCCTTGGAAACTCGGTGACCACGCCGACGACCTACTGGAATCACAAACAGGGAGTCAGACTTGCGAAAAACTTGAGTAATAGACAAGTAAAACTTCAAAGCCTGCACTAAATCCAATGTGTGCAAGGCCCGCTCTTTCGCATTCTTTGGTTCCGGACAGAGTGAAGGCAACACAATATCCTGGTTAACATGAAATTGTGACACCACCTTAGGTAAAAAATCACCCCGTGTACGAAGTACTACACGATCCGGAAAAAACTCCAGAAAAGGAGGTGAGCATGAAAGAGCTGCCAACTCAGAAACCCTTCTCAAAGAGGTGACTGCCACTAGGAAGGCCACCTTCCAAGAAATTAAAGAAAGACTAGCAGAGTCCATAGGCTCAAAAGGCTTATGCTGAAGAGCCTCCAAAACAAGGTTGAGCCGCCAAGGAGATACAGGTGTTATCCGCGGCGGAAACTGACGGGTTATTCCACGAAAAAAGGAACGTACGTCTCTGCGCGAGGCGATAGCCCTCCGAAAAAGTAAGGACAGAGCAGAAATCTGACCCTCAGGGTGCTAACTGCCAAACCTTTATCCAACCCGTGTTGTAAAAAAGCTAACAAATTGGGAATAGAAAATTTTCTCGGGTCCTTTGAAGAACTCGAACACCACAAAAAGAAGGCTTCCCAAGTCCTGTGGTAAATCTTAGTAGTAGCCGGACTCCTAGCCGCTCGCAGAGTAGCAATGACTTTGGCTGAGAAACCTCTACGGGTCAATATTTCGGTCTCAAGAGCCACGCCATCAAACGCAGAGACTCCAAGTCCGGATGACAAACTGGCCCATGAGACAACAGGTCCGGTCGAAGAGGAAGTGGAAACGGAGGTGCCGCTAATAGCGACATTAGTGTCGAGAACCACGTCCTTCTTGGTCAATCTGGAGCTATCAAGATAGCTGAGATTCTCTCTAGTCTGATCCGACGCAGCACCAGAGGAAGTAGGGATATTGGCGGGAACACGTAGACTAGCTCGAACTGGTCCCACTGAGCAACTAGAGCATCCACCGCCACAGCCTTCGGGTCCTTGTACCTGGACATAAACGTCAGTAGCTTGGCATTGGACCTGGATGCCATCAAATCCACTTGGGGAGTTCCCCATCGGGAGCACAGCAGTGCAAAAACTTCCGGATGAAGACTCCATTCTCCGGGATCCATCTTCTCGCGACTGAGAAAGTCCGCCGTAACATTCTGAACCCCTGGAATGTGGATCGCCGAAATGGCTGGTACTCTGGCCTCGGCCCACATCAGGATCCGGGACACCTCCAACATGAGCCTGGAGCTCCTTGTCCCGCCTTGGTGATTGATATACGCGACCGCAGTCGCATTGTCTGTCTGCACTCGGACTGGCCGACCACTCAAAGGGACCGTCCAGTGTTGGAGGCAAAGAAAAATCGCCCTCAATTCCAGGATGTTGATCGGTAGAACAGACTCTTCCGATGACCACACCCCCTGAATCCAGAGATCGTTCCAAACACCCCCCCAGCCCGTCAGGCTGGCATCGGTGGTTATGACCGACCACTTCGGAGGGAGGAAGGACTTCCCCAGGGATAACGCTCCTGGACGTAACCACCATCCTAGGGATTCTCGCACCCCGCGAGAAATGGTGACACTGCAATCCAGTGATTGCGACCGATTCCAACGACTCAGTATGAACCTTTGGAGAGCCCTGGAATGAAACTGGGCAAACGGAATTGCCTCCATGGATGCCACCACTAATCCCAGAAGACGCATACACTTCCGAAGAGACATCGCTGTCGAGGATTTCATGATCTGTACATGTCGAAGAAGACATGACTGTTTGTCCAGAGGTAGGGAAACTATCGCCCGTACCGTGTCGAAATGCATCCCCAAAAAGAGGATCGCCCGCGACGGTTCCAGAAATGACTTCTCCCAATTGACCAGCCAACCGAAGTCCTTCAGAAGCTGAAGAGACAAATCGCGAGCCGTCACTGCCTCCTCCTCCGAGGAAGCCACGATCAAAAGATCGTAGGATCGTAATCCCCTGTCTTCGAAGAATTGCCATGAGGGGCGCCAGAATTTTTGTAAAGACTCTGGGCGCTGAGGCTAAGCCGAAAGGCAGAGCCACGAACTGGTAGTGATCCTGACCTATGGCAAACCAAAGAAAACGCTGATGAGCCCTTCCGACGGGAACATGCAAATAGGCGTCGCGAATGTCGATTGACACCAAAAAATCGTTCTGCGACAGAGCTGCTACAACGGAGCGAAGCGACTCCATGCGAAATTTCCGGGTGTGGACATGCCGATTCAATCTTTTGAGATCCAGAATCGGACGAAATTTGTTCTCCTTTTTGGGAACCACAAAGAGGTTGGAGTAAAAACCTTTTCCCCGGTCCTCTGACGGAACCGGTATCACCACACCCTTCTGTAGGAGAAAATCGACCTCTCGCTGCAAAGCGACAAAAAGCTCGGGCTCTGACGGAATGCGAGACTGGCAAAAAGTGTTTGGGGGTCGAGAAGAGAGCTCTATGAAATAGCCTGCCGACACGACCCGCGTTACCCAGGAATCTGGAACGCGAGACATCCAAGTCGCCTTGAACTGGAGCAGGCGACCCCCCACTCGAGAGTCCTCGAGTGGACCCCTGGCGTCAGTCCGTCTTGGCGGGCTTCTTGTCAGATTCCCGCTTGTCTTGACGAAAATTCTGCTTCCAGGGAGTGCGAGATTTCTGGGTGGACTTTTTTCCAGAGAAAAAAGAACGACCCGATCCCCAAGAGGACTGACCGAATCGTCCCCGGCCCCGAAAGGACCGTCGACCACTATAGACACCAGGCTTGCTAGATACAGAAGCCACGGCCCTACACTGTGGTAACGCTGCTTCTTTTGCCTTTGCTTTGGTAATCAGCTCTGTGAGGTCAGATCCAAAAAGATGACCACCCTTATAAGCTAAGGCCAGTAAACCTTGTTTGGAGACCGCGTCCCCGGTCCACTGTCTGAGCCATAAAGCTCTTCTGACTGTGACCGCTGCAGCTTGCGCCCTGGACAGAAGAGACGCCGTATCCAGACCCGCATCATAGATATAACGGGCTGCAGTATCTAACCATTCGACAATCTCCTCCATGTCAGATAACGGAGATCCATTTTGCAACGCTGTCCTTAGACGTTCTAGCCAGCCTAGAGAAGCCCTAGAAGCACACATGGATCCTAGCACCGCTCGGAAACCATGACCCGCGGCCTCATAGTTTGATTTTGCCGCCATCTCCGTTTTTCTGTCCAACGGTTCCTGCAAACTCGCCTTCCCTTTGACAGGAAGCAATGAGGTTTTGCTAAGCTGTGATAACGAAACATCCACTTCAGAGGAGTCCAATTATCCTTCAACTCCGCAGAACACGGATAAAGTGCGTCAAAGAACCGCGTTCCACGAAAACGTCTATCTGGACACAGACGTTCCTTCTCTATTACACTATTAAGCTCATCCAGAGCTGGCAATGTTGATCTCGAAGTACGGTACTCCTGGTACATTCGTGCTGATTTTCCAGGACGACTAGTTACCACCTCCGGTAACTGTAAAACCTCTCTCATGGCTTCAATAAATGCCTCCGTACGTCTCACAAGAGAAGAACGCCCCTGCCGTTCCTCCTTGTCTGAATCGGATATCTCTCCATCCGAACTTAAAGGGGAACCCTGTCCACCATCCAAATCAGAAGCGTCTGATTCGCTACGCGGAAAAGACGGTAACGGCCTGTGTCGCTTCCTATCCTGAGAGGATCTAGCTGACACATATTGACCTAAAAGGTTAGACAAGCTATTAAGCGAATGAGCAATATCATCCAATTTTGCATCACTGCGACCTTCAACCGCAGCGCTGGACGCTGTTGAGGTCTGCGTATCAGATTACCGAAGCGGAACTGGAACATGGTCCGCGGCTTCTGAACTCTGTTCAGACATGCCTCACCTGTATATAGTAGGTCAAACGGCAGTACCAGCAAAAAATGTGGCTTTTTTTTTTTTTTTTTGCAAAAAAGGAGGCGCTGAAGGGTTAAAGCTCTCTAACAGATGGAGCTACCCCAACAGTATTAGTAAAGAAAAAACGCTGGCAGAAATAACCCTCAGGAAGGGTTAATGTCGCAGACTCCCCACAAATAATATTGTGTGAGTCCCAGCTAAAAATCAAGGTCTCTATTGAGACCGCAGCTGCAGGATAGCAATCTCTGCGCTGCAGGGTGAGGAATTAACACTCACCCAGCTGGCCGTGGTGACTGGGACGAGAGGAGCGTCTGAGGAGCCCGGGAGCCTTAGTAATGGCCGCCGCAGAGAGGGAGCCGGAAGAGAAGCATCAGAGCGCGCGTCTTCCTGCACAAAAGACTGGGAAGCGTTAGGCCACGCCCCCCGCCGGCTCAAAAAAAATGAGCGCTAACTCCCTCGCTCCTGCTCCCCCCCCTGTCCTGCAGGCATCTGCCTGCGGACAAAAGTAAGCACAAACACCACATTTACATGTAACAGCACTGCCACCGCAGCGCTGAAAGTCACACTGATAAACATGTAATAGCGCTGCCACAGCAGACGCTAAAGCACTCACACAATAATAATAAAGATTGCGGAGTACTCACCAGCTTAGCGCCACAGGGACCCCTCAGGATTTGTGGCGCTTGTGCCCATGCTTCCCCCCAGGGCGAGGAACGCAGTGACCCCAGTGTGCGGTTTGCGCCCCCGCCAGGGAAGCTCTCCTCATCCCCCAGGGCCGGCAAGATTCTGCAGGGACCATTATGTAATTACAGATCCGCCAAGGGAGAGGTTGGGGTACAGCAGCGCTGAGACCCCTGAGACCTCTAGACCACCTCTGGTGATCCAAGTCTCCTGTCCGATATAAAATAATAAAATCTTCTGATAAGCTGCTTCCAGCAGCGACTATCCTCTGGACCTCAAATCTTAGACTGAAGGAGCTGAGTAGGAGGAGCCCGAGCTGGAGGGGCCGGATCAACACACTTTTAATCTGAGGTGTCAATCCTATCTGGGCTCCGCCTACCCATCAGTAATGAATACTGTGGCTCTCTTCCTTCAATCTGCAGCTGAAACATGCCTTTAAGTTAAAAAAAAAGAAAAAAAGACCCTTATCCTTTAAGTGGTATGGAGGAGCGGCGGAGCACTGAAGCAGCGGCATGGAGGAGCGGCAGTGCACTGGGGAAGCAGTATGGAGGAGCGGTGTTGGACTGGGTAGTGGCATGGAGTGGAGGGGCACTGGGTCAGAGGTATGGAGAAGCGATGGGATAGCGGCGTGGAGGAGCGCCTCCCAATTGGCATGAAAAATAGGCGGGGCACTGAGGCATCAGAGTGAAGGATAGGTGGGGCACTGGGGCATCAACGTGAAGGACAGGTGGGGCACTGGGGCATCAGCGTGAAGGACAGGTGGGGCACTGGGGCATCAGCATAGATAGGCGGGGCACTGGGGCATCAGCAAGAAGGATAGGTGGGGACTGGGGCATCAGCGTGAAGGATAGGTGGGGACTGGGGCATCAATGTGAAGGACAGGCGGGGACTGGGGCATCAGTGTGAAGGATAGGCGGGGACTGGGGCATCAGTGTGAAGGATAGGCGGGGTACTGGGGCAACGGTGTGGAGGAGCGGTAGGTAAGCAAGTGCACAGGGTTTCTTTTAGAGCACACTAGGGACTTTCATAAAATAAAGGCAGTAGACATCCCCTTTTATTAATTTACAAGACAATTGTAAAAAAAGACCCTTATCCTTTAAGTGGTATGGAGGAGCGGCGGAGCACTGGGGAAGCAGTATGGAGGAGCGGTGTTGGACTGGGGCAGTGGCATGGAGGAGTGGAGGGGCACTGGGTCAGCGGTATGGGGCAGCGGCATGGAGGAGTGGAGGGGCACTGGGTCAGCGGTATGGGGCAGCGACGTGGAGGATTGGCAGGGCATTGGCATGAAGAATAGGTAGGGCATTGGGGCATCAGCGTGAAGGATAGGTGGTGCACTGGGGCATCAGCGTGAAGGATAGGTGGTGCACTGGGGCATCAGCGTGAAGGATAGGTGGTGCACTGGGGCATCAGCGTGAAGGATAGGAGGGGGACTGGGGCATCAACGTGAAGTATAGGAGGGGGACTGGGGCATCAGCGTGAAGGATAGGTGGGGCACTGGGGCATCAGCATGAAGGATAGGTGGGGCACTGGGGCATCAGCGTGAAGGATAGGCGGGGCACTGGGGCATCAGCGTGAAGGATAGGCGGGTGACTGGGCATCAGCGTGAAGGATAGGTGGGGCACTGGGGCATCAGCATGAAGGATAGGCGGGGGACTGGGGAATCAGCGTGAAGGATAGGCGGGGGACTGGGGCATCAGTGTGAAGGATAGGCAGGGGACTGGGGCATCAGCGTGAAGGATAGGCGGGGGACTGGGGCATCAGCGTGAAGGATAGGCGGGGACTGGGGTATCAGCGTGAAGGATAGGCGGGGACTGGGGCATCAGTGTGCAGGATAGGCGGGGGACTGGGGCATCAGTGTAAAGGATAGACAGGGACTCGGGCATCAGTGTGGAAAGGCGGGAGACTGGGGCAACGGTGTGGAGGAGCGGTGGGTAAGCAAGTGCACAGGGTTTCTTTTAGCGCACACTAGGGCCTTTCATAAAATAAAGGCAGTGGACATCCCCTTTTATTAATTTACAAGACAACTGTATCCTGTATCTCTTCCTGACAACAAATTCATGGTGTAAGAACCACGGGTGGCAAGAGTCGGACCCACCTCTGTTATCACAGCCGTTTATGAGTCACTCTGTAAGGCTGTGTCCGAGGACTATGGGTCTAGGACCCCAGCGGTTTCTCCCGCCCCCGCTCCCCTAAACTATCCGATCTACATATGTGTGTATATGGAGACGCCAGTCAGCCTAGGGGAGCGAGGTCACACAGACGGAGTACAATTCATGCTCCGCATGGTCCGGGAAGCCCAAATCTGCCGTCAGGTTCCTGATAAAGAAATTGTGGCCGTCTTCCTGTCAGTGACAATTGAAGTGATCTTATTAATCTATATTAGAAGAGTTTTCTGTTACTCACCATATTTGTCAGTGCCGAGAAGAAGCCGGTCTGGTTCTCCTCCTCCTTGTCCCTGTATTGCCTGAGGAAACAAAAAACCTCCACTAAGACTATGATATAACAGGGAGCATGTGTCACGATGAGGGGCCTATCACACGCTGAGGGGCCTATCACACGCTGAGGGTCCTATCACACGCTGAGGGTCCTATCACACGCTGAGGGTCCTATCACACGGCGAGGGTCCTATCACACGGCGAGGGTCCTATCACACGGCGAGGGTCCTATCACACGGCGAGGGTCCTATCACACGGCGAGGGTCCTATCACACGGCGAGGGTCCTATCACACGGAGGGGGTCCTATCACACGGCGAGGGTCCTATCACACGGCGGAGGTCCTATCACACAGCGAGGGTCCTATCACATGGCGAGGGTTCTATAACAGCGGCATATTTCTGACCTTAGTGAGCGTTCGGCTGCTTCTTGGTCTGTAATAAAGGGTTTTGCCCAGGACTGCAAACTGGTGACCCAAAGGATAGGTCATCAATATAAGACTTTGGGGATCTGACACCCCTCGCACCTTCACCGATCAGCTGAAATTTGCTCCGAAAGCAACAGTATATAAGTGATTGGGAGAGTCAGTGCAGCGCTGGACAGCGGCCAGTGAGCGATGTATGGGGCCCCGTATATTGTTCCTGCCCTGTACATCAGTTACATTCCTATGTATAGGTCAATATGTCAATCCTGACCAACCCCTTTAACTCAAACAGAAACTGCATGTGTGATCTCAGCCTAAACCAGAAGTGTAATCAAAAGAAAGTCTAATACTCAATATTGTTGGATCCAATTTTGACTCTGGCTATAACTACAACCGAACCACAGTACCATAAAAAACACTGACCAGACGCACCCCTTTAAGAAGGAGCATGTATCACATCAGGGGGCTACTATCTACCCTTCCCCGCCTAATGCAGAGACAGAAGTTATTTAGACTTACGATACAGATAAAACTTGGCGCGTTTCTGTCTACGTACGTGTTGTACTCAAATAACGCCCGGGCGATGACCAGTCCCATGCCCTGGAACGAGAGCGAGTGCACAAAGTATTACCTTGATACACGCCAAGAAGGGTCCTAAGCGGCACAAATAATCGGATTATACTCACATTTAACGTTCCCTCGTCATCCACGATAGATAACTTCACAATGTACGGGTTCACAGACTGGGAGGAAAAGAGCGGAGAAAGATTATTGTCCATTGTGTAGCATTCCCATCCCATAATGTCTAGGCACATTAACAGGAGACGCCATCACTTGTTGATCAGTGGGTGCTGCGGTCGCCTAACCATATTTTACCCCACTAAGCAGCAAATTGGAGATCGGACACTCACTTTCAGGATCGGTGGGGTCCCGGAAATCAGGTCCTCACCATCAGGATTGGTGGGGTCCCGGAAGTCAGGTCCTCACCATCAGGATTGGTGGGGTCCCGGAAGTCAGGTCCTCACCATCAGGATTGGTGGGGTCCCGGAAGTCAGGTCCTCACCATCAGGACTGGTGGGGTGCCGGAAGTCAGGTCCTCACCATTAGGATTGGTGGGGTCCCGGAAGTCAGGTCCTCACCATCAGTATTGGTGGGGTCCTGGAAGTCAGGTCCTCACCATCAGGATTGGTGGGGTCCCGGAAGTCAGGTCCTCACCATCAGGATTGGTGGGGTCTTGGAAGTCAGGTTCTCACTATCAGGACTGTTGGGGGTTTCCGGAAGTCAGGTCCTCACCATCAGGATTGGTGGGGTCCCGGAAATCAGGTCCTCACCATCAGGATTGGTGGGGGTCTTGGTGCAAAAGTTATGTCATAGTTTACTAATCTGCCAGGGCATAAAAAAATGTGAATGTCTCTTTAATGGAGAAAATATACATGGCTGTCACTGACGGTGGATTATCACATCCTGCCAATAACGGTCAGTCACTGTTTTTACAAAGAACAAGGTGGAAAGACAACGTAGGCGCCGCTTATCTCAGAGAGTATCTTCCGTAAAAAGTCTACATCTGTCCGCATATGAGAACGGTCAACCGGGTGTTTGTTCAGCAGCAGCTGTGTCTCTAGATTTCCCCATGCCGCTGGTTGCGGCACCGCTCGCTGCGTGAGAAAGTTCTCAAGTCACGAACGGTGCCTAAGTGAGGTCACCGAGGTCCATCAGCTACGAACTCCTGCGGCCTTTCTCACGGCAGCTGAGCACTACACACTGCAGGAGCGTGATTACCCTACTGTCTCAGTGTGAGCCGGCTGGTATGACTACTCTCCAAATAATCCAGATCATCATGGGACAGTATGGATTATCATCACGTCACACAAGTGCGTAATATGGTTATTATTTTTCTTCTTTTACAGGTGACATGGGCTTCAGTGGATTAGGCGAAAAGGTGAGTATTATGGTTGTTATTTTCTGTTTTTTTTTTTACAGGGGACAATGGCTCCAATGGATTAGGTGTAAAGGTGAGTATAACTGTGATTTTTTTTTATTTCAAATAAAAGGAGTTTGTGCCATTATTTTATTCTGGCTGTTTTTTTCTTACAATCTAACTATGGGGATATTAATGGGGGGTCTTATAGATGCCTCACCATTACTAACCTGTGGGCTAGATTTCAGCGACCATAAAACAGCCGACATCAATGCCACGACTGTTAATCAACTTGCCACCGCAGCAGGGGAAGTGGGAAGAGCCGGGCAAAGTGCAAAAATTGGCGAATCTGATAGATGCGCCTTTTCTTGGGCGGCTGGGGCTGCTATTTTCAGGCTGGGGGGGCAATATATATGGCCCCTTAAGAGCCTGAGAATATCAGCCCAAAGCCGTTTGCATTACCTTGACGGGTTGTCAAAAATGGGGATGACTTCACGCAGTTTCTATTTTAAATTTGTTATTTAAATATTTTTAAAAAAATGGCATGGGACCCCCTCTGTTCTTGATAATCAGTCATAAAGCTGACAGTGAGGGTTGCAGTCCGCAGCTGTCAGTTTTGCCTGCGCTGGTTATCAAAAATAGAAGAGATCCCACACTATTTTTTTTTATTTTTATTTATTTATAGCACAGGCAACGGCTGATGAATACTCTCATCAGCGGCATCTGGTCTCGCTGTTATCAACAACAGCAGACATAGGCTGATGGGAGTAGTACTCTCTCATCAAAAAATGCCTAAGACCGGCAGTAACCATTTTACTACCGCTCAGAGCTGCTGGCTCACGCTGTCATCTGACAATGTGGGAATAGCAGATCTCTGACCGGCGATAAAGATCTTACCGCCGATCAGAGCAGGCAGTAGTTCTCACGCTGTCACACAGATGCCAGGGTGGGAAACAGCCCATGCTCGGGGTGCCAAACCTGAACAATAAAACAGACTTCCTGGAGACGTCTGTGTTCGGGGTCCGTGCTCGAACACTAGGTGTTTTGTATGGACCCCGAATTTTAATGTTCCAGTATGCCCATCTCTAATTGTGAGCTCTTCAGGAGACCTGGACTAATACTGCGTTATACATTGCTCATATTCTTAGGAAATGTCCAGATTCTATTCAGATTCGTTCTGTCAGGTGGTGGGAAAATCACGCACTTCGTATTTTCTGTAGTTCACTAGAAGTGCCAGTAATACCACAGCATCGTAGCCATGTTCTCGGCGGCTGGGAGGATGGGACAGAATCTAAAAAGGAAAAAAAAAAGTATTAGAATATAAAAGTATGAAAATAATAGAATAATTATAATACACCGAGTCTGATCATAGAAATACAAGAACTACTGGACTTTGTCGAATCCCCTCTGTAAACATCCTCACTGGGCAATTGGTCAAACCACATGTGAATGAGTGGCCGACAGACCCTCCGATGCGGCTTTTTTCCCCCAAATAAGGATCTGTTGGGTTAAATGAAACTTGGATTCTCACAATCGCGGGCCACAAATAACAGGATTAAAGTGGAGCAAAAAGATTTGAGTAACCAGTCATCTGAACGGGCCTTTGAAGAGGAAGTTTATGTCCTGTTACGTCCTTCTTTTCCCACAACTAGCCTATAATATGAATGTATAACCAGCAAAATACAACGTATGATGCTATATGGGGATGGCCGAAAGTGTTGGCACCCTTGAAATTGTTCCATAACATGAAGTATTTCTCCCAGAAAATTATTACAATTACACGTTTATTTCCTTTGTGTGCATTAGAACACCACAAAAAAAACTGAGAAAAATAAGAAAATTTGACATAATTTCACACACAACCCCCAAAATGGCCCGGACAAAATTGTTGGCTCCTTTCCAAAATTGTGAGCAAACAACTTTGAAACCAGATAAAAGGGGAGAAGTTGACTCAATCTTTGCATTGTGTGTCACACTAAGCATGGAGAACAGAAAGAGGAAAAGAGAACTGTATGAGGACATGAAAACCAAAATTGTTGAAAAATATCAACAATCTCAGAGATCTTGATTCAGTTCTTGGCGTATGACAAAGCTACAATAAACGGAGCACAGAGCGAGGGAAACCACAGCAGACAACATTAGTGTACACAAGGGAACGTACTTGTAAGATTGCTTCAAATATACTATTGATCATGACGTATTCCAAAATAGTGTTCTGGCTGATGTTATCAGTGACCTGAAACACAGGGAAGGAACTTCATAATGTAATAATAATATTGTAATCACCTAATTAGTGGAATTACATCAGGACCTGCTGTCTGTCATCAGTTTTATTATTTTTTTTATATTATAATTGCTTTATTATTCTTTCATACTCATCTGTTCCAAAAAGAGAAATGTAGAAATGCATTGGTGTAGAAAAATTATTATTTTTTTGTTACGCTCCATGTCTCCACTATAACCTGGTCTTTCATAGCAGCCCCAGTTACAGGGGTAAGGAGCACTGATGGTGATTGGACACTAATTACACATCAGATTATTACACAGGCGATCGTGTGATTGCCAGGACGAGACGAGAGAGACGCATTCATGTATACACAACCTTCACTGAAGCACATCTCGGCTTTGGGCGCCTGACTTGTGGCAGCAAGATGGAGGTGGTGAATTAGTGGACTAGGACTGGTGAAAGTGGTTTTTGGTGGAGAAACATTGGTGGAGTAGGATTGGTAGAAAAGGAGGGGACTGGGAGAGGAGAAGGGGGGACCGGCAGAGGTGGAGGGGGACCAGCAGAGAAGGAGGGATACCGGCAGAGAAGGAGGGGGACCGGCAGAGAATGAGGGGGACCGGCAGAAGAGGATTGGTAGCGGAGGAGGGCAGAAGAGGAGGGGACCGGCAGCAGAGGAGGGGGACCGGCAGCAGAGGAGGGGGACCGGCAGAAGAGGAGGGGGACCGGCAGAAGAGGGGGGACTGGCAGAAGAGGAGGGAGACGGCAGAAGAGGAGGGGGACCGGGCAGAACGGCAGAAGAGGAGGGGGACCGGCAGAAGAGGAGGGGGACCGGCAGAAGAGGAGGGGACCGGCAGAAGAGGAGGGACACCGGCAGAGGAGGGACGGCAGAGGAGGGGGGACGGCAGAAGAGGAGGGGGACCGGCAGAAGAGGAGGGGGACCGGCAGAAGAGGAGGGGGACCGGCAGAAGAGGATGGGGACCGGCAGAAGAGGAGGGGACCGGCAGAAGAGGAGGGGGACCGGCAGAAGAGGAGGGGACCGGCAGAAGAGGATTGGTAGAGGAAAGGGGGATTGGTAGAAAAGGAGAGGAATTGGTAGAGGTACTGGATTGGTGGAGGGAAGTATTGCTTCTTTATATCCAGATCTAGAAAGGGAGGATGAAAGATATGGATCCTCTCTTAGTATCCGTATATCATGCTCTTTACCGCGTCCGACACAAATAAAACACAACCCAGAGGGTCAGCCACGCCTGGCGCTCTCGCTATAACATTACTCACAGTGACCAAGCAAAGGAGCAGCTTCAGGCAGAGACTCTTCAGGCTTTCCGAGCCTTCGCCACACAGCAGAATATCCAGGCTTTCCATCAGATTCTGTGGGAAACCATTGCTCGCACGTTACAATCGTACGACTTAATTAATAGGAAATTAGAATTATTATTGCTATTACTATTATGAAACCTTAAATAATAAGTATATGGTCCTGCTCCACTGTCAATACACAATGTGGGTCTACAGCCCGAGCAGGTCATGGGCCCGTCCATAAGTGAAAGAAGAGGACCCTAATGAGAAGTGGTTTATAATGGAGTTTATAAACCTACATATTGCTCAATGAACGCGGAGTGAGCGCCATTGTGCCAGGCCGGGTGTCCCTAGGAACAAGGTCTGTGTGTTTTTTCTCCTATAAATGCCGCATGGCCACAGTGAAAAACTACAGTAAAAAATATATGAGTCGACCTCATATTTAAGTGTCCTTCCCCTTCTCACCTTCATACGAAGCTCAGCCTTGTCAAAGCCCATCAACAGGTTAATAATATCAAAGCCAGATGTCGGCTTGTTCTTCTGATGGACTCCACGAATGAGGGCGCAGAGTGTCTAGAGAAACAATGGAAAGACATCACGTAAACCCAAAACAGACCCGAAAAAATGTCTTCTAGGAAAATATTTCATGAATTTTATGAGACATATGTCTGATGTGTGAGGGATGAGGGTCTAGGCTACATGTGGGTTTGACCCTGATGAAGGATCCTAGTTCAGGAGCAAAAATGCATTTGTCTTAATACACCGTCTGGAATAAAAACCTAGCAAAAAATAATGTTAATTTAATGACACCTCTATTAATCCTCATTTTTCCATTGACACAAATGCTCCATGATTGGGATCTTATCTGTTTTGTAGAACAGGAGTCTCCAGACGACATCCAGGTGGAGCGCTGGACTCATGCACGGAGATCTCCTACATAAAAGCCAATGGCTGATATATAGCGAGTGCCACTGAATGCACTATATCAAAAGCAAAGGACAGTCGTACCGTAATGCTCGCACCTGGAAAAACATTGATACTAGGAAACTCTCCATTATAATAGATTATAAAGGATAAGCGCACAGTTGTGTGTAGATCCTTATTCCTTCCAATACTACTTCCACCCATTCATAGAGAAAGCCTGCGAGTCCGGCTTCTCCTACCCACTCATAGAGAAAGCCAGCGAGTCCGGCTTCTCCCACCCACTCAGAGAAAGTCTGCGAGTCCGGCTTCTCCCACCCACTCAGAGAAAGCCTGCAAGTCCTGCTTCTCCCACCCACTCATAGAGAAAGCCTGCAAGTCCTGCTTCTCCCACCCACTCACAGAAAAAGCCTGCAAGTCCTGCTTCTGCCACCCACTCATAGAGAAAGTCTGCAAGTCCGGCTTCTCCCACCCACTCATAGAGAAAGCCTGCGAGTCCGGCTTCTCCCACCCACTCAAATAAAGCCTGTGAGTCCTGCTTCACCCACCCACTCAGAGAAAGTCTGTGAGTCCTGCTTCACCCACCCACTCATAGAAAAGGCCTAGGAGTCAGGCTTCTGCTCTCCCACTCCTCATAGAGAAAGCCTGCGAGTCCTGCTTCTCCCCACTCCTCATAGAGAAAGCCTGTCAGTCTTCCTTCCTCTGACTACTCATACAGAAAAAGCCTGTGAGTCCGCCTTGTCACACCCACTCACAGAGAAAGTCTGTGAGTCCTGCTTCTCCCCTCCCACTCATAGAGAAAGCCAGCGAGTCTGGCTTCTCCCACCCACTCAGAGAAAGTCTGCGAGCCCGGCTTCTCCCACCCACTCAGAGAAAGTCTGCGAGCCCGGCTTCTCCCACCCACTCAGAGAAAGTCTGCGAGCCCGGCTTCTCCCACCCACTCAGAGAAAGTCTGCGAGCCCGGCTTCTCCCACCCACTCAGAGAAAGTCTGCGAGCCCGGCTTCTCCCACCCACTCAGAGAAAGTCTGCGAGCCCGGCTTCTCCCACCCACTCAGAGAAAGTCTGCGAGCCCGGCTTCTCCCACCCACTCAGAGAAAGCCTACAAGTCCTGCTTCTCCCACCCAATCATAGAGAAATCCTTCAAGTCCTGCTTCTCCCACCCACTCATAGAAAAAGCCTGCAAGTCCTGCTTCTCCCACCCACTCATAAAGAAAGTCTGCAAGTTCGGCTTCTCCCACCCACTCATAGAAAAAGATTGCGAGTCCTCCTGCTCCCACCCACTCAAAGAAAGCCTGTGAGTCCTGCTTCTCCCACCCACTCAGAGAAAGTCTGTGAGTCCTGCTTCACCCACCCACTCATAGAAAAGGCCTAGGAGTCAGGCTTCTGCTCTCCCACTCCTCATAGAGAAAGCCTGCGAGTCCTGCTTCTCCCCACTCCTCATAGAGAAAGCCTGTCAGTCTTCCTTCCTCTGATTACTCATACAGAAAAAGCCTGTGAGTCCGCCTTGTCACACCCACTCACAGAGAAAGCCTGTGAGTCCTGCTTCTCCCCTCCCACTCAGAGAAAGCCAGCGAGTCCGGCTTCTCCCACCCACTCAGAGAAAGTCTGCGAGCCCGGCTTCTCCCACCCACTCAGAGAAAGTCTGCGAGCCCGGCTTCTCCCACCCACTCAGAGAAAGTCTGCGAGCCCGGCTTCTCCCACCCACTCAGAGAAAGTCTGCGAGTCGGCTTCTCCCACTCACTCAGAGAAAGCCTACAAGTCCTGCTTCTCCCACCCACTCATAGAGAAAGCCTGCAAGTCCTGCTTCTCCCACCCACTCATAGAAAAAGCCTGCAAGTCCTGCTTCTCCCACCCACTCATAGAGAAAGTCTGCAAGTCCGGCTTCTCCCACCCACTCATAGAGAAAGCCTGCGAGTCCGGCTTCTCCCACCCACTCAAATAAAGCCTGTGAGTCCTGCTTCTCCCACCCACTCAGAGAAAGTCTGTGAGTCCTGCTTCACCCACCCACTCATAGAAAAGGCCTAGGAGTCAGGCTTCTGCTCTCCCACTCCTCATAGAGAAAGCCTGCGAGTCCTGCTTCTCCCCACTCCTCATAGAGAAAGCCTGTCAGTCTTCCTTCCTCTGACTACTCATACAGAAAAAGACTGTGAGTCCGCCTTGTCACACCCACTCACAGAGAAAGCCTGTGAGTCCTGCTTCTCCCCTCCCACTCAGAGAAAAGCCTGTGAGTCTCATTTCTCCCCACCATGACAGCAAGTATTGAGATTGTAATTATATAAAAAAAAAAATCTTAGGACCTAGACAGCTCATATCCACCTTATAATACGTTCAGGAGACCTAATTGTGTAAGGTTTATGGAGCAGTAACATGGTGACTAGTCCCGGTAATGCAGCGGCCATATTCAGAACGGCTTCCCGCCACCACGTCCTGCTGCAGTACCTGTAACGAGTTGACCACTCGTATCTGGTGCTCGGCCTTCAGAGCCTGGATACAATGCTGGAACAGACTGTTAACATTATCCTTTATCTTCATTAGTTCCTCTCCATCCAGAGATTCTAACTTGGCTTCCAGATATTCCAGATTCACCTGGTCAGTGCAGAATTATGAAGGGTTAAAGACGCCATAATCTCGAGGAGGTCGGAATATCGTAAGGCTTGTGATACTTTACACAGAAGGAAGACAGTAACCCTACTTCACATCCTGGAGGTTTTACCTTCATAAGAAAGAGCTCATCCCAAAATCGGGGGTTGGATTTGGTTGGATCATCTTTCTGCAAAACAGACAATAAGTAAAATTGGTCAATACAAACTGTATTATACTCCAGAGCTGTATTCACTAGTGTCTAATGTAGATATAATACGTCTGGCCCTTTAAGAAAGAACTGAAGTTGGGCTCTACTATGTCTCACTATTCTGACAGCGTGAGACGTCCTGCATCTGTCCTTTGTATGTAATTGGGTGCTGTTTCAAATGCTGCTGAAAGTCAGGAAATTAGTCCAAAAAAATCTTCAAAATTTATTCCATATGTATCAAACAATTAAAATCTACATGTTGGTGATAGAAAAAACACTCTGACTCTGAGGTCAAGGGTATACATAAAAATCATTGTGCCCCATAACAGAAGCTTTAATTGGGCCCCGTCCATCCAGCAAAAAATAATAATAATAATATTTGTCAGGGTCACAGAAGAGCAGATCTCACATCTTTGCAGACTTTACAAAGCGATTTTCTTCCTACTGAAGCCCTGGAAAGTATGATGCCAACAAAGTGCCCCAGACTGTATGATACCCTACAGTGAATTCCTCCACAGCAATAATAATAATAATCTTTATTTATATAGCGCCAACATATTCCACAGCGCTTTACAGTTTAACAGTTTCAAACACAACAATCATAAGTAACAACGTTAACAATACAATAATTAAAGCAAAATAAGCCGCCCCTGCTTGTGAGAGCTTACAATCTACAATGAGGTGGGGAGATACAAAGTACAGGTGTGTATATACAATGGTGCATTTACAATGATGGTCCAGCCATCTTGAGAGAGTGAGGGATGGATGGAGATAGTGAATGGGCTACACATACACACTTACATATAGAATGACTTTGATTAGTGAACGTGATAGGCCGCTCTGAACAAATGTGTTTTGAGGGAGCACCTAAAACTGCAAGTTGTGGTTGGCAGGGCTGTGGAGTCGGGAGTCGTGGAGTCGGAGCTCAATTTGGTGGAGTCGGAGTTGGAGTCGGTATAAAATGGACCGACTCCGACTCCTAAAATATATAATAAATTGGGTACAGTAGTTCAATGCAGTATGTGCTGAATATTTTTTCATAGGAATTTGGAAAGTTGTTAAAATGTCCTATAAATGGCTGTTCTATTCCTGATCTAAGGCTACATTCACACACAGCGTTTTGGCTGCGTTTTTTGAGGATACGTTTTTCAGCCGCAAAAGCAGATCAGCTTTTAAAAAAACCGCATCACCTGAAAGGTTTTTGAGCTCATCGATAATGTTTTCAATAGCAAAAGCAGATTAGAAATCTGCTCTATCTATCCATATCTGTCTGTCCATATCTTATCTGTACCAAAAAGAATGAAAGCCGGGTAGCACACAGACTTAAGGTACTGCCACACTTAGCGATCTCGTTAGCGATCACGATAACAACGCAAGCTAACGAGATCGTTGGTGTGATCGCTTTTAGCGCTAGTAGCTGCCAAACAGGAGATCTCATAAACGACTCATCAGCGGTCAGCGATCTCTTTAACGACTTTGGCGGTCGTTAGGATGTCATTAGCATGTACTGAGCGCTTCTGATTCATAATTTCCAGCATCGCTCCTGCTCTCTGTGTCCTGCTAGCCTGCTTTGCAACTTCTGCGATCCTCTCTGTGACGCAAAAGAGAACTTACAGGTATTGCGATACATTCCGTGACGCTAAAAACCCTAGTCCCGCCTGCGCCGCTGTCATATGCGTCACAAACGAGGTCGCTCGTCGTTCGCAAAAGGTGCCAAACACAGCGATATAGGCTCACCAGCGGGACGCCAACGATCAAAAAACGGTCCAGAACGCTAGTGAACGATCAGCGACATCACAGCAGGGGCCACATCGCTGCTACATGCCACACACAACGAGGTCGCTAACGAAATCGCTAAATAGTGACGTTTTAGCAATCTCGTTAGCGATCTCGTTTAGTGTGGCATACCCTTAACACTCCTTTTTTTTTGGCACCACTTAGGTACACCTCATGCCCAAAAGGACGCCCAGGACAGGAATTGCTCGATTTCAGTAACACATCAATATCAATTGATAGTTGGAATAAACAGACTGTATTCATCACCACATCTTCTTAAGGTGCAGGCTTTATTTTCAAGTGTAGGGGTGTGCAGTGTGAGGTTCTGCAGCAGCTGAGGTGTGCAGTATGAGGTTCTGCGGAACAGTATGAGGTTCTGCCCCCCCCCCTAGGTTTGATCCTGGCTACGCCCATGGTGTGAATGTAGTCTGAGGATCTAGGCTTTGTCTTAGCTGAGATAAGTCAGTGCTGCACTCCAGCACCAGTGAAGCTCCTCCTCTACAGAAAAGGGTACAAAGTAAACACACTCAGAAAGAAGGAAGGCCCGCACTCATCTCAGAAGAATTGCTAGAGTGAACAGGATAACAAGTTGAAGGTAATTACTTCTTAAAGCATATTTAAACTTTCAATAAACTGTGCATAAATCAATAGTCCAGTGTACTGTATGTTCTCTCTGTATGCTTGATGCTTGTTTTTTTTTCTTTGAGCTCATATACTTTTGGGAAGCTAGCTTTTATACAATATACATACAATATACAGGGAAAATACAGCAACAGGATTGATGAGGACTTGTATAGGTATAGAAGCCAAAACATCAAGTTATTAGCTCTGCTGTCAGTTTCTTTGTTCCTGGAGTATGATACACAACAACCTTGCTCCCTCTCTCCTCGCCTCTTCATAGACTGTGAAGCATTTAGTGAGCTGTACCCTAAGAAAAGCGTGAGATTGGAAATTCAAAGTAAAGCTATCTAATAACATATTTTACAAACTTTATATTTGTCATCTGTACTATTGATTTATGCAAAGTTTGTTTTATTTCTATCTAAAATTATACAGTGGGGAAAGTATGTATTTGATACTGTCGATTCCCACCTACAAAGAATGGAGAGGTCTGAAATTTTTAATCATAGGTTCACTTCAACTGAGAGAAACAGAATCTACAGGAATTGTCTGACCTCTGTAATTGCAAACAAAGGTTTCTGTACCAAATATTAAGTTCTGTTTTTCTATTGTATCAAATACTTATTTCATGCAATAAAATGCATATTATTTAAATCATACAATGTGATTTTCTGGATTTTTTTTAGTCTGTCTCTCACAGGTGAAGTGTGAAATTGCAGAGCTCTCCATTCTTTGTGGTGGGGAAACTCGCAAAATTGTCAGTGTATCAAATTCTTATTTTCGCCATTGTACATGGTTCCCTGTTCTTGCTGGAATTATAATATACATTGTTTTATTTTATAGGACAAAATTATTTTGAGAGTGAATTTATATGATTACAAAATGTCTAAGAAGCTCCCATGAAGTCAGCTGTAATGAGCATTTCACGGTGACTCAAGATACAATAATATATATATATATATATATATATATATATAAAATCGATATTACATAGTGTATTACATATTTACAATTTATTACAGTTTTTTGTGTTCTATAGTTCTATTCCAATAAATATATATTATGTTCTATCTAAATATCTTGATTATTGTATCATAAAAATGATTAAATGTCTGATGTTCACATTGTACTACAATAAATTTGTCACTTAAATATAAGCAATATATGTGGGAGTCGGAGTCGTGGAGTCGGTGTAAGGGAAATTGAGGAGTCGGAGTCAGAGTCGCAGGTTTGGGTTACCGACTCCACAGCCCTGGTGGATGGTCCCAATTTCTTGGGGTGGAGAATTCTAGAGCATTGGCGCAGCGCGGGAGAAGTCTTGGAGTCGGGAGTGGGAGGTACGGATTAGTGCAGAGGTTAGTCGAAAGTCGTTTGCAGAGCGCAGCAGTCGGTAAGGCCGATAGATAGAAATGAGGGAGGAGATGTAGGGGGGTGCTGCAGTGTGGAGAGCTTTGTGGGTGAGAACAAGTACTTTAAATTGGGGGACTTGGTCTGGTTGTCCTCAAGAAATATCCCTATGAGGGTTGCATCTCCAAAGTTTAAGCCTAGGTTCATTGGACCTTATCAGATCATGGAGATTCTTAATCCGGTTTCCTTCCGTTTGCTTCTTCCAGGGACATTTAAGATCCATAACGTGTTCCACAAGTCCTTATTGAAGAGGTTTGTCGAGCCAGTGGTTCCTATGGCTGCGCCTCCTGACCCTGTTTTGGTTGAGGGCAATCTGGAGTATGTGGTTGAGAAAATATTGGATTCTCGTTTTTCTAGACAGAAACTCCAGTATTTGGTTAAGTGGAGAGGTTATGGTCAGGAGGACAATTCTTGGGTGTTTGCTTCGGACATCCATGCTAGGAGACTGTTCCGTGCCTATCACCGAGCTCATCCTGATCGGCCTGGTTGCACAAGTGAGGGTTCGGTGACCCCTCCTCAAGGGGGGGGTACTGTTGTGAATGTGCAGAGGCTCCCTCTGGTGGTTACAGACAGTACTGAACCTTCCAGCGAGGAATGGCAATCTGGGATCACTGACTGGACTGATATAAGGGAGGTTCCCTCCCATGATGGTTGCCGGTGATCAATTGTTCTGGTCTCAACTGTGGTTTCTGGTTCATTTGGAAGTTTGCTGGAGTCTTGCCTGCGTCTCCTGCTTTCAGATAAGATATTTTCTGCTTTTCGTTTTGTGCTTGCTATTTGCATAGTTTTCTGCACATTTGTGGAGGACAGCCGGGTCCCCTCCTGGGGCCTGTGCTCCTCACAGTTTATCTGCAGCCACTGTTGTTTTTTCATTTGCTTTTTCCTGCTTTTTCAGCGGCTGCGGCTTGGTTTTGTTCACACTGAGATCTGATTTAGTGGGTGGCGAGATCGTGTGATCTCAGTATTTTTGTAATCAGAATTGTTGGATTTCTGTAGGGTTTTCTGGGTTGCAGAAAGTAATCTCTCCTGTCCTATCCTATTTAGTCAGCTTGTGGCCCCAGCGTTTGCTCAATCTATTTTCTGTCTGTGTTCGTGCTTTCTTCTTGTCTAACCGCCATTATATGTTTGGGGGCTTCCTATTTTCTTTGGGGATCTGCTCCGGGGCAGATAGCTTTCATCTTTCTGCCTTTAGGTGTAGTTATCTCTCAGGCTGTGACGAGGCGTCTAGTATCAACGTGGGAACGCTCCACGGCTACCTCTAGTTGTGTCGTTAGTTTAGGAATCTGCAACCCATCAGTTACCAACATCTCAGGTGTTCGGCTGCCCTGCTGTTGTTCCTGTCCTCCTCAGCTACCTAACATAACACTACACCACACGGAACACATCCTCTATATACTGCACCATACGGGACACATCCTCTATATACTACCACCACACGGAACACATCCTCTATATACTGCACCATACGGGACACATCCTCTATATACTACACCACACGGAACACATCCTCTATATACTGCACCATACGGGACACATCCTCTATATACTACACCACACGGACACATCCTCTATATACTACACCACACGGGACACATCCTCTATATACTACACCACACGGGACACATCCTCTATATACTACACCACACGGGACACATCCTCTATATACTACACCACACGGGACACATCCTCTATATACTGCACCACACGGGACACATCCTCTATATACTACACCACACGGGACACATCCTCTATATACTACACCACACGGGACACATCCTCTATATACTACACCACACGGACACATCCTCTATATACTACACCACACGGGACACATCCTCTATATACTACACCACACGGGACACATCCTCTATATACTACACCCACGGGACACATCCTCTATATACTACACCACACGGGACACATCCTCTATATACTACACCACACGGGACACATCCTCTATATACTACACCACACGGGACACATCCTCTATATAACCACACGACACATCCCAATCAACCCACGGGACACACCCTATATACACCACGGGACACATCCTCTATATACTACACCACACGGGACACATCCTCTATATATACTACACCACACAGGACACATCCTCTATATACTACACCACACGGACACATCCTCTATATACTACACCACACGGGACACATCCTCTATATACTACACCACACACGGACACATCCTCTATATACTACACCACACGGGACACATCCTCTATATACTACACCACACGGACACATCCTCTATATACTACACCACACAGGACACATCCTCTATATACTACACCACACGGACACATCCTCTATATACTACACCACACGGGACACATCCTCTATATACTACACCACACGGGACACATCCTCTATATACTACACCACACAGGACACATCCTCTTAACTATACCACTTACACACCACACGGACACATCCTCTATATACTACACCACACGGACACATCCTCTATATACTACACCACACAGGACACATCCTCTATATACTACACCACACGGACACATCCTCTATATACTACACCACACAGGACACATCCTCTATATACTACACCACACGGGACACATCCTCTATATACTACACCACACGGGACACATCCTCTATATACTACACCACACGGACACATCCTCTATATACTACACCACACGGGACACATCCTCTATATACTACACCACACGGGACACATCCTCTATATACTACACCACACGGACACATCCTCTATATACTACACCACACGGGACACATCCTCTATATACTACACCACACGGACACATCCTCTATATACTACACCACACGGGACACATCCTCTATATACTACACCACACGGGACACATCCTCTATATACTACACCACACGGGACACATCCTCTATATACTACACCACACGGGACACATCCTCTATATACTACACCACACGGACACATCCTCTATATACTACACCACACGGGACACATCCTCTATATACTACACCACACGGGACACATCCTCTATATACTACACCACACGGACACATCCTCTATATACTACACCACACGGGACACATCCTCTATATACTACACCACACGGGACACATCCTCTATATACTACACCACACGGACACATCCTCTATATACTACACCACACGGGACACATCCTCTATACTACACACACGGACACACCTCATATACTCACCACACGAACATCCTCTATATACTACACCAACGGGACACATCCTCTATATACTACACCACACGGGACACATCCTCTATATACTACACCACACGGGACACATCCTCTATATACTACACCACACGGACACATCCTCTATATACTACACCACACGGGACACATCCTCTATATACTACACCACACGGGACACATCCTCTATATACTACACCACACGGGACACATCCTCTATATACTACACCACACGGGACACATCCTCTATATACTACACCACACGGGACACATCCTCTATATACTACACCACACGGACACATCCTCTATATACTACACCACACGGGACACACCCCTCTATATACTACACCACACGGACACATCCTCTATATACTCACCACACGGGACACATCCTCTATATACTACACCACACGGGACACATCCTCTATATACTACACCACACGGACACATCCTCTATATACTACACCACACGGGACACATCCTCTATATACTACACCACACGGGACACATCCTCTATATACTAGCACCACACGGACACATCCTCTATATACTCACCACGGGACACATCCTCTATATACTACACCACACGGACACATCCTCTATATACTGACACCACACGGGACACATCCTCTAATATACTACACCACACGGGACACATCCTCTATATACTACACCACACGGACACATCCTCTATATACTACACCACAACGGGAACACATCCTCTATATACTACACACACAGGACACATCCTCTATATACTACCACGACATCCCCATACTACCAAGGGACACATCCTCTATATACTACACCACACGGACACATCCTCTATATACTACACCCACAGGACACATCCTCTATATACTACAACACCCACAACGGGACACATCCTCTATATACTACACCACACAGGACACATCCTCTATATACTACACCACACGGACACATCCTCTATATACTACACCACACACCACACGGACACATCCTCTATACTACACCACACGGGACACATCCTCTATATACTACACCACACGGGACACATCCTCTATATACTACACACACACGGGACACATCCTCTATATACTACACCACACGGACACATCCTCTATATACTACACCACAACTAGGACACATCCTCTATATACTACACCACACGGGACACATCCTCTATATACTACACCACACGGACACATCCTCTATATACTACACCACACGGGACACATCCTCTATATACTACACCACACGGGACACATCCTCTATATACTACAACCCACACACAGGGACACATCCTCTATATACTACACCACACGGACACATCCTCTATATACTACACCACACGGGACACATCCTCTATATACTACACCACACGGACACATCCTCTATATACTACACCACACGGACACCCATCCTCTATATACTACACCACACGGGACACATCCTCTATATACTACACCACACGGGACACATCCTCTAATAACTACACCACACGGACACATCCTCTATATACTACACCACACGGGACACATCCTCTATATACTACACCACACGGGACACATCCTCTATATACTACACCACACGGGACACATCCTCTATATACTACACCACACGGGACACATCCTCTATATACTACACCACACGGGACACATCCTCTATATACTACACCACACGGGACACATCCTCTATATACTACACCACACGGGACACTCACACATCCTCTATATACAGCACCACACGGGACACATCCTCTATATACTACACCACATAGGACACATCCTCTATATACTATACCACACGGGACACTCACACATCCTCTATATACTACACCACACGGGACACATCCTCTATATACTACACCACACAGGAAACATCCTCTATATACTACACCACACATCTTCTTTAACCCCTCTCTGCCATCAGACGTACTATTCCGTCCATGTGACCCTGGACCTAATTCCCATGGACGGAATAGTACGTCATGGGCGATCAGCTGCGCTCCCGGGGGGAGCGCAGCTGATCGCCGCCGGGTGTCAGCTGATTATCACAGCTGACACCCGTGACTGTGTGTCAGGAGCGGTCACGGACCGCTCCCGGCACATTAACCCTTGGCACACCGCGATCAAACATGATCGCGGTGTACCCGGGGCACAGGGGAGGATCGCGCAGGCAGGGGGCTCCCTGCGCGCTCCCCTGAGACCCTCAGAGCAGCGCGATGTGTCGCACTGTTCCGAGGGTCCGTCCTCCCTCCAGGTCCCCGGATCCAAGATGGCGCCGGGGTCCTGCAGGGAGGCGGCTTCCTCAGTGCCTGCTGAGAGCAGGCGCTGGGGAAGCCTGCAGCGATGCCAGAGCGATCGCTGGTGTGACAGAGTGCTGTGCACACTGTCACACCAGCGATCTGATAAAATACTGTGATGTCCCACCCTGGGACAAAGTAAAAAAGTAAAAAAAAGTAAAAATAAAAAGTGTAAAAAAAAATCCTAAAAAAAAAAAAAATATTCCCCAATAAATTCATTTTTTCCTGTAAATAAAAAAAACAAAACAATAAAAGTACACATATTTGGTATCGCCGCGTCCGTAACGACCCCCCTATAAAACTGTCCCACTAGTTAACCCCTTTAGTGAACCCCTTAAAAAAAAAAAAAAAACGAAGCAAAAAATCAATGCTTTATCATCATACCGCCGAACAAAAAGTGAAATAACACGCGATCAAAAAGACCGATATAAATAAACATGGTACCACTGAAAACATCATCTTGTCCCGCAAAAAACGAGCCGTCACACAGCATCATGAGCGAAAAATAAAAAAGTTATAGCTCGCAGAATAAAGCGATGCAAAAATAATGATTTTTTATATAAATTGTTTTCATTCTATAAAAGCGCCAAAACCTAAAAAAATGATATAAATGAGGTATCGCCATAATCGTACTGACCCGAAGAATAAAACTGCTTTATCAATTTTACCACACGCGGAATGGTATAAACGCCTCCCCCAAAAGAAATTCATGAATTGCTGATTTTTGTTCATTCTAACCACCCAGAAATCGAAATAAAAAGCGATCAAAAAATGTCACATGCTCAAAAATGGTACAAATAAAAACGTCAACTCGTCCCGCAAAAAATAAGACCTCACATGACTCTGTGGGCCAAAATATGCAAAAATTATAGCTTTCAAAATGTGGTGATGCAAAAAACTATTTTTTGCAATAAAAAGCGTCTTTTAGCGTGACAGCTGCCAATCACAAAAACCCGCTATAAATAGTACATCAAATCCCCCTTTATAACCCCCTTAGTTAGGGAAAAATAATAAAATTAAAAAAATGTATTTATTTCAATTTTCCCGTTAGGGTTAGGGTTGCGGCTAAAGTTAGGGTTAGGGTTGGCGCTAACGTTAGTATTAGGGTTAGGGTTGGCGCTAACGTTAGGATTAGGGTTGGGATTAGGGTTATGGGTGTGTTAGGGTTAGGTTTGTGGTTAGGGTTGGGACTAGGGTTATTGGTGTTTGGGGTTAGGGTTGGAGTTAGAATTGGGGAGTTTCTGCTGTTTAGGCACATCAGGGGCTCTCGAAATGTGACATGGCGTCTGATCTCAATTCCAGCCAATTCTGCGTTGAAAAAGTCAAATGGTGCTCCTTCACTTCTGAGCTCTGCCATGCGCCCAAACAGTAGTTTACCCCACATATGGGGTATCAGCATACTCTGGACCCCAAGAGTTATTGTGCAATTTGGCCTATTTCTCCTGTTACCCTTGGGAAAATAAAAAACTGGGGGCGACAAAATCATTTTTGTAAAAAAAAAAATAATGATTTTTTTGTTTTTACGGCTGTATGTTATAAAACTTCTGTGAAGTACTTGGGGCTTCATAGCGCTCACCACACTTCTAGATAAGTTCCTTGTGGGTCTATTTTCCAAAATGGGGTCACTTGTGGGGGGTTTCCACTGTTTAGGCGCATCAGGGGCTCTCCAAATGCGACATGACGCCCCCAGACCATTCCATCAAAGTCTGCAATCCAAAACGTCACTACTTCCCTTCCGAGCCCCGACGTGCGCCCATACAGTAGTTTACTCCCACATATTGGGTATCAGCGTACTCAGGACAAATTGGACAACAACTTTTGGGGTCCAATTTCTCCTGTTACCCTTGTGAAAATAAAATATTGGGGGCGAAAAAATCATTTTTGTAAAAAAAAAAAGGATTTTTTATTTTTACGGCTGTACGTTATAAACTTCTGTGAAGCACTTCGGGGTTCAAAGTGCTCACCACACATCTAGATAAGTTCCTTGTGGGGTCTATTTTCCAAAATGGGGTCACTTGTGGGGGTTTCCACTGTTTAGGCGCATCAGGGCTCTCCAAATGCGACATGACGCCCCCAGACCATTCCATCAAAGTCTGCAATCCAAAACGTCACTACTTCCCTTCCGAGCCCCGACGTGCGCCCATACAGTAGTTTACTCCCACATATTGGGTATCAGCATACTCAGGACAAATTGGACAACAACTTTTGGGGTCCAATTTCTCCTGCTACCCTTGTGAAAATAAAATATTGGGGGCTAAAAAATCATTTTTGTAAAAAAAAAAAAAAGAATTTTTTTATTTTACGGCTGTACGTTATAAACTTCTGTGAAGCACTTTGGGGTTCAAAGTGCTCACCACACATCTAGATAAGTTCCTTGAGGGGTCTAGTTTCCAAAATGGTGTCATTTGTGGGGGTTTCCACTGTTTAGGCAGATCAGGAGCTCTCCAAACACGACATGGCATCCAGCCAATTCTGCGTTGAAAAAGTCAAACGGCGCTCCTTCCCTTCCAAACTCTGCCATGCACCCAAACAGTGGTTTACCCCCACATATGGGTATCAGCGCACTCAGGACAAATTGCACAATAACTTTTGGAGTCTTGTTTCCCTTGGGAAAATAAAAATTGGGGTGAAAAGATCAATTTTGTGGAAAAAATATAATTTTTTAATTTTACGGCTCTACGTTATAAACTTGTGTGAAGCACTTGGGGTTGAAATTGCTCACCAAAGATCTAGATAAGTTCCTTAGGGGTCTAGTTTGCCAAATGGGGTCACTTGTGGGGGTTTCCACTGTTTAGGCACATCAGGGGCTCTCCAAATGCAACATGGCGTCCAATCTCAATTCCAGCCAATTTTGGTTGGAAAAAGTCAAATAGTGCTCCTTCCATTCCGAGCTCTGCCATGCGCCCAAACAGTG
The DNA here is from genome assembly GCA_033576555.1 of Oophaga sylvatica. Classification (NCBI taxonomy): domain Eukaryota; kingdom Metazoa; phylum Chordata; class Amphibia; order Anura; family Dendrobatidae; genus Oophaga; species Oophaga sylvatica. Next base: position 590,112,875 of record JARQOD010000003.1, read on the forward strand.
GTTCCCCCCCACATATGGGTATCAGCGTACTCAGGACAAATTGGACAACAAATTTTGTGGTCCAATTTCTCCTGTTACCTATGGGAAAATAAAAAATTAGTGACTAAGAGATAATTTTTGGTGGAAAAAAAATAGGATTTTTTATTTTCATGCCCGGCATTATAAACTTGTGTGAAGCACTTGGGGGTTCAAAGTGCTCACCAAAGATCTAGATAAGTTCCTTAGGGGGTCTAGCTTCCAAAATGGGGTCACTTGTGGGGGGTTTCCACTGTTTAGGCTCATCTGGGGCACTACAAACGGAACATGACCCCCATCAGTGTTTGCATTCCAAAACGTTACTGCTTCTTTTCCAAGCCCTGCCGTGCGCCCAAACAGTTCCCCCCCCCCCCACATATGGGGTATCAGCGTACTCAGGACAAATTGGACAACAAGTTTTGGGGTCCAATTTCCTTGGGAAAAATCAAAAATTTGGGACTAAAAAATCATTTTTGTGGAAAATTGTTTTTTTTTTTTTTCACACCCAGGCATTATAAACTTTTGTGAAACACTTTGGGGTTCAAAGTGCTCACAACAGATCTAGATAAGTTCCTTAGGGGTCTAGTTTCCAAAATGGTGTCACTTGTGGGGGGTTTCCACTGTTTAGGCGTATCAGGGGCTCTCCAAACACGACATGGCGTCCAATCTCAATTCCAGCCAATTTTTAGTTTGAAAAAGTCAAACGGCGCTCCTTCCCTTACGAGCTCTGCCGTGTGCCCAAACAGTGGTTTTCCCCCACATATGGGGTATTGGCGTACTCAGGAGAAATTGCACAACAACTTTATCTGTCCATTTTCTCCTTTTACCCTTGTGAAAATAAAAAAAAGTTTGTAAAAGATCATTTTTGTGGCTAAAAAGTTAAATATTAATTTTTTCCATCCACGTTGCTTCAGCTCCTGTGAAGCACCTGAAGGGTTAATAAACTTCTTGAATGTAGTTTTGAGTACCTTGAGGGGTGCAGTTTTTAGAATGGTGTCACTTTTGGGTATTTTCTGCCATATAGACCCGTCAAAGTGACTTCAAATGTGAGGTGGTCCCTAAAAAAATGGCTTTGTAAATTTTGTTGTAAAAATGAGAAATCACTGGTCAACTTTTAACCCTTCTAATTTCCTAACAAAGAAAAATTTTGGTTCCAAAATTGTGCTGATGTAAAGTAGACATGTGGGAAATGTTATTTCTTAACTATTTTATGTGACATATTTCTCTGTTTTAAGGGAAAAAAAATTCAAAGTTTGAAAATTGCAAAATTTTTAAAATTTTCGCCATATTTGCGTTTTTTTCAAAAATAAACGCAAGGTATATCGAAGAAATTTTACCACTAACATGAAGTACAATATGTCACGAGAAAACATTCTCAGAATCGCGAAGATCCGTTGAAGCGTTCCTGAGTTATAACCTCATAAAGAGACAGTGGTCAGAATTGTAAAAATTGGCCCGGTCATTAACGTGCAAACCACCCTTGGGGTGAAGGGGATATACTACACCACACGGGACACATCCTCTATATACTGCACCATACGGGACACATCCTCTATATACTACACCACACGGACACATCCTCTAATACTGACACCACACGGACACATCCTCTATATACTACACCACACATCCTCTATATACTACACCACACATCCTCTATATACTACACCACACGGACACATCCTCTATATACTACACCACACGGGACACATCCTCTATATACTACACCACACGGGACACATCCTCTATATACTACACCACACGGGACACATCCTCTATATACTACACCACACGGGACACATCCTCTATATACTACACCACACAGGACACATCCTCTATATACTACACCATACGGGACACATCCTCTATATACTACACCACACGGACACATCCTCTATATACTACACCACACGGGACACATCCTCTATATACTACACCACACGGGACACATCCTCTATATACTACACCACACGGGACACATCCTCTATATACTACACCACACGGACACATCCTCTATATACTACACCACACGGACACATCCTCTATATACTACACCACACGGGACACATCCTCTATATACTACACCACACGGGACACATCCTCTATATACTACACCACACGGGACACATCCTCTATATACTACACCACACGACACATCCTCTATATACTACACCACACGGACACATCCTCTATATACTACACCACACGGGACACATCCTCTATATACTACACCACACAGGACACATCCTCTATATACTACACCACACGGGACACATCCTCTATATACTACACCCACACGGGACACATCCTCTATATACTACACCACACGGACACATCCTCTATATACTACACCACACGGGACACATCCTCTATATACTACACACCACACAGGACACATCCTCTATATACTACACCATACGGGACACATCCTCTATATACTACACCACACGGGACACATCCTCTATATACTACACCACACGGACACATCCTCTATATACTACACCACAACGGGACACATCCTCTATATACTACACCACACGGGACACATCCTCTATATACTACACCACACAGGACACATCCTCTATATACTACACCACACGGACACATCCTCTATATACTACACCACACGGGACACATCCTCTATATACTACACCACACGGACACATCCTCTATATACTACACCACACGGGACACATCCTCTATATACTACACCACACGGGACACATCCTCTATATACTACACCACACAGGACACATCCTCTATATACTACACCATACGGGACACATCCTCTATATACTACACCACACGGGACACATCCTCTATATACTGCACCACACGGGACACATCCTCTATATACTACACCAACGGGACACATCCTCTATATACTACACCACACATCCTCTATATACTACACCACACGGGACACATCCTCTATATACTACACCACACATCCTCTATATACTACACCACACGGGACACATCCTCTATATACTACACCACACGGGACACATCCTCTATATACTGCACCACACAGGACACATCCTCTATATACTACACCACACAGGACACATCCTCTATATACTACACCACACAGGACACATCCTCTATATACTACACCACACAGGACACATCCTGTATATACTACACCGCACAGGACACATCCTCTATATACTACACCACATGGGACACATCCTCTATATAATACACCACACAGGACACATCCTCTATATACCACACCACACGGGACACATCCTCTATATAATACACCACACAGGACACATCCTCTATATACCACACCACACGGGACACATCCTCTATATAATACACCACACAGGACACATCCTCTATATACCACACCACACGGGACACATCCTCTATATACTACACCGCACAGGATAAGACACATCCCAGCATGTTGACGTTGCAGATATCTATCAGAAGGTGTGATACAATTTATACCGTAAATTACGCTATGGGTTTTTTTAAAAAAAAAAAAAAAAAAGCTGTAAAGCCTCCAGTTCATGTGCAGCGCGGCTTTTTACAGCACGATGAGAGTTGTAGTTCCTCAACATCTGAAGATAATTCCTGTCTAGAATGAATTCCTTTAGTTCGTTCCATAAGTGGACTGATGATAACATCTAATAACAGCTGTGGCCGTTCTCAGGATCACATGCGGGACAACAACTCTCATTATTAGTGCAGGGGCACAGAACAATGCCGCTTTTGAAGACCCCATCACCCTGCTCATCATGAGGACGCCGCCACATCAAACCTATCATTTATCGGAATATTGAAAAATACCATGGTAACAAGAGGATCTCAAAGTTCTAGTTACTATGGATACCTTTGACAATTGCAAGTTGTATATTTGCATACGTACATGAAGCGAGTCAGGATATGCTCCGGTAGAAATTAGTCTGAGCAGCGGCACAAAAGTCAGCGGACATTGCTTACCCCGTCCACAGGAAATCGCGGGTAATCATTAACCACTTTTCGTTTTCGCATTTGTATTTTCTTTACTCACTTACCGTCCGATAACTTTGTTTTACAGGTCGGTACGGTGATGGCGAACTTATATACTCTTTACTATATTAACCTAAACATTGGCTATTTTTACTATTTACTGTAATTTAAATTCCTTGCAATAAATAAATGTATAAAATAAATAATAGTTTCAGCCGTTTTATATATATATATATTTTGCTATTAGAGTTTGGGTAAAAATTGGATAAATTTAAAGGGTTACTTTTTTGGTGATAAATGGTTATAAAAATGGTTTGTCCGCCCTCCTCTTTGATTGACATTTCTGTCTTATGGAGGCGGAGATAGAAAACAAGGTGCACTGGACTGCTTGGCCACACCAAGGGTGCACATAGCACCTGTGCTTGGTTTGCACAGTCATTATTTGCTTTTTAAGCAGATATCTATGACAGAGCCCCTTCCTCTGGGAAACCCCTTTAAGGCTTTATTACTGACCGCAGCATTTACAGGGTTACTCCGCCAGGATCGGGAATAACTCTGATCCCGCCTTCACAGCGGGATGCTGGTGTAGGTTACCGCCGGCACCACCGGTTAATGGCGCCGGCATAGGATATAAAAGGGACGTCTTTTTACAGGAAAAGGTTTAAAGGGTTCACGTTACAATAAATAATAAAAATAAGCGGCTTACCGTGAAGATCTCATCGTACATCAGCACCACCTTCTCTTTCAAAGGCTTCTTGTTGGCCGACGATTTCGGAGGAGCCCGACTTTCTTCTCTACTTGCGCCATGGTTTACGCATAATCTGGAGAAATAAAGGAAATTAAGCAAAAGAATTATGTGACGTCATCGCTGCGACAAGCAAACGAAGACCAAGATTGTTCGCATAAGGACAAGGAATTTTACTTTTATCACATTTCTCCCGTTGTCACTTGCTGTTATCAGTGAGGCAGCCCGCTGATCTAGGCTCAGGCAGGGATGGAAGGTCTGTCACTGAGGTCATCACATTCAGGTTCACGGCAGGCTGTAAAGTGAGCTGTTATTGTAGAGATTGCGCTGACATCTAGTGGCGGTTATGAAAACTGCATGACCTGTACTTTTTAATGTACTACTGATTAACCCTTCAAAGCTGACGCCAAGATTCCGACAGCACCAGCTTAGTAACCGTCCATGTAGTGCTTTATGGTTCTGTGACACGGAATCACACCTGACAGGCTTAGATACATTAACCTCAGCTGAGTGGATCACAAGTAATAGGGGTAGCTGCACCATCTCAACAAAGTATCACGCAACAAGCTCAGATACACTGCTTAACAAACATTATCAAACCTCACAGACTTAGATACAGAGGTTCAGCCGATAGAATCACAAAGTACAGGTGTAGATGCAGTATCTCAGCAGATAGTACCACACGTGACAGGCTTAGACACGACGGCCCAGCGAACAGTATTAGACGCAGGGTTATAGGAAGTGGTTCAGCAGACGGTATCACACCAATGAGCTTAGATACATTGTATCAGGAGCCAGTATTACACACGATAGCATTAGATACACTGCTGTTCACACACAGGCTTAGATATATCGACAGTATCATACATTGTAGGATTAGATACACTGATAAACTACTATAAATAATTGAATTAGGTACACAGCTCAGTAGAAAGTATCATATACAGACTTAGATACCATCTCAACCGTCTCAACTGATAGGATTAGATATGCTGGTCAAATAAACAGTATCAAAATCATATTTATGTGAAGAGGTTCAACAGACTGCATCACACATGACGCGCTTAGATACAAGGGATCAGGAGCCACTATGACACGTGATAGGATTAGATACACTACTAAACCAGTATCACAATCCGCTAAACAGATGGTATATCTAAGCCTATGTGTGATACTATCTCAACCCACAGAATCATAAATTATACGATTAGTTACACAGCTCAGTGGAATGTATCATATGCGAGCTTAGATACACCATCTCAACTGATACATAATAGGATTAGATATGCTGCTAAACCAGAATCACTCATGATTGGATTAGATACACCATCTCAGCAGAAAGCATATACAGGCTAGATACACCAGTTCCACCAATAGGATCATGCATGATAGGATTCAATACACGGTTCAGCGGAAAATATATGCAGGCTTAGATACACCACCTCAACCGATGTATGGTTAGATACACAGCTCAGTGGAATGTATCATATGTTGGCTTAGATACACTGCTCAAAAAAATAAAGGGAACACTTAACAGAATATAACTCCAAGTAAATCAAACTTCTGTGAAATCAAACTGTCCGCTTAGGAAGCAACACTGATTGACAATCAATTTCACATGCTGTTGTGCAAATGGAATAGACAACAGAAGGAAATTATTGGCAATTATCAAGACTCACTCAATAAAGGAGTGGTTCTGCAGGTGGGGACCACAGACCACATCTCAGTACCAATGCTTTCTGGCTGATGTTTTGGTCTCTTTTGAATGTTGGCTGAGCTTCACACTCGTGTTGCATGAGACGGACTCTACAACCCACACAAGTGGCTCAGGTAGTGCAGCTCATCCAGGATGGCACATCAATGCGAGCTGTGGCAAGAAGGTTTGTTGTGTCTGTCATCGTAGTGTTCAGGGGCTGGAGGCGCTACCAGGAGAAAGGCCAGTACACCACGAGACGTGGAGGGGCCGTAGGAGGGCAACAACCCAGCAGCAGAACCACTACCTCCACCTTTGTACAAGGAGGAAGAGGAGGAGCACAGCCAGAGCTCTGCAAAATTACCTCCAGCAGCCACAAATGTGCATGTGTCTGCACAAACTGTTAGAAACCAACTCCATGAGGATGCTCTGAGTGCCTGATGTCCACAGATGAGTGTTGTGCTCACAGCCCAACACCGTGCAGGACGCTTGGCATTTGTCACAGAACACCAGGATTGGCAAATTCGCCACTGGCGCCCTGTGCTCTTCACAGATGAAAGTAGGTTCATCACTGAGCACATGTGACAGACTGACAGAGTCTGGAGACGCCGTGGAGAGCGATCTGCTGCCTGCAACATCCTTCAGCATGACCGGTTTGGCAGTGGGGCAGTAATGG
>JARQOD010000003.1:590120066-590175616 GCA_033576555.1 Oophaga sylvatica
CCCCCCGGGAACACCCTTATATACTCACCACACAAACCCCCTCTAATACACACCACACGGGACCATCCCTAAAACTCACCACACGGACACACCCTATTCCCACCACAGGGGACACACCTTTTAAAACTCCCCAACCACACAGACAAATCCCATATACACCCCACAGGGGACACATCCCTTATACTCACCAAAACCCCATCCTCTAAATACTACACCACACGGACACATCCCTATAACTACACCACACGGGACAACCCTATAACAAACCCCACAGGGGACACTCCTCTAATCTCACCACAAAAAATCCTCTAATAAACACCAAACGGACACTCCTCTATATACTACTCCAAAAAGGACAAAAACCCATATACCACCACACGACACACCTCTAAAAAACCCTGCACACCCAAACACAACACATCCTCATATAACACCACACGGGACAAAACCTCATATATACACCAACACCCATAACTACACACAAGGACACACCCTATAAACTACCCCACACGGACACATCCTCTAAAAATCCCACCACACAACACATCCCTATAACACACCACACGGACACATCCCAAAAACTACCCCCCGGCACATCCCATAACAAACCACACACCAAAATACACACCCACGGGACACATCCTCTATATACACCCCCAAGGGACAATCCCTATAAAAACCCACACAGGCCCCATCCCTATATACCACACCACACGGGACCACCTCTATATAATACCCCACCGGACACATCCCTAATCCCAACCAAAAACGGACACATCCTCTAATAATACACCACACGGGACACACCTCAAATATACCACACCACAGGGGACACACCCTAATACACACCGCACAGGAAAACCATCCCACTGTTTACGGCAGATACTATCAAAGGTGTGATAAAATTTTAACCAAAATTACGCTATGGGGTTTTTTAAAAAAAAAAAAAAAAAAGCTGTAAAGCCTCCAGTTCATGTGCAGCGCGGCTTTTTACAGCACGATGAGAGTTGTAGTTCCTCAACATCTGAAGATAATTCCTGTCTAGAATGAATTCCTTTAGTTCGTTCCATAAGTGGACTGATGATAACATCTAATAACAGCTGTGGCCGTTCTCAGGATCACATGCGGGACAACAACTCTCATTATTAGTGCAGGGGCACAGAACAATGCCGCTTTTGAAGACCCCATCACCCTGCTCATCATGAGGACGCCGCCACATCAAACCTATCATTTATCGGAATATTGAAGAAATACCATGGTAACAAGAGGATCTCAAAGTTCTAGTTACTATGGATACCTTTGACAATTGCAAGTTGTATATTTGCATACGTACATGAAGCGAGTCAGGATATGCTCCGGTAGAAATTAGTCTGAGCAGCGGCACAAAAGTCAGCGGACATTGCTTACCCCGTCCACAGGAAATCGCGGGTAATCATTAACCACTTTTCGTTTTCGCATTTGTATTTTCTTTACTCACTTACCGTCCGATAACTTTGTTTTACAGGTCGGTACGGTGATGGCGAACTTATATACTCTTTACTATATTAACCTAAACATTGGCTATTTTTACTATTTACTGTAATTTAAATTCCTTGCAATAAATAAATGTATAAAATAAATAATAGTTTCAGCCGTTTTATATATATATATTTTGCTATTAGAGTTTGGGTAAAAATTGGATAAATTTAAAGGGTTACTTTTTTGGTGATAAATGGTTATAAAAATGGTTTGTCCGCCCTCCTCTTTGATTGACATTTCTGTCTTTATGGAGGCGGAGATAGAAAACAAGGTGCACTGGACTGCTTGGCCACACCAAGGGTGCACATAGCACCTGTGCTTGGTTTGCACAGTCATTATTTGCTTTTTAAGCAGATATCTATGACAGAGCCCCTTCCTCTGGGAAACCCCTTTAAGGCTTTATTACTGACCGCAGCATTTACAGGGTTACTCCGCCAGGATCGGGAATAACTCTGATCCCGGCCTTCACAGCGGGATGCTGGTGTAGGTTACCGCCGGCACCACCGGTTAATGGCGCCGGCATAGGATATAAAAGGGACGTCTTTTTACAGGAAAAGGTTTTAAAGGGTTCACGTTACAATAAATAATAAAAATAAGCGGCTTACCGTGAAGATCTCATCGTACATCAGCACCACCTTCTCTTTCAAAGGCTTCTTGTTGGCCGACGATTTTCGGAGGAGCCCGACTTTCTTCTCTACTTGCGCCATGGTTTACGCATAATCTGGAGAAATAAAGGAAATTAAGCAAAAGAATTATGTGACGTCATCGCTGCGACAAGCAAACGAAGACCAAGATTGTTCGCATAAGGACAAGGAATTTTACTTTTATCACATTTCTCCCGTTGTCACTTGCTGTTATCAGTGAGGCAGCCCGCTGATCTAGGCTCAGGCAGGGATGGAAGGTCTGTCACTGAGGTCATCACATTCAGGTTCACGGCAGGCTGTAAAGTGAGCTGTTATTGTAGAGATTGCGCTGACATCTAGTGGCGGTTATGAAAACTGCATGACCTGTACTTTTTAATGTACTACTGATTAACCCTTCAAAGCTGACGCCAAGATTCCGACAGCACCAGCTTAGTAACCGTCCATGTAGTGCTTTATGGTTCTGTGACACGGAATCACACCTGACAGGCTTAGATACATTAACCTCAGCTGAGTGGATCACAAGTAATAGGGGTAGCTGCACCATCTCAACAAAGTATCACGCAACAAGCTCAGATACACTGCTTAACAAACATTATCAAACCTCACAGACTTAGATACAGAGGTTCAGCCGATAGAATCACAAAGTACAGGTGTAGATGCAGTATCTCAGCAGATAGTACCACACGTGACAGGCTTAGACACGACGGCCCAGCGAACAGTATTAGACGCAGGGTTATAGGAAGTGGTTCAGCAGACGGTATCACACCAATGAGCTTAGATACATTGTATCAGGAGCCAGTATTACACACGATAGCATTAGATACACTGCTGTTCACACACAGGCTTAGATATATCGACAGTATCATACATTGTAGGATTAGATACACTGATAAACTACTATAAATAATTGAATTAGGTACACAGCTCAGTAGAAAGTATCATATACAGACTTAGATACCATCTCAACCGTCTCAACTGATAGGATTAGATATGCTGGTCAAATAAACAGTATCAAAATCATATTTATGTGAAGAGGTTCAACAGACTGCATCACACATGACGCGCTTAGATACAAGGGATCAGGAGCCACTATGACACGTGATAGGATTAGATACACTACTAAACCAGTATCACAATCCGCTAAACAGATGGTATATCTAAGCCTATGTGTGATACTATCTCAACCCACAGAATCATAAATTATACGATTAGTTACACAGCTCAGTGGAATGTATCATATGCGAGCTTAGATACACCATCTCAACTGATACATAATAGGATTAGATATGCTGCTAAACCAGAATCACTCATGATTGGATTAGATACACCATCTCAGCAGAAAGCATATACAGGCTAGATACACCAGTTCCACCAATAGGATCATGCATGATAGGATTCAATACACGGTTCAGCGGAAAATATATGCAGGCTTAGATACACCACCTCAACCGATGTATGGTTAGATACACAGCTCAGTGGAATGTATCATATGTTGGCTTAGATACACTGCTCAAAAAATAAAGGGAACACTTAACAGAATATAACTCCAAGTAAATCAAACTTCTGTGAAATCAAACTGTCCGCTTAGGAAGCAACACTGATTGACAATCAATTTCACATGCTGTTGTGCAAATGGAATAGACAACAGAAGGAAATTATTGGCAATTATCAAGACTCACTCAATAAAGGAGTGGTTCTGCAGGTGGGGACCACAGACCACATCTCAGTACCAATGCTTTCTGGCTGATGTTTTGGTCTCTTTTGAATGTTGGTGAGCTTTCACACTCGTGGTTGCATGAGACGGACTCTACAACCCACACAAGTGGCTCAGGTAGTGCAGCTCATCCAGGATGGCACATCAATGCGAGCTGTGGCAAGAAGGTTTGTTGTGTCTGTCATCGTAGTGTTCAGGGGCTGGAGGCGCTACCAGGAGAAAGGCCAGTACACCACGAGACGTGGAGGGGGCCGTAGGAGGGCAACAACCCAGCAGCAGAACCACTACCTCCACCTTTGTACAAGGAGGAAGAGGAGGAGCACAGCCAGAGCTCTGCAAAATTACCTCCAGCAGCCACAAATGTGCATGTGTCTGCACAAACTGTTAGAAACCAACTCCATGAGGATGCTCTGAGTGCCTGATGTCCACAGATGAGTGTTGTGCTCACAGCCCAACACCGTGCAGGACGCTTGGCATTTGTCACAGAACACCAGGATTGGCAAATTCGCCACTGGCGCCCTGTGCTCTTCACAGATGAAAGTAGGTTCAACTGAGCACATGTGACAGACGTGACAGAGTCTGGAGACGCCGTGGAGAGCGATCTGCTGCCTGCAACATCCTTCAGCATGACCGGTTTGGCAGTGGGTCAGTAATGGTGTGGGGTGGCATTTCTTTGGAGGGCCGCACAGCCCTCCATGTGCTCCCAAGAGGTAGCCTGACTGCCATTAGGTACGAGATGGGATCCTCAGACCCCTTGTGAGACCATATGTTGGTGCAGTTGGCCCTGGTTTCCTCCTAATGCAGGACATTGCCAGACCTCATGTAGCTGGAGTGTGTCAGCAGTTCCTGCAAGATGAAGGCATTGAAGCTATGGACTGCCTCCCGTTCCCCAGACCTGAATCGATTGAGCACATCTGGGACATCATGTCTCGCTCCATCCACCATGCACCACAGACTGTCCAGGAGTTGGCGGATGCGTTAATCCAGGTCTGGGAGGAGATCCATCAGGAGACCATCCGCCGCCTCATCAGGAGCATGCCCAGGGCTGTAGGAAGGGCATACAGGCACAGGGAGGTCATACAGGCACATGGAGGCCACACACACTACTGAGCATCATTTTGACTTGTTTTAAGGACATTACATTCCACTTTAATTTTGTGGGTGACTCCAAATCCAGGCCTCCATTGGATAATAAATTTGATTTCCATTGATGATTTTTGTGTGATTTTGTTGACAGCACATTCAACTTTGTACAGAACAAAGTATTCAATGAGAATATTTAACTCATTCAGATCTAGGATGTGTTATTTGAGTGTTCCCTTTATTTTTTTGAGCAGTGTACATCATCTCAACCGATGGTATCATGCATGATCGGATTATAAGTCCCATGGTGCGGTGAGGACACTCGCACAGGACAGAGGATTACTTGTCCACAGATTAGATCACCCCCCGGATAACGAGATCTCAATCTCATCACACAAATGTAATCAAGGAGAGATCAGCGGATACTGATCAGCGGTCCTGGGGGGGTCTCTGCATGAAGAACGCTGGGGTCCACCAAGCGGCTGATAACAGGGAGCAGTAGATGTATTCACCAGCATTGCAAATAAAAACAGATGATACTTAACTCCTTTGGCTGCGTTCACACGGGACGTGACTTGCACAAATATTTAATCTGCATCCTATTCGCAGTCACGAGGATTTTAGAAATATTCAAAAACACAAAAAATAAACATTTTCACTTGTCCCCGGGTCTACAGACTCCGCACACGTTACATAGCGCAGTGGCGGATTCTGCGGCGTTCATCATCACTACCCCGCACAAGACCCCTTCACACAGCTGTATGGAGAAATGCCGAAGTCAGAAAGCCCCCCAACTCCGCACCCACTAATCTGATACCGAGGACATAACCCAAGAATAAGTCAGTAATATTAACATCCCGGACGGAATCTTTAAAGGGAATGTGACATCAGAATATAAGCTATTGTTTAACCCCGGCCCTTCCTGACACTACCCACAAAGAGTGGTACCGCTACATCCAGGTGATCGGGATTTATTTAAAAAAAAACTTAAAAAAGGAAAAAAAAAAATGTAAAAAGAAAAGAAAAGGATACATTTGTTCTTGCTGCATCCAGCACGTCCCAAACTCTAAGACTGTCACAATATTCACATAGTAAAAAATACAAATAAAAAAAAAAGAAAACATTTTTATCCCATAATACTAACAAATGAAAAGTGGAATAAAACAAGTCCAAAAAGTCAATAAAGCCGTGGAATTAATTATTCCGCATGGTCAATGGTGTAAAAAATACATAAAATAAAACACAATTTGTGATTTGCTATTTTTGTTCATTCTGCTTCCCAAAAATCAGAATAAAAGGAGATCAAAAAAATGTCTATGTATCCCAAACTGGTACAAATAAAAACTGTTCATCCCAAAAAAACAAGCTCTGACTTCTGAAAAATAGAAGAGTTACAGCTCCCAAAACATAGTGACGCAAACATTAAATTAAATGAAGATAGATAATAGATAAATGATAGATAGATATTTAGATAGATAGATACATAATAGATAGATAGATAACAGATAGATAGTAGATAGATAGATTTTTTTTAAAATGCCATTTTACAGTGTGAAAGTAGCAAAATATAAAAAAAACGATATGACTCCTGTATCGCTGTGATCGTACTGACCAAGTGAAAAAGGCTCTTATCACTTATACCACATGATACATGGCGGAAAAAAAATAAAAAAAATTTAAATTTTTGAAGATTTTTCAGCAAACCTTGGCAGTTTTTTTTTTCCTGAAATGTCTTGTTGGATATTTTTTTGTTGCTACATCTTTGTCGCTGTGGTATTTCATGTTAGCGGTAAATTTAAGACAATATTTTTTTGAATTTGTGAAAATATTGGACATTTGGCAAAAATTTTGAAAATTTCATTTTTATGCCCTTATATCAGGGAGTTATACCACATAAAATAGTTAATAAATAACATTTCCCACATGTCTACTTTACAGCAGCACAATTTTGGAAACAACATTTTTTTTTTGTTATGAAGTTATAAGGGTTAAAAGTTGACCAGTGATTTCTCGTTTTTACAACACCATTTTTTTTTTCTAGTAAAGTCACTTTGAGGTGTCTATATGTTAGAAAATACCCAAAAGTGACACCATTCTTAAAACTGCACCCCTCAAGGTGCTCAAAACCACATTCAAGAAGTTTATTAACCCTTCAGGTGCTTCACAGATATTAAAGCAATGTGGAAGGAAAAAAAAAATGAAAATTTTACTCCCCCACAAGTGTTACTTTAGCTCCAATTTTTGCAAGGGTAACAAGAAAAAATGGACACCAAAATTTGTTATGCAATTTCTCCTGAATACGCCGATACCCCATATGAGGGGGAAAACCACGGTTTGGGCGCACGGCAGAGCTCGGAAGGGAAGGAGCACCGTTTGACTTTTTGAACGCAAAATTGGCTGGAATTAAGAGCAGACGCCATGTCACGTTTGGAGATCCTCTGATGCGCCAAAAGAGTGCAAACCCTCCACAAATGACCCCATTTTGGAAACTAGACCCTCAAGGAACTTATCTAGATGTGTAGTGGGCACCTTGAGCCCACAGGTGCGTCACAGAATTTTATAACGTTGAACCATTTAAAAAAAAAATAATCACATTTTTTGCTACAAAAAAAATGTTCTTTTGGCCCCAATTTTTTTTTATTTTCACAAGGGTAACAGGAGAAAATAGAGTACAGACATACACCATATGTGGAGGAAAACTACTGTTTGGGCGCACGGCAGGGCTCGGAAGCGAAGGAGCGTCATATTGAGTGGAATATGTTGCGGATGCCATGTCACATTTGAAGAGCCCACGATGTGTGAAAACAGCAGACACCTCCACAAGTGACCCCATTTTGGAAACTACACATCTCAAGGAATTCATCTAGGGGAGTAGTGAATATTTTTTAACCCTCGGGTGATTCACATAATTTTCTAACATTGGGCCGAGTAAAAGCAATATTACTATTTTTCCACTAAAATGTTGCTTTGGCTCCAAGTTTGTCATTTTCAAAAGGGATAATAGGAGACAATGGACCATACAATTTGTTACACAATTTCTGCTGAGTACACCGATACCCCATAAGTGTTCAAAAACTATTTTTGAGGCACAGAAGAAAGCAGACAGGGGAAGGAGCGCCATGTTGTAGTGCAGGTGTGTCATAGAATTTTAGACCATTAGGCAGTGAAGAAAAAATAACTACTTTTTTTTTACCTAAAAAAAATTGTTTTAGCTCCAAATTCTACATTTTTACAAGGGAAAAAAGGGTAAAAATAGCAACAAAATTTGTCACAATTTAATTAAACCAAAACCATGAGTAACATGTCTTAACATGGTTCCAAAGTTGGACCAGGGCAACTCCCTACATACTCATCCCTTACAAAAAAAATCGGAGCATTAAGCCCATATTAAATAAAGAATATGAGAATTTTAATAATAAGAATAAATTTTATTGAAAACTATATAAAAGCATTTGTTCACAACAATCAAATAAATGTAAGTGGAATAGTGACAGAGCAAGTAAAACCATCCTGGAGCACAAAAATAATAAATACGCACTTCACTAAATATATATCCTCAGAATGAATGAGGAGGGATAATGATAACAATAATATTGAGATATGAGGGTGGATTCAAAAATACCGACAGATTATTACAGAAAAAGGTAAAATCCCAAAGGGGTTAATTAATGTCTAATCAATACGATACTTATCTCAGATCAAAAATGTGATCGTAAGCCAAATGGCAGAATACACCACTAAACATACTCAGAATGAATGCATACCGTAATGGCAAGAGTTAAGTGTGGTAAGTATTAGGTCAATGCCTCCTACAGATGCCATACAGGGTGCGTATCAAAGTACCGAAGTGCTTACCCATAGTGGGAAAAGGTGTGCAGTGCCAGGAACGTGCCCTGACGCACGTTTCGCTAATCCAGCTTCTTCAGGGGGCAGCTGGATTCCCCAATGTGAAGCTTACTGTTTGCCACTTGGGTTTTTTTTTTGCCTTTCTCTGGATCAACATGTTAGGGCAGGTTAGGATAGGATATGGGGTGAACTAGATGGACTTAAAGTCTTCCTTCAACCTTAATAACTATGTTACTATGTTCTTGCTCTGTCACTATTCCACTTACATTTATTTGATTGTTGTGAACAAATGCTTTTATATAGTTTTCAATAAAATTTATTCTTATTATTAAAATTCTCATATTCTTTATTTAATATGGGCTTAATGCTCCGATTTTTTTGTAAGGGATGAAAATTTGTCACAATGTCTGCTGAACGTGGCAATACCCCATGTGTGGCTGCACAGTACTACTTAGCCATACAGAGAGACTCGGGAGGGACGCGCAGATTTTCCTAGAATTATAACCCTTTGGGAATTTATCTACAGGTATAGTGACGATTTTGACTCCATGGGTGTTTACCAGAAACATGCAGCAGTGGATATTACTGAGTGAAAATTGCAAATCTGCTGTTTAGTGCTCAGTACGTTGTGTCCAGCTCATGCACCCGTAAGTTAGGCGGGCTCTCATCACTACAGAAATGCCAAATATGTGGACGCTAAATGTGGTTTAGGCACACTGTGGGGCTCAGAATTGAGGGGGCATTAGGTTTTCAGTGCACATATTTTTTTTTTGGAAGGGGGTGTTGGGGCGAGGAGCTATAGCACCTTTCAAGAGCTTTTGTGCTACCAGTAACATGGAAGACTGCCTTTTTTGTGGATTGAGTTGACGCTTTTATTGGAACATTTTACATAACATTTAGGATCACATTTATCCTGTGCTCTACGTTGAGCACTTATTTTGGGGTTTCCATCTAAATCTCCGAGTGACGTGACAGATGAAACCCCGATGGATCCATTCACTATAATGATGCATCAGAGTTATTCTGGACTCCGTCTGGCCTCTGTTCAGCGGTGTCCTTCTTTTCAGAAGTGCACAAAACTGTGGCCAACGGCACTTTTATCTTTTAAAAGACGGACACCACCGGATCACAGGTCCTATGGCAACCACAGCGCCTCCATCTGCCTCATTATAGGGAATCTTTGCCAGAGGTTCCATCTGAATCATGTATTTCAGACAATTACACTGATACTCTGGTGTAAGCGCTCAGCGCAGAGCACAGGATAAATGTGAGCAGAGCCTAAGGGTACGTGTCCACATACCGGAATCAACGCGCTTTGGACAGAGCGGAAACCCGCTCCGCCCCCTTCTGAACGCGCGGTGATTCCGGATGTGTTCATTGAAAACATCTGGAATCGCAGCAAAGTATACATAGGACTTACTTACCTTTCGGCGACAGAGCATCGCCGCAAGGTAAACAGACATGCTGCGGTCTACAAAGACGCACTGCATGTCCGGTTTAGCGGTTGTGTCACCCGCGTAAAAGGACGTATAGTGGAGATGGGATTTCATAAAATGCCCTCCACTATGCTGGAACATCTGGCCGCTGCGGATTAAACGCTGTGGTAGGACGCAGCGTTCAATCCACAGCTACCGTATTTTCCAGCGTATAAGACGACTTTTTAACCCCAGAAAATCCTCTGGAAAGACGGGGGTCGTCTTATACGCCGGGTATCGTCTTATAGGGCGGTACGGAGGAGTGGTCCCAATGACGAGGTGAGGGGGCGTCCCACAGGGAAGGTGTATATGAAGTACCATTACCTCCTTGCAGTGTTCTGTGCGGCTGTCTGTGCTCGGAGGGGCGGCGGCGGCTCTTGATCAGCATTGGTGGCTCAGCCGGCGGCTCCTTATGCATCGTGGAGGTCTCCGCCGGCATTTCCTCAGAGCCCGGAGGCCACCGCAGCTCCTTTGCTACGATGCGGTGGCCTCCGGCAAAATGGCCGCTGGTGCTCATATTCAGATCTCGTTGCCGAGATCTGTATTTGAGCATGCGCCGCCCACCAGCGGCCATTTTGCCGGAGGCCACTGCATCGTAGCAATGGAGCTGCGGTGGCCTCCGGGCTCTGAGGAAATGCCGGTGGAGACCCCCACGATGCATAAGGAGCCGCCGGCCGAGCCCAATGCTGATCAAGAGCTGCAGGCAGAGTCGCCAATGCTGATCAAGAGCTGCCGGCCAAGTTGCCAATGCTGATCAAGATCCGCCGCCGCCCCTCCAAGCGCAGACAGCCGCACAGAGGCTCGTTTTTTGTGAGACAAAATGACGTTTTCAGCGGTACCACTTTAATTCACATTCGTCTTTTTGATAGGGTTTACTTCCACCTTCTTCCAGCGGTATAATAAAGCATCGTATGACATGTTTTTACATTTTTTTCACTGAAGGGGTAACTAGTGTGACACTTTTATAGATCGGGCCGTTCTGGAAGCGGCGATAACAAATGTGTGCACTTTTAGTTTATTTTTTTACATAAATATATGTACCGTATTTATTGGTTTAATATTTTTTTAAATAGTTAAAAAAAAAATACTTTGTTACTTAGTCCGTGAATAGGACTTCAACTTTTATTTCTCTGATCACTGCTCTCATGGCATTGCAGTGCGTGCGGACATGAGACCGGTCAGCGTTACACCGGCAGATCGCCTGTTAGGGTACGTGCACACGTTAATCATTTGTTGCAGAAATTCCTGCACCATTTCTGCATCTCTTGGCAGGAAAAGCACGGTTTTTGCTGCGTTATTTACTTCCGTTTTTGGTGCAGATTCTTGCCCGCTCATTAGTACGGGCGAAATCTGCAACAATAAAGCTGAAAGAATTGACATGCTGCCGACTGTCAGTCTTCTAGGAGCCATAACTTTTTTTTACTTTTCTATCGACCTTATTGTTTCCTCCCGCTGGAGCGGAGCTGTAGTTTTTATTTATACTGTGTAGACGTAGAGGTGAAGTTTTGATCGCTTCTTACTGCCATAAGGAGACCGGGACGTTTACTGTATGCATCAAATAAATAAATAATTTTCTATTTTGATAAACGAGAATTTTACAGACGGGTCAAATATATTTATTTTATTTCTTCTTTTTCTTACTTTTATTTAAATATCTGTTCAAATTTCTTTATTTTTTCTTTAAGGTTTTACTTTATGTTTTAGTCCCTTTAAAGGAATTGAAACGTGAGATCATTAGGTCGCTTGTTCCAGTATACGTGGCCCTCGGCCGGGATTCACAGGAGCGCAAACACGGTGCCAATAGGGGCTCCTGACAGACCCTGAGCTGCCGCAGCAACCCGCCGGCCCTCCACTGTGGGGGCAGATAGGCGCCGGAGTGATTGTGCCATGCTGTGGCATCTAAACCTTGCTGTCAGACACTGACAATGGTGCGGAACGAGGACCTTTCTCCGGTTATCAGAATCTCCCATAGGTGTTCAGTTGTCAGATCAGGAGACACTTGGCCACTGAGTCACTTTCACCCTGTTCTTCTTCAGAAATGCAGCAGTGGCCTTAGATGTTGTTTTGAATCATTGTCATGTTGGAAAAGTGCTTGTCTACTAACGGCACGGAGTGATGGCGGCATCTTCTCTCTCACTACATCTGTGAATCCCATCATCAATGACATGTAGCCCCCGACACCAGCAGCTCATGCATCCCCACATAAGGACGCTGTCACCACCATGTCTCACTGTAGGCATCAGGCATTTTTCTTTGCACTCTTCACCTTTGCGACACCATACAGTTTTGAACACACCAGTTCCAAAAGCCTTGGTCTCATAACTCCAGAGTCCCAGCGCTCTTCATTTTTTTGTCAGCATGGACCTGGCAAATCGTAGGCGGCTTTTTTTTGTGCATGGGCTTTAAGAGCGGCTTCCTCCATGTATGACATCAATGCATGTCGCTGGTTTGCAGTGTACGCCGGATTGTGTCACAGGAAAGTGCATGTCCATGTTCTTCAACCCTGCTCCTATTTCGGTGGTAACTTCGGTGGTCGCCTGGTCTGTGATGGCTGCAGTTCCATCTTGGCTACATTTCTGTATCACTTTTACTCCAGTATCTGACTGATAAGTAAAGCTTTGCTGATCTTCTTGTAGCCTTCTCCTTTCTTGGTCTGGAGATATTTCTCATTCTGTGTGGTGCCATTGCTGTCTTTTGACATTTATCTTCTGTGGTGCAATTGCTGTTTTGCATCGTTTCTCTTCTTTGTTGCACCATTGCTGTCTTGTGAAATTTCTCTTTTGCGTGGTGCCATGACTGTCTTGTAACATTTCTCTTACATATGGCGCCATTGCTGTCTTGTGACATTTATCTTCTGTGTGGCGCCATTGCTGTCTTGTGACATTTCTCTTGTGTGGGGCCATTGCTGTCTTGTGACATTTCTCTTCTGTGTGGGGCCATTGCTGTCTCGTGACATTTCTCTTCTGTGTGGGGCCATTGCTGTCTGTAACATTTCTCTTCTGTGTGGCGCCATTGCTGTCTTGTGACATTTCTCTTCTGTGTGGCGCCATTGCTGTCTTGTGACATTTCTCTTCTGTTGGGCACCATTGCTGTCTTGTGACATTTCTCTTCTGTGTGGGGCCATTGCTGTCTGTGACATTTCTCTTCTGTGTGGGGCCATTGCTGTCTCGTGACATTTCTCTTCTGTGTGGGGCCATTGCTGTCTCGTGACATTTCTCTTCTGTGTGGGGCCATTGCTGTCTCGTGACATTTCTCTTCTGTGTGGGGCCATTGCTGTCTTGTAACATTTCTCTTCTGTGTGGCGCCATTGCTGTCTTGTGACATTTATCTTGTGTGGGGCCATTGCTGTCTTGTGACATTTCTCTTCTGTGTGGGGCCATTGCTGTCTTGTGACATTTCTCTTCTGTGTGGGGCCATTGCTGTCTTGTAACATTTTCTTCTGTGTGGGGCCATTGCTGTCTTGTGACATTTATCTTCTGTGTGGGGCCATTGCTGTCTTGTGACATTTCTCTTCTGTGTGGGGCCATTGCTGTCTCGTGACATTTCTCTTCTGTGTGGGGCCATTGCTGTCTTGTAACATTTCTCTTCTGTGTGGGTACATTGCTGTCTTGTGATATTTCTCTTCTGTGTGGGGTCATTGCTGTCTTGTAACATTTCTCTTCTGTGTGGGGCCATTGCTGTCTTGTAACATTTTTCTTCTGTGTGGGGCCATTGCTGTCTTGTAACATTTCTCTTCTGTGTGGGGCCATTGCTGTCTGGTGACATTTCTTTTCTGTGTGGGGCCATTGCTGTCTTGTGACATTTCTCTTCTGTGTGGGGCCATTGCTGTCTTGTAACATTTTTCTTCTGTGTGGGGCCATTGCTGTCTTGTAACATTTCTCTTCTGTGTGGGGCCATTGCTGTCTGGTGACATTTCTCTTCTGTGTGGGGCCATTGCTGTCTGTGACATTTCTCTTCTTGTGGGGCCATTGCTGTCTTGTGACATTTCTTTTCTGTGTGTGGCCATTGCTGTCTTGTGACATTTCTCTTCTATTTGGTGCCATTGTTGACAGCATGGAAAGGAACGAGGTTTTCTTTGATAAGTACCGGCCCTTTTACAGTCCCGTTCGCTGGACACCAGTGTAATGCATAATCAGACCTAACTGTGGGTGAACTCTTGTTAATTCTCTAAACTTTAACTTTGCCCCCCACTATCACTGGGGTGTACTCATTTTTGCAACACAGTCTTGCATTAATTTTATAAGAAAAATTACTTTTTCGGGTGCAAAGTAACAACGCTTGCTCACAATCACTGGCCGACATCTTAAGAATAATAATATCCCACAGAAATGCTGATTCTGAAAGGAAACTAATCTGTTGGGGGTGTGCTCATTTAG
Organism: Oophaga sylvatica; assembly: GCA_033576555.1. Classification (NCBI taxonomy): domain Eukaryota; kingdom Metazoa; phylum Chordata; class Amphibia; order Anura; family Dendrobatidae; genus Oophaga; species Oophaga sylvatica. The sequence goes on from JARQOD010000003.1 coordinate 590,134,723, forward strand.
AGATCACACCAGGGACTATACTGGGACTTGTGGTTCTTCCTGACAGTGAGCCACACGATGCCCTGCACGGTTCCCGGCCTACACCTCCCAGCTCCGGCTCCTACCTCTGCCCCTTCCCCCGGCTCCTCCACAGAGCTCAGCCTCCACATCCGGCTCCCCGCACACTACTCACCAGCACAGTATATCCCCGCGACTGGCGGCAGAACCACCGCAGCTCCGCCGGGTATCAGCCAGGATACAGGACTGGAACCCGGCAAGTGCAGGAAGAGGGGTGATCCGAGTCATGCTCAGGCTATTTCCTTCTCCCATCTACACACTGCCTCCCCTGTTTACAAGTTTAATGGTACATTCCAAAGAGACCACGCCCTCCATCCCCGTCAACTGACGACGTCTAAATAGTTTCTCCATGCCACGCCTTCCGGTCTACAAAACCACGACGCCATTGGTCTCTGGTCACGTGAGCCTAACTCTATTGGGCTGAACTGATCCAATCAGGTTAAACGTTGCTGAGAGCTCCGCCCCGCCCTCCACAGGTGATCCGGAAGTCAGGCGGGGGACGGTCTCGTGATGAGGAGAAGAGGGAGCAGACGGGAGCGGACATGCCGGGATAACGGGCGCTGACGGGATGGCGCAGCTCGGGCCTCCGCTGCTGGCCTCGGATTACAAGGACTTCGGGCGGCAGCAGCTGCTGCGGGAGGCGCTCCATGCCCGGCCCGGGGACTGCCGGCTGTTCTGCAGCCCGGACCGGAGACACCTATTCCTGTGGCTGCTGCAGCAGAGGAGGCTGCTGTCCTTCCCGCGGCTGCCGGCGGAGACTCCGCTCCCCGGGGCGCAACTGGAGCAGAGCTGGGCGGCCCGGGACTCCCCGCAGCTGTGCGGCCTGCTCTTCCCGCAGTACTCCCCGCAGGACTGGCTGCTGTGCCTGGTGTGGGAGAGCGGCCGGGCGGACGTGTGGAGCCCTCCGCGGGGGGCCGGCGGCCGGACCTGGCTCCTCCTGCGGAGCCTGGAGCTGTGCAACAGTCCGCGGGCCCGGGTGGTGGCGGTGACCGGCGGAGGAGGAGGAGAGCTGGTGTGGTGCGAGGAGAGAGCCCCGAGTAGACCGGCAACGCCGCAGCCCCCCGTCCGCTCCATGTACTGCGTGTGCCGGAGGGCGCTGCGCCTGTGTGCGAGACAGGTGAGGAGGGGATGTACTGTACAGCCCCCTGATATATATACTGTACAGCCCCCCATATATATACTGTACAGCCCCCTATATATATATATACTGTACAGCCCCCCATATATATACTGTACAGCCCCCTATATATATACTCTACAGCCCCCCATATATATACTGTACAGCCCCCTATATATATACTGTACAGCCCTTATATCACTGTCAGCCCCCTATATATATACTGTACAGCCCCCCATATATACTGTACAGCCCCCCATATATATACTGTACAGCCCCCATATATATACTCTACAGCCCCCCATATATATACTGTACAGCCCCCATATATATACTGTACAGCCCCCTCATATATATACTGTACAGCCCCCCCCATATATATACTGTACAGCCCCTATATATATATATTGTACAGCCCCCTATATATATACTGTACAGCCCCCCGCCGCTCCATGTACTGGTTGCCGAGGCCTGCGCCTGTGGTGAGACAGTGAGGAGGGATGTACTGTACAGCCCCCTGATATATATACTGTACAGCCCCCTCATATATATACTGTACAGCCCCCATATATATACTGTACAGCCCCCTCATATATATACTGTACAGCCCCCTAATATATATACTGTACAGCCCCCCCATATATATACTGTACAGACCCCATATATATATACTGTACAGAACCCATATATATATACTGTACAGCCCCATATATATATATATATATATATACTGTACAGCCCCCATATATATTTATGTACAGCCCCGATATATATACTGTACATCCCCGATATATATACTGTACAGCTCCCCGATATATATACTGTACAGCCCCCGATATATATACTGTACAGCCCCCCATATATAATACTGTACAGCCCCCCATATATAATACTGTACAGCCCCCCATATATATACTGTACAGCCCCCCATATATATATACTGTACAGCCCCCCTATATATATATATATATATTATAGTATATATATATATAGTACAGCCCCCATATATATACATACTGTACAGCCCCCTATATATATACTGTACAGCCCCCAATATATACATACTGTACAGCCCCCCATATATATACATACTTTACAGCACCCTATATATATATATACTGTACAGCCCCCTATTATATTATTATAATATATATAATATTATAATATATATACTGTACAGCCCCCTATATATATACTATACAGCCCCCTATATATATACTGTACAGCCCCCCATATTATACTGTACAGCCCCCCCATAGATATTACTGTACAGCCCCCCTATATATATACTGTACAGCCCCCTATATATACATACTGTACAGCCCCCCGGCCGCTCCATGTACTGGGTGCCGGAGGGCGCTGCTCCTGTGTGCGAGACAGACAGGTGAGGAGGAGGAGGTGGATGTACTGTACTGCCCCCCGATATATATATACTGTACAGCCCTGATATATATTATTAAGCCCTATATATATATACATGTACAGCCCCCCGGCCGCTCCATGTACTGCGTGTGCCGGAGGGCGCTGCGCCTGTGTGCGAGACAGGTGAGGAGGAGAGGGGTACTGTACAGCCCCCATGATTAAGATATATACTGTACAGCCCCCGATATGTAACTGTGACAGTCCGGTGAGAGTGAGGGGTACACTGTACTGCCCCCCCATTATATATATATACTGTACAGCCCCCCATATATACACTGTACAGCCCCTGGCCGCTCCATGTACTGCATGTGCGGAGGGTGCTGCGCCTGTGTGCGAGACAGGTAGAGGAGGGGTACTGTAAAATGCCCCCCCATATATATACTGTACAGCCCCCCATATATATACTGTATAGCCCCCATATATATACTATACAGCCCCCCGGCCGCTCCATGTACTGCGTGTGCCGGAGGGCGCTGCGCCTGTGTGCGAGACAGGTGAGAGGGGTACACTGTACTGCCCCCCCATATATATACTGTACAGCCCCCCATATATACTGTACAGCCCCCCGGCCGCTCCATGTACTGCATGTGCCGGAGGGCGCTGCGCCTGTGTGCGAAACAGGTGAGAGGAGGAGGGGATGTACTGTACAGCCCCCATATACACTGTACAGCCCCCCAATATATACTGTACAGCCCCCCATATATATATATATACTGTACAGCCCCCCGCCGCTCCATGTACTGCGTGTGCCGGAGGGCGCTGCGCCTGTGTGCGAGACAGGTGAGAGGAGGGGATGTACTGTACAGCCGCTCCATGTACTGCGTGTGCCAGAGGGCGCTGTGCCTGTGTGCAAGACAGGTGAGAGGAGGGGGTGTACTGTACAGCCCCCCAATATACACTGTACAGCCCCCCACATACTGATACAGAACCCCGGCCGCTCCATGCGCTGCGTGTGCCGGAGGGCGCTGCGCCTGTGTGCGAGACAGGTGAGGAAAGGGGGTGTACTATACAGCCCCCCAAAATATATATATATAATATACTGTACAGCCCCCCATATACTCTACCGCCCCTTATATATGTAACTTATACAGCCCCCATATATACACTGTACAGCCCCCTATATATGTACTATACAGACTCCCATATATACATTGTACAGCCCCCTATATATGTACTATACAGACCCCCATATATATACACTGTACAGCTCCCGGCTGCTCCATGTACTGCGTGTGCCGGAGGGTGCTGCGCCTGTGTGCGAGACAGGTGAGAGGAGGAAGAGGGGATGTACTGTACAGCCCCCCAATATATATACTGTACAGCCCCCCATATATGTACTGTACAGCCACCCATATACAATCTACAGCGCCCTATATATGTACTATACAGCCCCCTTATATACACTGTACAGCCATATATATATATATATATATATACAGTACATATAGGGGGGTGTATGTTACACATATATACAGTATGTATGTGGGGCTGTATATAACCCACGTATACAAGTATGTGTGGGGGGCTGTATATAATGTGAATAAAATTGATAAAACAGGTAGCGATCATTACAACAAGGATTAATTCCTTATGGTTCTTCAACTTTGCACTCTTCTGCATGCTCGGTGCTCTCGTCAGAGCTTGCATCCAAACCCCTTCCCCCGCATACGGAATTTGGTGTCTTGCCTACGGGGCCATAGACTGAACTGGTGCCAACAGTCAGCGTGCGTTCTGACGTGCACCATTTTTGGGAGTTTAGTAGCCGTCTGGGTGTCCACCTTCAGTAGGCGTCTACACCTGAAAATGATGCACCACAGCGTGCACGTTCGCTCTACCAGCACCATGATGGTCTATTGTGAAGAAAGAGCTGCAGTCTGTCTGCTCAGAGGATAACCACATCCTGATTACTCTGTGCCCCACTCTGTATGTAAATGACCTCTGCCAGGCGCTGTTACCCCTGATGGTTGTGATACAATGGGGAATTTCTTGGAGTCTCAGGACCTATTGTACTAAGAGCTTTTGTAAACATTGCTATGTGCATGCTGATTACCACTCCTAAGGTCCTTTTACAAACAAAGGCTGACTTATAGCTGCAGAATACTGAGCCCTATGTAGCCATGGAGGAGGTGCTGCAGACAAGTGTGTGGATACTGACTTTACACACCCTGTTTAAAATGTCAGGGTTTTTTGTCATGTAAGAAAAAGCTAAGAATAATTGTTTCTGAACTTTTTCTACTATAATTATTATAGAAATAGAATAAAGTCCAGCTCACTAGTATAACATCCCAGGGATCGGAACACGGAACCGCTGTCGGACGTCCACGACAAAGTGAAAAAGTAGATCTTTATTCACTTGATATATCAAGCATAGAGGATAAAAGTATCAGCATAGATAGCAGCAAAAAAATGCGTTATCAACGCGTTTCTGGCGTCGCAGCACCCTTAGTCATGTCATATCAACGCATTTTTTTGCTGCTATCTATGCTGATACTTTTATCCTCTATGCTTGATATATCAAGTGAATAAAGATCTACTCTTTCACTTTGTCGTGGAGCTGGATTTTTTTCTTCATTTTGCCATAATTATTATACATTATCTGGTCAAATCGACTCCGTAACAAACCAAAATAATTTTGATGGGGGGAAAAGTTCTAAAATGATTTTCATGTTAAATAACCTGACACTTTAAAAAGTGTCTTCATGGCTTTTTATTTTCACTACATGTACAGCTTTGCTTGTAATTATATAAGACAGGGATGGATAGGTGCTGGATAGTAATAAGTGTTTATCAATTAACAAACTACAAACCATTAAACGGTGAATGAGAGACATGTAAGGCTGTGTTTCCACGCTCAGGAAACACAGCGCTTTGGACGGAGCGGAAAGTCTGCTCCGCCCAAAGCCCCGCCCCCTTTTGAACGCATGGTCAATCCGGATGTGTTCATAGCCCTGTGTTATTTCCCTTGCGGCGACGCAGCGTCTCCGCAAAGGAATAGGACATGCTGCGGTCTAAAAAGACGCGCCGCATGTCCGTAAACGCAGGTCTTCCGACTGCGTGTTTTGCAGCATAGTGGAGATGGGATTTCTTGAAATCCCCTCCACTATGCTGTAACATCTGGACGCTGCGCCAACGCACAGCGTCAAACACGCAGCAAATCCTGGACTGTTTCCTGACCGTGGAAACATACCCTAAATCTCATCAGTATTTGGTGACCGCTCTTTGCCTCCATCACTTTTTGTCACTTGCAGTGTTTTTTCCTTTTTTTTTTTTTTTTTTTTTATATATAAAGAACTCTACAGGAGGTTGCTCCAAACATCTTGGATCACTAACTTCCGATCTTCGTGAATGACTTGTGCGGATCCTTCTGTCTCTCCATGTGATCCAAGGCAGACTGGATGATATGAGATCAGGGCTCTGTGGGGGTCGGATCGTCACCCCCAGGACTCCTTGTTCTTAATAACATTGGCTAGATGTTGGGGGTTGTCTGGCTGCAGGATAAACTTGGGGACAGTCAGACGCCTCCTGATATTACATAGCACTGGGGACACTATTAATCCTGACCACATCTCCAATTGCTGAATTGCAGCCTCATGCAGGACCTTCCACCATGCTTCACTATCATTACTTCTGTTACTGCCAAATATTCACATTGTGACTCCTGAAAGGTCTGACTTTTTTTTTTTTCAATGCTTTCATGAAAACCACTTTGGTCCAGACTTCTCTGCCCAGTAGATTGATGTAGCTGGTTTGTTGGTGCCAGTTCTGAGCTGATGGTACAGCTGTACATCTGATTTGGAAGACAAGTAATGATGTGTCTGTCATCTGCTGCACTAAGTTTCCTTGGCAGACCACTACGTCTATGGTCCTCAGTATTAGCCATTTCTTGGGTGTCTTCCGCGCTAAGAAATACTGTCAGATAAAACGTATCCATCATGTAATATCAGGGAGGCAGCTGACTTTTTCCAAGTTTGTTTCTGCAGTCGGACAGCGAAGCCCAAACATCCAGCCAATGTCATTAACAACGAGGCGTCCTTGGGGTGATGATCCGGCACCACAGAGCCCTGAACTCCCATCATCCAGTCTGGGATCACATGTAGAGACAGACAGATCTGCACAAGGCTCATACACACAAGATCGGGGGTCAGTTCTCCAAGATGTTTGGAACAACCTCCTGCCGAAATCCTTCATAACCTGTGTATAAGTGACAAAAGTGATGAACACAAAGAACCGTCACCAAATACTGATGGGATTTTAATTTCTCTCTTGTACATTCACTTTACATTTTAATTGCTAAACTATTGCCACTATTTCTGAAAGCATTTTTTTACTCAAGCATTGTTCCACACCCGCCTAACACTTGCACAGCACTTTTCCTCACCTTTTATTATATGCCTGTAGCTTGTGCCCCCTCTTGTAGCCTGACCTATAGAGCTGGGCGCCTCATTCATTTCTGTAGAGCATCTACCCCATCCTCCTGATATGTGACTGGTCCTATAGACCATGCCGTCCTTCCTTATAGCTGCCTACCCCTATATGTCCCGTCTTATAAAGTACTACCATCCTGTAGAGTTGGTGGAGGAGATCAGAGTTGACAAATGTAGTCTTGCAAAGGAAATAAGAGCTTTTACCTATGACCCATACCTGGTGTTGGGAGCCGCAGAGCAACACTAATTCTCTGATCCCATGGAAACACACAAATCCTCATTAGATGTGGAGCAATCGCTGTCTTTGCTTCTGTCTGTGTAATATTGAAGAGTTTCTGAACAATATTCTCTTTGTCTTTTGGACCACAGGTGACCTTGGGCAGCATGAAGATCGTCCTCCATCACAGCCCCTTGTATTCCATGCTCTCCTCCTCCAATCACGTCTTCATGATTCCAGACAGTGACTCTCATCATCCTCTTCTCATATATTCCCTCCTGGAAGACAAGATGACCATGACCACCCCAACCACAGGGCTCCTCTGCAGCAAGGCTCTCGCTGAGGGTGACTATAAGAAGATGCTTCTGGAATACGCCGGCTTACTTTCTTCTCAAACGTCCTCAGCAATCCAGCATTCGGTGGTTACCGAGGACGGGCAACTGCTGCTGATGACCAGCGCTGGGCGGATATATCTGGTGAATGAGGATGGGGCTGTGAGACGGATCTTCGATATCGAGTCTGTGGCGGAGGCTCAAGTTAAAATGCAGATATTTGGTCAGACCTTGGCTTGTGCGGTGGATAAAACAGTGCTCCTCATAGAGCTCAGTACCGGGAGACTCCTGGCAAAGCAGCTGCTCCACGTGGATGAAGTGTTCTTCCTGCGGGTCTTGGACACTGAAGATGTCCAGCTGCTCACAAGAGATGGTATCTATACCATGAGCTCTACCCCTGGCCCCAAAGACGATGGCAAGTCTGAGCCCTCATTGTTGGATATGGTCTATGAGGAGGCCTGTAAGTACTACCAAAGAAGAAGCCTGAGCAACACCAAGTTGACCGTGTCAGAGTTAAAGAAAGGGGAGATATTCCAAGCCCCCATCACCCTGTCCGCCATCCTAAACCACTACCAGAAAGATGGCAAATCTAAGGACCTAGCGCAGTATGCGGATCTGATGGGCAACATAAGCAATGAGCTGCAAAGCTTCATTAGTCTGGAGCGCCTCAAGACCCGCATCATTACCACGTCCGGAGACGACATCGAGAAGTACTGCGAGGAGCTGGTGGATCACGAGGTCACTCGACTCTTCCAGACCGATATGGACCGGGACTGTCTTGTGTATTTTAACTTCTTGTTCCACACCTTTCCAAAGGCGGCTTGGATGTCCGTAAGGAATAACTTTCAGTTTCTTCAGAACGGAGACGGTAAACTCATCATCCGAGCCACCGCTGACTTATGGAAGAAGGTGCTGAGTCCGCTCCCGATGGGTTCTAGGGACAGCTCTCCTAACGGGGTGTACCCACTTTTCGAGGTAGTCTGTCAATCTCTGTGCACATTTAAACCTAAGTGGCTTCCTGTTTTTGTCCAGCATGCCCAGGACTGCACGGGGCTAGCCTGGAACTTTACGTCCAAAGATAACTGTGAAGGTGTGCCCCTGTATAAAAGGGCCTTGTCTGTTCTTCGGAAGTGGAAGAAAAAACTAATATGGACCTGGAGGTGGACATCCTGCTGTGCAGTGGGCGGCCACAGGCCATCATCCAGGCCATACATGTACTCATCGGCCTACAACAATGGTCACGGGTGATAGAGGAGACGCTGAAGTTCTCGCGACTCAGTCCCCACATCACTAAGGACATTTTCATCACCCTCCTGACGGAGTTCGTCAGGCATCGGCACTTGGACTCTTACATTGAAGAGCTGTGTGAGATCTGCCCAGAAGAGGTGACTGCCACTGACATCTTGAGGATTGTCCTACATAATCTACCCACACTTGAGTCTAATCCTCTTCCAATCTGCTGCGGAGCGGAATATCTGACGATCGGGTTACTCAAACCTATCCTAAATAAAGTGCTGCGGAACCAGATGAGAAGGGACGAGAAGTTCCCAACGCTAACGTTTCCTCCGGCCGCTCCACAACGGTTGGACAAGTCTGCAACCAATAGTCCTGTACAGAACGGGGAGGAGCCGTCGCCCACCGACATCTACTCCCCCTATGCTTTATAAGTTATTGCATTATTTATGTCGTCGTAGCTGGGGGCTCATTACTAAAGGACTCTCTGCTTCTTGCAGTGAGGTTTTGTTTTCATCTTCCGTTGCGTTCTTGTCTAATCACTCGCAATGCAGATGTGGCAATCAGAACAAAAACTCGGGTCACAGAAGGGCCCGGGCGTTACAGCCAAAATGGTGACAGTATTAAACCGGGGATCCAGACTTGGACAGCCATCGCATATGTCTTAATGACTGGTACATGAGGCTCTGACTCACACCCCCAAACCTATCCCCAGAATGGGGGTCACCTGACCCCAGTATTGCACAGTGGAGTGGCTGGCTTACAAGTGGCTGTGTTAATCACATCTATGGGAGTTGTCCTCCATTTTGTCAGTGTTCTGCTTTATATTAATTTTCTATTAGATGTTTACAGCGGAGACGGATCCCCTGCAGTGAGATAAATGCCAGTAGCACAGGAGCCGGAAGTTTATGGTCTAATGTTACATTGTGGGGGTCCGACCATCCACCCACACCACCATTTGCCCTGGTCTGCGTCCTCATTGTTCTGAGCCCCTTTAAAAACAGATGTGCTACTGTTACCTTTCATGACGTGGACAAAATGCTCCCTTTAGTGGTGGCAGGGGGTAGACAACTGTTTGTGCTGAGGATTTGGAACTCTGTTCAGAAAAACAAAGTCCTTAACACAAATATATCTGTTAAATTTGAACCCAAAAGAACAAAATGATGTTGATTTTCGGAAAGTCTCTTTTAATGTATTTGTCGGAGAATCTAATCCTGCGGCCTCTGATGGCGCGACTGCCACCGGGTTATTCTCTGCTGGTAACACGGAGACAATCCAGTATTGATCTGACTCATGTGAGACCCTAGCCTGGCAATATGTAAAACCCCCTTTGTATGTCAGGGGTACTCTGATCAAGTTTAGATTTGCTGTGATGGCAGGACAGGGGCGGACCCCTTGACGGTACCCAAACTTTTTTGTTTTTCCTCATCAGTATTGTTTTTTTTTTTTTTTAAGTGTGTTTTATGGAAATAAAGATCAATAGTTGTATTCCAGCAATTTCACAATTTCCACGTATATGTCCTATTTCAATCCATCGCTGTTTTTCAGGATCTCTGCTTGCTTTCAATGAACACTTGTATTCCAGTTTATATCATGGGGCTTAAGAAGTTTGCAAATACATCTCACAGCTGAGGGTGTGTTACAGCTGCATCCATCCTAGACAATCAATGCATCAGACTCTACGTGCAGTGATACATTGTAGCAAACCATCATGGTAGAAAAGTATATGATACATGTAGAGGGTTGCACAGACTCGTCTCATTGTCAGCAAACCCTCAGTTGTAAGAAGTGTTAGATCACTGACAGCGAGGAATTTATTACATAAAGATGTTTATTTACATAAAGCCCCCAAACTGCGTTTCATGGACGTGGGTTCAACTGAAGACTGTTACCGTCCGACTATGTCAACAATATGGATTCCCAGAGACCACCATAAAATACTAATTGCACTCGTCTTCCTGTTCTACGGGGGTCCTGGGGCTGTGGCTGTGTATAGCAGCACGCGGCGTAGCGGTAGAGATCGGCTGCAGCCTGTAGATTATGCACATTTTTAATATTTCAGTGTTTTATGGTATTATGATTAATAAATACTTTTAAATGTAAGTTTCTCGATGTGTGGTGATTGTCTGCAGCCTGTCCCTTCAAGACCGCAGTGGTCTCCAACCTGTAGCGGGCAGAGCATGATGATGGGAGTTGTAGGTTTTGTAAACACGGGTCATGGCTTCCAAACATGCCCAACACGGGTTTTAGCTCTGTCACAACATGGAGCGCTGCTCTGAGGTATAAACTGCAGCTCTACTAAGTGGAATACTGTACCAACAGCAACAATGATTTATTACACAAGACGAGAAGACCCTTAACCAGGAGTGCCCCTGCTAATGATGGAGGCATGAAAGATGACTATTCTCTAGAGCAGGACTGTAGAGACAACTCCCAGCATGCCCGGACAACTCGACCATGTTATTAGACTCTCGCTGTGTCAGGAGGAGGTAACGTGACCTTCCCCCAAGGAGAGGATAATGGCTTTCCAGGAAACGTGACCAGAAATCAATTGACGGGAACTGCTGTAGGGAAGAACGGCCCTGACTGTTGGCGGATAATGTGCGCGGATCGATGCTGATGACTGCTCCCGGGTCTGAGGGTCCCCGATCTGTCCGGCACCACGCCCCATCAGACACATCGCATGGACGTCTAACATTCCTTCAACATTCTGCCGCCTCTCGGCCACATTCCGAGCTCTGATCCCACAGCAAGACCCTACAGACATGAAAACTGATTTTGAACTTTGCAGGGTTTTCTTTTTTGCACAATGGAGCATGTCGCTTCTTTCTGTTTTTCACCCATTGAAATGAATGAATGGTGAAAAAAAACGCTCGAGCCAAATCTAGCATGCCAAAACCGCAGAAAAAAAAAAATCTAGGAAAAAATGTTTTTTTTCAGCAGTTTATTTCCTGCCAAGAGATCAGGTTTTGCTGCAGAAAAATAAAGCTGAAAAAGCGCCTGGTGTGAACTTACCCTTATTCTGGGGCTGCACAGCGACTTTGACCACAAATCGCTCTGTACCGCTGCTTTAATCCTGAGGACAAACAAGTAAAAAAAAAATAAATAAATAAAAAATAAATCTTTATTTTTATATAGCGCTAACATATTCCGCAGCGCTTTACAATTTGCACACATTATCGTCGCTGTCCCCGGTGGGGCTCACAATCTAGATTCCCTATCAGTATGTTTTTGGAGTGTGGGAGGAAACCGGAGTACTCGGAGGAAACCCACGCAAACACGGGGAGAACATACAAACTCCTTGCAGATGTTGTCCTAGGTGGGATTCGAACCCAGGACTCCAGCGCTGCAAGGCTGTAGTGCTATCCACTGAGCCACCGTGCTGCCCAAGTAGCAAAAATCTAAACTAGTTGGCCTTTTTTCTCGACACAGTCATCAATTGCGACTTTTTTTTAAAAAAAATGCAAAATTAATGCGCTCCTCTCCCCCCAGTAGAAGTTTTTATCTACATCAGGATATTTTCAGCAAATTTTACCACATTTTAGACAGCGAGCATTTTTGATGTTCCCAGGCGGAGTCATAGGATTGTCCATAGCATTATATATAATCAAGGACTTTGGCACTGCTAAGTGCACCTTCACTGGACTATGGGGTTCTGTTTTAATAATAATAATTCTATAGCGCCGACATATTCCGCAGCACTTTACATTATAGAGGGGACTTGTACAGACAATAGACATTACAGCATAACAATAAACACAGATCAAAGTAGATACCAAGAGGAATGAGGACCCTGCTCGCAAGCTTACAATCTATGAGGAAAAGGGGGAACACTAAAGGTAGATGGTAACAATTGCTTTCATTGTTCGGACCAGCCATAGTGTAAGAATCGAGTGTTCATGAAATGCTGCATGAACCAGTTAGCCAAAGTATGTAACAGCACAGACACAGAGGGCTATTAAATGCATAAAGCGGGTGAGAACATGATACGAGGTTATAGTAAAATATATTGAATGGGCTACACAGGGATAGTTAGGTTAATGCGATGAGGCGGTATGCCAGTCAGAACAAATGCGTTTTTAGGCCACGCTCAAAAAACTATGGGGATTAATTGTATTAACCTGGGTAGTGCATTCCAAAGAATTGGCGCAGCACGTGAAAAGTCTTGGAGACGGGAGTGGGAGGTTCTGATTATTGAGGATGCTAACCTCAGGTCATTAGCAGAACGGAGGGCACGGGTAGGATGGTAGGCTGAGACAAGGGAGGAGATGTAGGGTGGTGCTGAGCCATGGAGTGCTTTGTGGGTGAGGGTCATAAGTTTGGACTGGATTCTGGAGTGGATGGGTAACCAGTGTAATGACTGGCACAAGGTAGAGGCATCGGTTATAACGATTGGTGAGGAATATGATCCTGGCTGCAGCATTCAGGACGGATCGGAGAGGGGAGAGTTTGGTAAGAGGGAGACCGATTAGTAGAGAGTTACAATAGTCCAGACGAGAATAAATAAGAAACAGTAAGAGTCGAAAGTAAAAAAAAAAAAAATGTCGAATTGTGGAAATGCTTTTGAGGTGGAGATAACAAGAGCGAGCCAGTGATCGGATGTGGGGGGTGAATGAAAGCTCTGAATAAAGTGTAACCTCAAGACGGCGGGCATGTTGCTGGGGAGTAATGGTGGAGCCACACACGGAGATGGCAAGGTCAGGCAAAGGTAGGTTAGTAGAGGGAGGAAACACGAGGAGCTCCGTTTTTGACAGGTTCAATTTGAGATAGAGGGATGACATGATGTTAGAGACAGCGGTAAGACAATCACTGGTGTTTTCTAAAAAGGCAGGCGTGATAACGGGAGAAGAAGTGTATAGCTGGGTGTCATCAGCATAGAGATGGTACTGGAAACCAAATCTACTGATTGTTTGACCAATAGGGGAAGTATACGAAGAGGAGGGGGCCTAGGACTGATCCTTGAGGAACCCCAACAGTAAGGGGAAGATGAGAGGAGGAGGAACCAGCTGTTTTGTGGGGTCCTTGCACTGTGGAGGATTAAAAAAAAAGTCACATGGGAAAGATTGTCACTGACACTCCAGTGCTCGCTGACCCAGAACATCTATAAAACATAAGACACCATAGATTTTAGGCGAGACTGGAAAGGACGGGGCCACGTCACCATCCTGCCTTCTTTTTACATTGTATTATTACGACCTTAGTCTCCTAATTACGAGGCACAATGGCCACACTCATTCCTGGCACGTTGGCTGCCTCCCAAGTATGAGAGGTGGATAAACCAACTCACGTCATGACCTTGGAGCACAACAAGGAAATACATGTCGTGGCTTCACCTGCTCCAGGGTTTAGGTAAGTACCTGGCACTAAACCCTGCAAGTCCAGTCTGAAGGAAGCGTTTCCCCTGTGCCGAGCGCGGTATCTTAGGTGACCCATCCTCCCTCCCAATCTTGGATAATCGTACAAGGGTTGTTAAAATGTTTGGGTCGAGCAGATTGGAATACTCGGGTACTCGGACAGAACAACGAGCCCAATGTAAGTCTATGGGAGACCCGAGTATTTTTTGCCACGATCCCCCCGGGGGTCCTTTTAAAGTCTAAATGCGTCTGAAAATGCTGGAAACAGTGCTCAAATGACACGGGGACATCATGGGGATCGCCCCTGGAAGCATTCCTGACTCCTAGTTCACAGCTTTAAACAATGTCAGAGTTTCATGCCATTTTTACCGATGCACCAAAAAACATACCAAAACGCATTTTGCAGGGAAATATGTTATGTTACATCCTTTCCATGTTAATGACTTGTATATAAGGCAAAATAATTAACCCCAGACTAAAATGTTCCTCCACCACTTGGGCTATGTTCAGACGCAGCGTTTTTGAAGCGTTTTTCAACGTTAATATTGCCTTGAACCAAAACAAATGCATTCACTGGGAAATGTAATTGTAATATTCACCAACCCTAGCTGGCCATGTGGTGTGTGACACATAAGCAGACACATCTTGCTTCATTTATGAAGGAGGGACTCAGTCACAGAGCCTATTTTTACAGGGGCATCAGGCAGCATTAATCTGCTTAAAGGGCCATTATTAAACAGTGGGTCTCCTAAACTGTTATAGCCTATGCAGTGAGTGGATGGGCTGCCAAGAATTACGACGCACCCCACTACCCCTTTCACGAGACGTACAGGAGGGATTCCATAAAAAATGTTGCATTGACTGCAAGGCCTGCCCTGCTACCAAGTCATATGCACCCCAATAAGCCTTTGAACCCAGGTACTGGATGGGCCAAGGAAAATCCACTTCACATTATTCATTCTGTACTCCCACTCCCTTTTCTTATGCAATGACTGCAAGGCCTGCCCTGCTACCAAGTCATATGCACCCCAATCCCCCCTTGGAAGAAACAGGGAGGATGGCCTCTTTACAAAAAATGTCCCATTAAGAAGGAGCGGGTCTCCTAGACTTGGAATGCCCTGGGGGTAGATATCAACATAGTGTCTAAATTTTTTTTTAGGGGCATCATAAACATCTTGCAAAACTGTTACGTGGTTTCCTACACAGTTGCTGCTGGGAAGGTGCAGTTTTTTAGTAAAAATATGGCGAATGAATCGTTGGATGAAGTGATCAGGAAAAGGGGCATGGTGATGACAGGAATGGGAAAGTACATGATTAATAACAGCAGTGGCTATGGGAGGTATGAGAGCCAGGATACAGCCTACAATGATTCTTCATTTAGCCTCCATCAATTACCAGAATCGGTTTCATGTCCGTCAGAAGATCGGTGTAACAGATGCGCGTGTCAGACTCGGCCTAAGAAATGCCCGTCCAAAATATGTTGCCAAAGACGCACGTGTCTGTATAATGGGCAAAGTGCAACATGTTCGTGAGATGCTGAATTACAGAAAACAGATCAGTGTCGGAGGAAAAGCAAACAAACTGATGGATGCTCGTGAAAAACTAAGTTTAAAGAGGAGTGCACCGTCCGTAACTATAAACACACCCGTGGAACAAGCTTCTTCATCTTCACCCATACATATTAATGTCACAGTCTCAACTTATTTGTCATAGTGTAACGAATACTTAAAGGATTGCCACAAAACGTACATAACCACGACCCTTGGAAACACCAGATTTCCTCTTTATATGGACGATGATGGTATTGATGATGATATTGAAATTTACCACATCCACACCAAGAAGATGAAGATCACAGCTGCAAAAAATGTGGAAAAAAGGCAGTGAATGTCTGGAAAATCATTTTCTCTAGGGCTAAGTTACCCTCTTACTAAAGTGGTACCGAATGATGCATACACAGCTCTCATGTCTACTCAGTGTGAAATGCTTGAAAGATGATGTATTCTGATTTGTTCATGTCCACTTTTTGAAAGCGAGCAGAAAAGAAGGATGATATAGCGGGAAGACATGTGATTTTGGTCAGTAAGGAGGTGATGTCAGGTACAGATAGATCTGCATGTCATCGGCGTAGTGATGATATTGCAAACCGTGCCATTACATCAGCTGTCCCAGACCGAAGGTGTAGATGGAGAAGAGTAGGGGTCCTAGAACTGAGCCTTGGGCAACACCGAAAGACAGGGGTCGAGGTGAGGAGGTGGTGTGGGAGAGGAAGACAATGAATGTCCCCCTAACAGTTGTTGTTTTTTTAAAGACTCTGCCGATAACCCCAAAAAGGCCATTTGCACCACCGGCCATGCCCGCATCAGCAGGGGTAGCAAAACTACCAGCCTTACCACCACCAGCATGATCAGGCACATGGCAGCAAAGCACCCAACTTTGTTGGTTGAACACCAGGCTCCATGAACAGTGTCTGCGGGTGATACCACTGCGTCTTCCGCTGATGTGCGTGCAAGCCAATCCCCTGTCCACGGTGCATGTGAAGATGCCTCTTGCCCTGCATCGGTAGTTACACACAAACTCAACTAGCACCATTAACAATCATGTCCACGTCCTTGTCCCAACGTAGTGTTCAGTTGTCCATACCCCAGTTCTTGGAATGCAAGCGGAAATACGCTGCCAACGCCACAGTACTAAAATCACACATTTCTCGTCTGTTTGCGATGGAAATATTGCATTTTAGGCTCGTGGAAGACAGAAGCTTTCCGCTACCTGATGGTGTTGACCGTAACAAGGTACTCGGTCCCCACCCACCACTATTTCTCCCGATCTGCCGTCACGACATTAGACAAGCAAAAAGGTGTCACACATTACCCGTGCCATCAACAATGCAGGTACAGGGAAAGTGCACCTAACCACGGACACATGGACAAGTGCTTGTGGGCAGGGACAGTACATCTCGCTGACGGCACACTGGGTTTGCGTAGAAGTCATGACCCAGTCGGACATTGGGAGACCATGTCACAGATGTATGGAGGAGACAGGTTGTGGAAGGCTTTGTATGTCATATTTAGGCTTTTGAACTGTAGCCTATGGGCAATAAGAAGACAGTGAAGGGCCTGGCAGAGAGGAGAGACTGGGGAATCATGGAGGGACAGTTGGATTACTGTGGCAGCAGAATTTAGGATAGATTTGAGTGGTGCAAGAGTGCTAGAGGGGAGGCCAGAGAGCATAAGGTTGCACTAGTCAAGGCCGGAGATCATGAGGGTGTGCACAAATATTTTTGAAGTTTCTTGGAATATACAGATCCAGGAAATGTTTTTGAGTTGTAGTGGACCAGAGGAGGCAAGGGCTTGGATATGTAGCTTGAAAGAGAGGGCAGAGTCGAGGATCACCCCAAGGCCACGAACAAGCGGGACTATTTTTCACGGTGTGCCGTCCTGGCATTACACAGGCAAGTGTCCCACAACATTACCCGTACCGTCCACAATGCTGTTACTTGGAAAGTCCACCTAACCACAAACACGTGGACAAGTGCTTGTGGTCAGAGACGGTACATCTCACTGAGGGCACATTGGGTTAACATAGTGGAAGCCGGGACCCACTCCGACCTTGGTATGGTGCACGCCCTCCCAACCCCTAGTATTGCGAGCCCTACGTAAATCTGGGTTGCCCCCACAGTCTACAGATCCTGTACCTCTTCCTTTGCCTCCTCTTCAGCCTCCATCTCCAAAAGTATGTGTGACAATGGCTGGAACCTGGTGGTTGCTCTGTGGCAAGGCGAGCTCACACACGTGCCATGCCTGGCTCATGCGCTTAACCTCATTGGTCAACGCTTTCTGAAAAGCGACACGGATCTGCCAGATCTGCTAGGAAAAGTACAATGCTCTGCATACCCATTTTAGAAAGTCAGATACAGCTTCATTCGCCCTTGCCGTGCTTCAGCAGCGCTTGCAGCTTCTGGCTCACCGACTGGTGTGTGATGTCCCCAGGCGTTGGAACTCTACACTAAAGATGTTGGAAAGGATTTGTGAGCAGAAGAGGGCATTTGGTGACTAGTCTATCAGCATCAACAAGGTTGTCGGTATTCAGTTCTGACTTCACATATAAGACCTCAGGAGTGGACATGGATGTCAGACATATGTACCATCCTCCAAAACTTTGAGGAATACAACAAGATGGTGACTAATGACGCCATCACTAATGTCTCCATCCTCCTTCTCTGTGTTCTAATCTGAATAATTTATAGTTATTTATATAGTGCAAACATATTAACAGTTTAACAGTTTGAAAAACAATCGTCCTAAGTAACAACGATAACAATAATCAAGCGAAACTAAAACGACCCTGCTCGTCACAGCTCACAATCTACACTAAAGGGTATGCCACACTGAACAATATCGCTAACGGGATCGCTAAAAAATGTCACTATTTAGCGATCCCGTTAGCGATGTTGTTCAGTGCGGCAGCTGCCAGCGACGAGCTTCCTGCTGTGATCTCGCTCGTCGCTGGAATCGTTCCGGACCCTATTTTCTCGTCGGCGCTCCCGCTGGGTAAGTATATATCGCTAGTGTGGCACCTTTTCTTAGCGATTTAGCGGTACTTTTGTACCGCTAAAGTCGTTAAGAAGATCGCTAACGGCGATAGCGTCGTTAACTATATCGCTAAATGTGGCCGCACTTAGCGATATAGAAACAATCCCGCTAGCGATCGCATTAGTATGCGTCGTTATTGTGATCGCTAGCGGGATTGTTTAGTGTGGCAGTACCTTTAGTAACAGCGATAACAATAATTAAACCCAAAAAAAACAATCGTGCTCGTGACAACTTCAAATCTACAATGAGGTGGGGAGATAACTATAGGGGTGTATTTACAATAATATATTTACAATTATATTACTGAGGTTAGTCGGAAGTCGAGGAGGCCTGAGGACAAGTAGGAGGAGGAGAGCATGGTCAGTCGTCCTCTTGGTGAGGACACGGAAGTATTGACTGTTAGCAGGCTTGCACGCATGGCTGAGTTTATGTTACACTGCCTTTCCGGTCACCTTCACGTTCTCAAAATTTTGGGTGACGGGCAATACTGATTGGTGACACTTCTAGACCCACGCTACAAGGAGAACTTTACACCTCTTATTCCAGAGACAGACAGGTGTACTAAAATGTTGGAGGACCAGAGGGCCCTTCTTGCGGAATTATTAAAAAAATTCCCATGTGAAACCGCTGGCAGCAGAGGTCACAGTTTGTTGGCCAAGCAAGGAGTTCAGGTGAGAGAGACACAACTCCAATCCAGCAGAGGCAGTGGAACACTGGCAAAGTTCGGGGAGAGTTTTCTCAGACCCTTCCATCGCCCTGGCCCTGAGGCGCGGTGGACTCTCACAAGGAGTGAAAACTTTGTGAAAATGCTGAGGGAGTAACTTGCTGACTGTACCAACGTCCTCTGTCATTCTTTGGTGCCTTATAATTATTGGTTATCCACGCTGAACACGTGGCATGACCTGGCTCTCTGTGCTCTGTACTCATGGAGCGCACGGCGCCTCGCTCTCTGGTGGTCACTGGGCACACGGCGCCTTGCTAAATGGCAGTACCGCTTTTAGTGGCGGGAGAAAACAGGAACAGTCCTTTGCAGCACCACTGCTCTAAGGACGGAGCATGCTGCTCAGCCTCCTATGCGCTGCTTGTCCACGCCAAAGCTCTATGCTGTCGTGCCCGCTTTGTATTAAGCTGGACCCCTGCCTGTAGGTCACCGGATCTGTCTGCTGCAGTTCCCCGCAGCGTCGGCGCTTTGGTTTCGTAGTGCACTGCCCCCCTTCATGCTCACACGCTCACAGCTGGGGACTTACTCATGCTTTTGTTTTTTTTACCATTCCTTCGGCACAGGTTCCCTATGTAAACACGCCCCCTCTTCACGGCTAATGGGACCTGTCCGTTCCCCTTTTCCAAAGGACACAGCCTTGACATTTCTGGACCCGGTGCAGCACAGGTACCCGCAGCCCAGTCATCCTGAATCCATTCATATCTGGCCAATCAGTTCTTTTTTTTAACTCAAATAGATTTTTATTAAGATAAACATCACAGTATTCATATTACAGTGATACAATCATTTTGATTTCCCCATTAACAACCCCCCCATTACAAATTCAGCCCACCCCCACCCCCCATTACAAACTCAGCCCACCCCCTCCCCATTTAGACAGCTCGCACTCTTCCATTACATAACCTGTACAGAAATATAGAGTTGTGTTATACATTATCACCTGCTACAGCAGTATAGACAAGCATCCCCACATAAATAGCCCAGCGTCCTTTCCTCACCTATCTGCCTCCTAACTAGTGTTGAGTGATACTGCTCGATATCTAAAAATATCGGATCGGAATGGTATCGCCGATATCACTAAATATCGTCGATATCCGATTCCGATAGCGGAAGTCCCATGTAAGTCTATGGGAACAAAATATCGCAACAAAAAAAACCCTTTCTTTCGTTGTAAACACAAAATATACACACATAGAATACATTTATATATATATATACATGTCATTGTGACATATATATATACATATATGTATAGTTTATACACTTCTACATAGTAAAATAGACTGATTCAATTGCCGGGTAAAGCCGTGACATACCCCATAGAAGTCGACGGGCTCGGTGCCGAGTACCCCCAAAACCTCTGGCTCTGTGCGACTCAACTTGGGCGTCACAAACAGGATTCTGTAGCTCGCTATAAGCGAGTCCTGTGTGCCTGAATTGAACTGGTTTTGTGCTTGAGAATTACTAAAATCATCAGAGAATGTATTTGCCATTTTTCAGCCATATCTGCGTCACGACGAGGCACTGGTGAAGAAGAAGGGCGTGCTCTTCGTGGGTGTACACTCACTCAGTGGCGCGAAAACGATGGCCGACCACTCTAAATGGTACTGCAATGTAAGATCGTGCCCCACAGCTCTTGAGTTCCGCCTCCTCATCCTCCTCAGTGTGCGGAAACTAACACGAAGGTCCCGCCTCACTACAAAAGAGGGGCCCTCTCCTGATGCTAATGACACATGTGACTTGGCAGAGATGGCTAATGGACACGAGCAGAAGTGTGAAGGGATGGAGCAGTCAGAGCTCTCCCCCCACGGAAGCGACCCGATCGCCACGGAACCACCGTTGGGCACCCGGCCTGGAAACCCTCCTACGCTGCAAGAAGCGGAGGATACCCTAAGAGGCCTGACCCGGCACCGGGAGGAGGTCGTCAGGATGGAAGCCAGCTGGCGTGCCCTAAAACTAAACTTGGAGCGGCGCCAATCCCTCTTACCTGAAGTGTCTGTACCGGAAGGTGAGGCACCCGTTCTAGTAGAGGAGTCCGTGCGGGCATCCCAGCCCTTGCAATGTGATCCGGTTGACGTTGCAGTGGAGGCACCCGTTCCTGCAAAAAACGCTGCACCGGCAGCACCCCAGATCCCGCTGTCTGCCCCCGTCGCTGAGACAGAAGAAGCGACACCCGTCCTCATGGAGGAGGCCGCGCAGGCACCAGAGGTCTACCTGTCTGTACCGGAGCCCCGACTGTCATCTGTTCCAGAGCCGGCTGCTTCCTCCGCAGGTGAGCGCCGCCAGGACTGTCGGGCGCCAGGAGAGCTGCCGCAAACCAGACATCGTAAGCTGCAGTTTGATGGTGGAGACATGGAGATGCTGGTGGAGGAGAATTACAACCGGCGTCAGGAGGAAGAGTGTAGACGTCGGGAGAGAGAAGCCGAGCGACAAAGGGAGCAGCGCGAATCCCAGAAGCTTCGCCAACGTCACATCGAGAAGGACCGGGCAGATAAGGGCCGGATGAGAAAAGATAAAAGTACGGTGAGGGAGCCGCGGCGTAAGGGTGCAGTACGGAGCTTTAAATTGAAAGCTGGTTGGGGCTTCATCCAGGAGCCTGGACTTTATTTAGAAGTGTTTGTGACCCGGCGGGACGTGGAGACTCAACTCCCAGAAGGACACCCGGGGAGGGACCTGTTGCCAGGAGACTTGGTAACTTACACCCGACACTGGGGTTACAATGGATGGTATGCGACCCCTGGTCCCCAGAGTGTCAGGAACCTGTGAGACCCTCGGAGCCTTCAGCCTCCCACATCCAGGCCTCTGCACAAGTGCCCACCCCACGCCGTAAATCTCCCCAGCCTCCCTCAGTGGTCTCCTCAGCAGCCCCAGCTATGGACATGATAATGATAGCTGGCCCGTACCCGGCGCCTGTTAGGCCCCCTGGGGTTCGTACAGTCCGGGACATAGGGTTCCAGACCCGGAGGGAGACGAAAGAGGTGGCCACACAGACCCAGATAGCGGGTCACGACTTGACTGTACAGGCCACACGACGTCATCAGGTCCTGGTGGTCCTTGGTGTCTCGGATGTTTGGCAAGCATCAGAAGAGTACCAGGTGGTACCTGGAACACCCCTGCCAAAGAATTATAAATAACCCGGACAGGGTCCCTGTATGTAAATAGTTAAATTGTTGATGTACCCGGACGGGTGAATGTTCATAAAAAAGTTTTTTAATTTAATAAAAAAAACAACACAGTTTTCATTACTTTTATTACAGTCTCATCCTGCGACGCCATCGATCTCCTGTAAAAAAATGAAAAAAAAAAAAAAAAAGTATACCACCTGACCGACGCAGTCCATAGTAACGAGTGTCCCACGACGATCCAGCTCTGCTACATCAGAATGACATCAGAGGCAGGCAGGCAGAGCCTGTCATCCCGGCGCAGCACAGCTGATTACCTGCTTCCCCGGCGGTGACGTCATCGGACTGACTGCTTTACGGCCGGGATTACCCTGCAGTCACTGCAGTTATCGCGAAAAACTGCATGTGACTGCCAGGGAGAAGATAATGGCGGCCATCAAGCAGTCCAGGACGTGACCGCCGGAGATCTTCTGCCAGGTAAGTGCCGCTGACTCCTGACAGACCCGACCGACGGACACTCACAGTGACAGTGACAAATCCGATTCCGGTATCCGATATGACGAAAATATCGGTACTCGGAATCGAAAGCCCGATACAGCTAATATCGGCCGATACCCGATATTTGCAGTATCGTATCGCTCAACACTACTCCTAACCCAATTCCAGCCATGGCATCCACAGTTTGTCATACATCCCCAATTTCCCCCTTTTCTTGTATACCCCTTTTTCCAGATTAATGACATGTTTCACATAGTTGAGATATTCTCCCTTGAAGGTGGGTCCTCTTTTATCCAGTTCCTCGCTATTACCTTTCGTGCCATATACAGTCATGGCCAAAAGTTTTGAGAATGACACAAATATTATATTTTCACATGATCTGCTGCCCTCTGTTTTTTATGTGTGTTTGACAGATGTTTTTATCACAGACAGAAATATAATAATTGCAAACATATGAGTAACAAAAGCTTATATTGACAGTTAGAATGAGTTAATGCAGCAAGTCAATATTTGCAGTGTTTACCCTTCTTCTTCAGGACCTCTGCAATTCTCCCTGGCATGCTCTCAATCAACTTCTGGACCAAATCCTGACTGATAGCAGTCCATTCTTGCACAATCAATGCTTTCATTTTGTCAGAATTTTTAGGTTTTTGTTTGTCCACCCGTCTCTTGATGATTGACCACAAGTTCTCAATGGGATTAAGATCTGGGGAGTTTCCAGGCCATGGACCCAAAATCTCTATGTTTTGTTCCCTGGGCCATTTAGTTATCACCTTTGCTTTATGGCAAGGTGCTCCATCATGCTGGAAAAGGCATTGTTGATCGCCAAACTGCTCTTGGAGGGTTGGGAGAAGTTGCTCTTGGAGGACATTCTGGTACCATTCTTTATTCATGGCTGTGTTTTTAGGCAAGACTGTGAGAGAGCCGATTCCCTTGGCTGAGAAGCAACCCCACACATGAATGGTTTCAGGATGCTTAACAGTTGGCATGAGACAAGACTGGTGGTAGCGCTCACCTTGTCTTCTCCGAATGAGGCGTTTTCCTGATGTCCCAAACAATCGAAAAGGGGATTCATCAGAGAAAATAACTTTACCCCAGTCTCAGCAGTCCACTGCCTGTACCTTTTGCAGAATATCAGTCTGTCCATGATGTTTTTTCTGGAGAGAAGTGGCTTCTTTGCTGCCCTCCTTGAGACCAGGCCTTGCTCCAAGAGTCTCCGCCTCACAGTGCGTGCAGATGCACTCACACCTGCCTGCTGCCATTCCTGAGCAAGCTCTGCACTGCTGGTAGCCCGATCCCGCAGCTGAAACACTTTTAAGAGACGGTCCTGGCGCTTCCTGGTCTTTCTTGGGCGCCCTGAAGCCATTTTCGCAACAATGGAACCTCTCTCCTTGAAGTTCTTTATGATGCGATAAATTGTTGACTGAGGTGCAATCTTTCTAGCTGCGATACTCTTCCCTGTTAGGCCATTTTTGTGCATTGCAATGATGACTGCACGTGTTTCTTTAGAGATAACCATGGTTAACAGAAGAGAAACAATGATGCCAAGCACCAGCCTCCTTTTAAAGTGTCCAGTGGTCTCATTCTTACTTAATCATGACAGATTGATCTCCAGCCATGTCCTCATCAACACCCACACCTGTGTTAATGGAGCAATCACTGAAAAGAGGTTAGCTGGTCCTTTTAAGGCAGGGCTGCAATGATGTTGAAATGTGTTTTGGGGGATAAAGTTCATTTTCTAGCCAAATATTGACTTTGCAAGAAATTGCTGTTAAGCTGATCACTCTTTATAACATTCTGGAGTATATGCAAATTGCCATTAGAAAAAGTGAAGCAGTAGACTTTGTAAAAATTAATATTTGTGTCATTCTCAAAACTTTTGGCCATGACTGTACAGTAATCTAGCGATTGCCACCTTCAGATTATTATCCACTTTTATCTCTTCTACATATCCCAGCAAACAGACCACCGTTCCCTTGGGATCACACATCTATAAGCCCTTTCCACCCGACTCAGGACCACCAAACAAAAAACAGCCAATCTTAGACACGTCCACAACATATGAAATATACCCGCATTTTCATTCTTACACCTAGGACATTCAGAGTTAGATCGCAATCCGGCCTTATACATAACATCCGGAGACTTATATACTCTATGTAGAATATAAAGCTGAGACAGCCTATACTGTTCACTCAGTGATAATTCGTGTATCTACTCCAGAACAGACTCCCACGTTTCATCCTCCAAGTGACCCAAATCTCTTTCCCACTTAGCCCTCGCATTGATCGGAAATCCCAGTAAATGAGTATGTAATAGGTCTCTATATAAGGAGGAGATGACCCCTCTCGTAGTCCCTTTCCCACACACATATTCCAGCACCAGATCTCCCTGGATTTTAAGACGGTCCCCCCTGTTCTGAGCTCTGAATGCATGTCTCATCTGTGCATATTGAAATCCCCCGGAAGCCTTGAGACCGTACTCCGATTGCAACTGAGAGAAGGATTTCAGCTCCCGTTGCTCTAGTATCTGGCAAACATATCGTATCCCCCTGACCTTCCATTCTGACAGACACCCCAACGCCATAAACTCCGGTAGATTATTATTATACCATAACGGAGAAAACCTGGTTAGACAGGTAACCCCACGAATTTGTTTGATCCTCCCCCATAGTTTATGTATCAAAAATAATGTGGAATAAATTTTCCCAAGCTCCCACAGGGAACCATCTTCTAAGCACTGAACCACAGGACATCTTTTCGTCACCCCCTCTATCAGATGCTGTACCACGCTGGAGGACGTCTCATGCGTCCAGCCCCTTAAATGCTGGCACTGGGCCGCAAGAAAATACATTTCAGGGTTAGGCAAAGCCAAACCTCCATGCTCCTTGGGCTGCTGAAGCGTCTCCAACCTAATACGAGGATGTTGTTTCCCCCATACCAAACTCCTAAATATGGAGTTAATCTGTTTAAATTTCCCATGTGGTATCCAAATAGGTGCGTTGTGAAGGACATACAATACCTTAGGCAACAGAATCATTTTAATGAGATTCACTTGGCCCACCACCGACAAATGCAGTTTAGTCCAAGCCCCCATCTTCGCATTAAGAGCCCCCAGAACAGGAGTCAAATTTTTATGCAAATAATCTGAAACCGGCATAGAGATCCATATCCCCAAGTACTTAAAATGATCTACCCACTTTAAGTCCACCCCCATCTACGGCGTCTCCCACCTCATCCCCAACGTCATCAACCTTAAACAAAATTGATTTATTCCAGTTTATCACCAGCCCTGATAAAGATCTGAATCCATCAATAAGCCAAATGGCATTCCCCAAAGACGTGTGTGGATCACCCAAGAACAGCAGTATATCGTCCGCATATAGCGCTATCTTTTCTTCTATGGATCCATATTTGAACCCAGAGACTTTGGCAGACTTTCGAATTTTGTCAGCCAACGGTTCCACAGCCAAAGCAAACAACAGAGGGGAGAGTGGACACCCCTGCCTCGTTCCTCTATGTAACTTTATAGTGTGAGATAACTCCCCATTCACCCTAATTCTAGCTAGCAGTTGCGCATACAGCATCTGAACCCAAGACAGAAATTGCGGACCAAAGTCTAAACAGTGTAAAACCTACCACAGATATCCCCATTCTACACTATCAAATGCCTTGTGGGCATCTAAGGATGCGATAACTCTCTGACCACAGTTCTCGGCCCGCAGCTGTACATTTATAAAAAGCCTTCTCAGATTAACTGCCGTAGATCTGTCAGGCATGAAACCGGATTGATCTGGATGTATCAACTTGGAGATAACACCCGTCAGCCGGGTCGCTAACACCTTGGCCAGGAGCTTGACATCCGTTGTGAGCAAAGAAATTGGGCGGTATGACTCAGGCTGCCGTAGATCTTTATCCTCTTTCGGAATTACCACTATTATGGCTTCTCTCATAGAAGCTGGCAAAGTCCCTCTACTCTTAGCCTCCTCCAAGACCACTCTTAATCTGGGCACTAACACTTCCTCCATACCTTAATAAATTTCAGCTGGTAACCCATCTACTCCTGGAGCCTTACCCCTTGACATTGACCCTAGTGCCCGACTTAACTCCTCATCCGTAATAGGTGCCTCCAAACTTTCCCTTTCATCATCTCCCAGCTAAGGCAACCCGAGTCCCTCTAAGAACGTCACAGTGTCTCCCACCCGAGAGAAGTATAAATCCGCATAGAAGTCCGTAAAGACTCTTAAAATCTCTGGAGGTCTCTGACACCTTCGTGCCATTTCCAGATATCAGCGAATACAGAAACGAGGTACTACTCTGGGCAGAAGCCACCAGCGACAGCATGTGGCCCACCTTCTCCCCCTCCTGGTAATAAGCCAATCTCTGAAATTACCTCTTCCTCTCTGCACTTTCCAGATAAATTTTATCCACATTATTCTGAGCTTCTTTTAACCGTTTCCCAGCCTCAGGGGTACCAAGTATAGCCATCTCATCTTCCGCACCTCTTAGACTTTCCACCGCTGCTTTCTCTGCCTTTTTAGCCCACCGCTTACATCTACTAATATCTCCAAACAGCAAACCTCTCAGATATGCTTTCATTGCCTCCCATATAGTGGATATACAGTTAGGTCCATAAATATTTGGACAGAGACAACATTTATCTAATTTTGGTTCTAGACATTACCACAATGAATTTTAAACAAAACAAATCAGATGCAGTTGAAGTTCAGACTTTCAGCTTTCATTTGAGGCAGGGGCGTAACTAGGAACGGCAGGGCCCCACAGCAAACTTCACAATGGGGCCCCCCCCTCGCGCGCGTTGCCAATCCCGGTCTACCCAAGTTGTGTTAAGAAAGATACCTTTATTATCCAAAATTAGAGGTTTTTGGAGTAATGATAGTGAAATAACAGAAAAGAACCAACTCCCAGGAAGCAACTGAGGTAGTGACGAAGGTAGGCTTTCTCCAGAGTAAATATGTGAAGAAACTTGTAATCCAGCCTGCAAATTGCTTTCAAAACGGATGATTTATTCAGTAGAACAACAGTCCGGTATACAGAATAATCTAAGATTGTTCTGTATACCGTACTTCTGCACCACGCCCTCACCAATTACACATGTGAGGAGTGACAGCCTCAGCTCTACTACATGTGAGGAGTGACAGCCTCAGCTCTGCTACATGTGAGGAGTGACAGACTCAGTTCCGCTACATGTGAGGAGTGACAGCCTCAGCTCTGCTACATGTGAGGAGGAACAGCCTCAGCTCTGCTACATGTGAGGAGGAACAGCCTCAGCTCTGCTACATGTGAGTAGGGACAGCCTCAGCTCTGCTACATTCGAGGAGTGACAGCCTCAGCTCTGCTACATGTAAGGAGTGACAGCCTCATCTCTGCAACATGTGAGGAGTGACAGCCTCAGCTCTGCTACTTGTATAGCAAAGCTGAGGCTGTCGCTCCGCACATGTAGCAGAGATGAGGCTGTCACTCCTCGCATGTAGCAGAGCTGAGGTTGCTACTTGTCACATGTAGCAGAGCTGAGGTTGTTACTTGTCACATGTAGCAGAGCTGAGGTTGTTACTTGTCACATGTAGCAGAGCTGAGGTTGTTACTTGTCACATGAGCAGAGCTGAGGTTGTTACTTGTCACATGAGCAGAGCTGA
Source organism: Oophaga sylvatica (assembly GCA_033576555.1). Classification (NCBI taxonomy): domain Eukaryota; kingdom Metazoa; phylum Chordata; class Amphibia; order Anura; family Dendrobatidae; genus Oophaga; species Oophaga sylvatica. Next base: position 590,163,468 of record JARQOD010000003.1, read on the forward strand.
GGTTGCTACTTGTCACATGTAGCAGAGCTGAGGTTGTTACATGTAGCAGAGCCGAGGTTGCTACTTGTCACATGTAGCAGAGCTGAGGTTGTTACTTGTCACATGTAGCAGAGCTGAGGTTGTTACTTGTCACATGAGCAGAGCTGAGGTTGTTACTTGTCACATGAGCAGAGCTGAGGTTGCTACTTGTCACATGTAGCAGAGCTGAGGTTGTTACATGTAGCAGAGCCGAGGTTGCTACTTGTCACATGTATTAGAGCTGAGGTTGTTACTTGTCACATGTAGCAGAGCCGAGGTTGCTACTTGTCACATGTAGCAGAGCTGAGGTTGTTACTTGTCACATGAGCAGAGCTGAGGTTGTTACTTGTCACATGAGCAGAGCTGAGGTTGCTACTTGTCACATGTAGCAGAGCTGAGGTTGTTACTTGTCACATGTAGCAGAGCCGAGGTTGCTACTTGTCACATTTAGCAGAGCTGAGGTTACTTGTCAAATGTAGCAGAGCTGAGGTTGTTACTTGTCACATGTAGCAGAGCTGAGGTTGCTACTTGTCACATGTAGCAGAGCTGAGGTTACTTGTCACATGTAGCAGAGCCGAGGTTGCTACTTGTCACATGTAGCAGAGCTGAGGTTACTTGTCAAATGTAGCAGAGCTGAGGTTGTTACTTGTCACATGTAGCAGAGCTGAGGTTGCTACTTGTCACATGTAGCAGAGCTGAGGTTACTTGTCACATGTAGCAGAGCCGAGGTTGCTACTTGTCACATGAGCAGAGCTGAGGTTGTTACTTGTCACATGAGCAGAGCTGAGGTTGTTACTTGTCACAAATAGCAGAGCTGAGGTTGCTACTTGTCACAAGTAGCAGAGCGGAGGTTGCTACTTGTCACATGTAGCAGAGCCGAGGTTGCTACTTGTCACATGTAGCAGAGCTGAGGTTGCTACTTGTCACATGTAGCAGAGCCGAGGTTGCTACTTGTCACATGAGCAGAGCTGAGGTTGTTACTTGTCACATGAGCAGAGCTGAGGTTGTTACTTGTCACAAATAGCAGAGCTGAGGTTGCTACTTGTCACAAGTAGCAGAGCTGAGGTTGCTACTTGTCACATGTAGCAGAGCCGAGGTTGCTACTTGTCACATGTAGCAGAGCTGAGGTTGCTACTTGTCACATGTAGCAGAGCTGAGGTTACTTGTCACATGTAGCAGAGCTGAGGTTGCTACTAGTCACATGAGCAGAGCCGAGGTTGCTACTTGTCACATGTAGCAGAGCCGAGGTTGCTACTTGTCACATGTAGCAGAGCTGAGGTTGCTACTTGTCACATGTAGCAGAGCTGAGGTTACTTGTCACATGTAGCAGAGCTGAGGTTGCTACTTGTCACATGAGCAGAGCTGAGGTTGCTACTTGTCACATGAGCAGAGCTGAGGTTGCTACTTGTCACATGAGCAGAGCTGAGGTTGTTACTTGTCACATGAGCAGAGCTGAGGTTGTTACTTGTCACATGAGCAGAGCTGAGGTTGCTACTTGTCACATGAGAGAGCTGAGGTTGCTACTTGTCACATGTAGCAGAGCTGAGGTTGTTACTTGTCACATGTAGCAGAGCCGAGGTTGCTACTTGTCACATGTAGCAGAGCTGAGGTTGTTACTTGTCAAATGTAGCAGAGCTGAGGTTGTTACTTGTCAAATGTAGCAGAGCTGAGGTTGTTACTTGTCACATGTAGCAGAGCTGAGGTTGCTACTTGTCACATGTAGAAGAGCTGAGGTTACTTGTCACATGTAGCAGAGCTGAGGTTGCTACTTGTCACATGAGCAGAGCTGAGGTTGTTACTTGTCACATAAGCAGAGCTGAGGTTGTTACTTGTCACAAATAGCAGAGCTGAGGTTGCTACTTGTCACAAGTAGCAGAGTTGAGGTTGTTACTTGTCACATGTAGCAGAGCTGAGGTTGCTACTTGTCACATGTAGCAGAGCCGAGGTTGCTACTTGTCACATGTAGCAGAGCTGAGGTTGTTACATGTAGCAGAGCTGAGGTTGTTACTTGTCACATGTAGCAGAGATCAGGGTGTCACTCGTCACTTGTAGCAACCATGAGGCTGTTACTGGGCCAGGGGGAGGCTACTGGTGACTGAGGTGCCGTGCCCAACAGGGCCCAGGGGGAGGTTAGTGGTGACTTGAGGCTTGCGTCAAACAGGGCCCAGGAGCCCGAGGCCCTTTGCTACCTGGGCCCTGTGTTGAATGTGGGCCCCCTGCACTGCAGCCTGGGGCCTGGGCCTTGTTGAATGTGGGCCCTGTTAGATCCTGCCTGCACCTGCCCTCCCAGTCACCATTGAGCAGCCAAGCCTCTTCTCACTGTTGAGAGACTCACGGTACTCACCCTGCTCGCCCGGGCTTCCACCTGCTTGTCCAGTCAGCCTGCTGCTTCATGTGGTCTGCCTGGCCGTCTGCTGTCCGCCCCCACATGCACACACGCTGTGACAGACGGACCATAATGCACTGGGCCGCAGCTTAAAGCTACAGTGCTCATTTCTGTTCGCTGTCTGCATTTACAACACTGTAGTGTCTCTTAAAACAACACAGTGTTGTTATGCATCAGCGTTCAGAGTCAGAAGCCTGAACAAAATGTTGGGAGGGGGCCCGAGCGCGGATCCATTTGCCAGCGTGCTCGGGCCCCCCTTTTTGCTCCTAAATCACAGGGCAGCTGCAGCAGGGACGGGCCCCCTTCTAGCCCGGGCCCTGTGGCAGCTGCTTCCCCTGCTTCCACTATAGTTCCGCCCTGATTTGAGGGTATCCACATTAAAATTGGATGAAGGGTTTAGGAGTTTCAGCTCCTTAACATGTGCCACCCTGTTTTTAAAGGGACCAAAAGTAATTGGACAGATTAAATAATTGTAAATAAAATGTTCATTTCTAGTACTTGGTTGAAAACCCTTTGTTAGCAATGACTGCCTGAAGTCTTGAACTCATGGACATCACCAGACACTGTGTTTCCTTCTTTTTGATGCTCTGCCAGGCCTTCACCGCGGTGGTTTTCAGTTGTTGTTTGTTTGTGGGCCTTTCTGTCTGAAGTTTAGTCTTTAACAAGTGAAATGCATGTTCAATTGGGTTGAGATCAGGTGACTGACTTGGCCATTCAAGAATTTTCCACTTCTTTGCTTTAACCCCTCTCTGACATTAGACGTACTATCCCGTCCATAAAACCCGTGCCATTCTGCCCATGGACGGGATAGTACGTCATAGGCGATCAGCTGCGCTCCTGAGGGGAGCGCAGCTAATCGCCGCCGGGTGTCAGCTGATTATCACAGCTGACACCCGTGACTGTGTGTCAGGAGCGGTCACGGACCGCTCCCGGCACATTAACCCCTAGCACACCGCGATCAAACATGATCGCGGTGTACTGGGGGCACAGGGGAGGATCGCGCAGGGTGGGGGCTCCCTGCGCGCCCCCTGAGACCCTCAGACCTGCGCGATGTGATCGCGCTGTTCTGAGGGCTTCCTCCCAGGACCCGGATCCAAGATGGCGCCGGGGTCCTGGAGGGAGGCGGCTACCTCAGTGCCTGCCGAGAGCAGGCACTGAGAAGCCTGCTGCACTGCCTGAGCGATCGCTGGTGTGACAGTGTGCTGTGCACACTGTCACACCAGCGATTTGATAAATACAGTGATGTCCCACCCTGGGACAAAGTAAAAAAGTTAAAAAAGTAAAAATAAACATGTTATAAAAAAAAATCCAAAATAAAAAAAAAAAAAAAATATTCCCCAATAAATTCATTTCTTCCTGTAAATAAAAAAAACAAAACAATAAAAGTACACATATTTGGTATCGCCGCGTCCGTAACGACCCCCCTATAAAACTGTCCCACTAGTTAACCCCTATAGTGAACCCCTTAAAAAAAAAAAAACGAAGCAAAAAATCAATGCTTTATCATCATACCGCCGAACAAAAAGTGGAATAACGCGCGATCAAAAAGACCGATATAAATAAACATGGTACCGCTGAAAACGTCATCTTGTCCCGCAAAAAACGAGCCGCCATACAGCATCATCAGCGAAGAAATAAAAAAGTTATAGCTCGCAGAATAAAGCGATGCAAAAATAATTATTTTTTATATAAAATTGTTTTTATTCTATAAAAGCGCCAAAACATAAAAAAATGATATAAATGAGGTATCGCCATAATCGTACTGACCCGAAGAATAAAACTGCTTTATCAATTTTACCACACGCGGAACAATAAAAACGCCTCCCCCAAAAGAAATTCATGAATTGCTGTTTTTTGTTCATTCTAACCTCCCAAAAATCGAAATAAAAAGCGATCAAAAAATGTCACCTGCTCAAAAATGGTACAAATAAAAACGTCAACTCGTACCGCAAAAAATAAGACCTCACATGACTCTGTGGGCCAAAATATGCAAAAATTATAGCTCTCAAAATGTGATGATGCAAAAACTATTTTTGCAATAAAAAGCGTCTTTTAGCGTGACAGCTGCCAATCATAAAAACCCGCTATAAATAGTAAATCAAACCCCCCTTTATAACTCCCTTAGTTAGGGAAAAATAATAAAATTAAAAAAATGTATTTATTTCCATTTTCCCATTAGGGTTAGGGTTAGGGTTGCGGCTAAAGTTAGGGTTAGGTTGGCGCTAAAGTTAGGATTAGGGTTAGGGTTGGGATTAGGGGTGTGTTAGAGTTAGGTTTGTGGTTAGGGTTGGGACTAGGGTTAGGGGTGTGTTGGGGTTAGGGTTGGAGTTAGAATTGGGGGGTTTCCGCTGTTTAGGCACATCAGGGGCTCTCCAAATGTGACATGGCGTCTGATCTCAATTCCAGCCAATTCTGCGTTGAAAAAGTCAAACGGTGCTCCTTCACTTCTGAGCTCTGCCATGCGTCCAAACAGTAGTTTATCCCCACATATGGGGTATCAGCGTACTCTGGACCCCAAGAGTTATTGTACAATTTGTCCTATTTCTTCTGTTACCCTTGGGAAAATAAAAAACTGGGGGCGAAAATATCATTTTTGTACAAAAAAAATTATTTTTTTGTTTTTTACGGCTGTACATTTATAAACTTCTGTGAAGCACTTGGGGCTTCATAGCGCTCACCACACACCTAGATAAGTTCCTTGTGGGGTCTATTTTCCAAAATGGGGTCACTTGTTGGGGATTTCCACTGTTTAGGCGCATCAGGGGCTCTCCAAATGCGACATGACGCCCCAGACCATTCCATCAAAGTCTGCAATCCAAAACGTCACTACTTCCCTTCCGAGCCCCAACGTGTACCCATACAGTAGTTTTCTCCCACATATTGGGTATCAGCGTACTCAGGAAAAATTGGGCAACAACTTTTGGGGTCCAATTTCTCCTGTTACCCTTGTGAAAATAAAATATTGGGGGCGAAAAAAATCATTTTTGTAAAAAAAAAAAGATTTTTTATTTTTACGGCTGTGCGTTATAAACTTCTGTGAAGCACTTTGGGGTTCAAAGTGCTCACCACACATCTAGATAAGTTCCTCGTGGGTCTATTTGCCAAAATGGGGTCACTTGTGGGGGGTTTCCACTGTTTAGGTGCATCAGGGGCTCTCCAAATGTGACATGACGCCCCCAGACCATTCCATCAAAGTCTGCAATCCAAAACGTCACTACTTCCCTTCCGAGCCCCGACGTGTGCCCATACAGTAGTTTTCGCCCACATATTGGGTATCAGTGTACTCAGGACAAATTGGACAACAACTTTGGGTTTCCAATTTCTTCTGTTACCCTTGTGAAAATAAAATATTGGGGGCGAAAAAATCATTTTTGTAAAAAAAAAAAAAGATTTTTTATTTTACGGCTGTACGTTATAACTTTAGTGAAACACCTGGGGGTTCAAAGTTCTCACCACACATCTAGATAAGTTCCTTGAGGGGTCTAGTTTCCAAAATGGTGTCATTTATGGGGGTTTCCACTGTTTAGGCAGATCAGGAGCTCTCCAAACACGACATGGCGTCCAGCCAATTCTGCGTTGAAAAAGTGAGACGGCGCTCCTTCCCTTCCAAACTCTGCCATGCACCCAAACAGTGGTTTACCCCCACATATGGGGTATCAGCGCACTCAGGACAAATTGCACAATAACTTTTGGAGTCTTGTTACCCTTGGAAAAATAAAAATTGGGGTGAAAAGATATTTTTGTGGAAAAATATGATTTTTAAATTTACGGCTCTACGTTATAAACTTGTGTGAAGCACTTGGGGGTTCAAATTGCTCATCAAAAATCTAGATAAGTTCCTTAGGGGTCTAGTTTCCCAAATGGGGTCATTTGTGGGGGGTTTCCACTGTTTAGGCACATCAGGGCTCTCCAAATGCAACATGGCATCCAAACTCAATTCCAGCCAATTTTGGTTGGAAAAAGTCAAATGGTGCTCCTTCTATTCCGAGCTCTGCCGTGCGCCCAAACAGTGGTTCCCCCCCACATATGGGGTATCAGCGTACTCAGGACAAATTGTACAACAACTTATGTGGTCCAATTTCTCCTGTTACCCTTGGGAAAATAAAAAATTAGTGACTAAAAGATAATTTTTGTGGGAAAAAAATAGGATTTTTTATTTTCATGCCCGGGCATTATAAACTTGTGTGAAGCACTTGGGGTTCAAAGTGCTCACCAAAGATCTAGATAAGTTCCTTAGGGGGTCTAGTTTCCAAAATGGGGTCACTTGTGGGGGGTTTCCACTGTTTAGGCTCATCTGGGGCACTGCAAACGGAACATGACCCCCATTAACGTCTGCATTCCAAAACGTTACTACTTCCTTTCCAAGCCCTGCCGTGCGCCCAAACAGTTTCCCCCCCCCACATATGGGGTATCAGCGTACTCAGGACAAATTGGACAACAACATTTTGGGGTCCAATTTCCTTGGGAAAAAGTCAAAAATTTGGGACTAAAAAATCATTTTTGTGGAAAATTGATTTTTTTTTTTTCACACCCAGGCTTTATAAACTTTTGTGAAACACTTGAGGGTTCAAAGTGCTCACTACAGATCTAGATAAGTACCTTAGGGGGTCTAGTTTCCAAAATGGTGTCACTTGTGGGGGGGTTTCCACTGTTTAGGCGCATCAGGGGCTCTCCAAACGCGACATGGCATCCAATCTAAATTCCAGCCAATTTTAGTTTGAAAAAGTCAAACGTCGCTCCTTCCCTTACGAGCTCTGCCGTGTACCCAAACAGTGGTTTTCCCCCACATATGGGGTATTGGCGTACTCAGGAGAAATTGCATAACAACCTTATCTGTCCATTTTCTCCTTTTACCCTTGTGAAAATAAAAAAAAAGTTTGTAAAAGATCATTTTTGTGGCTAAAAAGTAAAATATTCATTTTTTCCTTCCACGTTGCTTTAGTTACTGTGAAGCACCTGAAGGGTTAATAAACTTCTTGAATGTGGTTTTGAGTACCTTGAGGGGTGCAGTTTTTAGAATGGTGTCACTTTTGGGTATTTTCTGCCATATAGACCCCTCAAAGTGACTTCAAATGTGAGGTGGTCCTAAAAAAAATGGCTTTGTAAATTTTGCTGTAAAAATGAGAAATCGCTGGTCAACTTTTAACCCTTATAACTTCCTAACAAAAAAAAATTTTGGTTCCAAAATTGTGCTGATGTAAAGTAGACATGTGGGAAATGTTATTTCTTAACTATTTTGTGTGATATATTTCTCTGTTTTAAGGGAATAAAAATTCAAAGTTTGAAAATTGCAAAATTTTAAAAATTTTCGCCATATTTGCGTTTTTTTCAAAAATAAACGCAAGTTATAGCGAAGAAATTTTACCACTATCATGAAGTACAATATGTCACGAGAAAATAATCTCAGAATCGCGAAGATCCGTTGAAGCGTTCCAGAGTTATAACCTCATAAAGAGACAGTGGTCAGAATTGTAAAAATTGGCCCGGTCATTAACGTGCAAACCACCCTTGGGGGTGAAGGGTTAATAAACTCCTGGGTTGCTTTGGCTTTATGTTTTGGGTCATTGTCCATCTGTAGTATGAAACGATGACCAATCTGTTTGGCTGCATTTGGCTGGATCTGAGCACACAGTATGGCTCTGAATACCTCAGAATTCATTCGGCTGTTTCTGCCCTGTGTCACATCATCAATAAACAGTAGTGACCCAGTGCCACTGGCAGCCATGCATGCCCAAGCCATCACACTGCTTCCGCCATGTTTTACAGATGATGTGGTATGCTTTGGATCATGAGCTGTACCACGCCTTCGCCATACTTTTCTCTTTCCATCATTCTAGTGTCACGCTGTCTAATGATATGTATACAATGTCAGTAAACTATTAATACAGGAACAACACTCTATACAACAACTAGTATAGCAACATCAGCATGTAAGTATAGAATAGATTTACCTGACACGATATCTGCTGAACTCAGGGTTAATCTTGAGGACTTGATGAGCTGAAACAGGAAAGAGGTGGACCGGGATCTAACCTGACCCTAAACTGGGGTCCTAACTAATCCCTCACCTTGGAGGTACTGATAATGGTTCAGAGGTCCAAGTCTCCAACCTAACCCTGTCTCCTATCAGACCCTGAACCCTGTAATCAGTCCTAAGAAGGATCCTGACTACCACCAAAGGGATATGGGCTGATCTTAGCTAAATACACAGATTAGACATATAAGACAGACAGGATAACACTCGCTTGCATACACACTCAAACACCAAAGGAACATAAATGGTCTGGGAAATAAACTCTAACCAAGTTGAGCTTAGAACAACTAAGGAGCTCACAACTAAAGTCTATACAGATTCATTCCTATCTGTGGTCTGCATGAAGGTTTCACTGGCAACTCCCAAGCAGACAACCAGGAATTTAAAGGAAACCAATCAACAAATAATCAATTGCAGCCGGGAGAAACTGCACCCAGTCCCAGCACCGAGCACAGACAGAATTAACTCCCTAGCTGCCAAACACAAAGAACCAGCAGCTCAGCTGTGAGAAGTCAAAATGTGCAACCGCGACGATCTTCGTGGCAATGCACACATGACAGTACCCCCCCTTCTACGAGGGGCCTCCGGACCCTCAGGGCCAGGCCTGCCCGGGTGAGTTCTGTGGAAGGTCCGAACCAAACGATCTGCGTTAACATCAGATGCAGGGACCCACGTCCTCTCCTCTGGACCATACCCCTTCCAATGCACCAAGTACTGAAGGACCGGCGATTCAGACGGAGTCAATGATCTTTGATACTTGAAATTCCAAGTTACCATTGACCAACACAGGAGGAGGAGGTAGAGGTGACGGTATGACTGGTGCCACATACCTTTTAAGTAATGACTTGTGGAACACATTATGAATTTTAAACGTAGGAGGAGGTCCAGACGAAATGCCACAGGATTAATTATGGAACTGATCCTGTACGGCCCGATGAATCGGGGACCCAGTTTCCAGGAGGGCACTTTAAGTTTTATATTCCTGGTAACAACCATACCAGATCGTTCACATTCAGATCTGGACCAGAAACTCTCCTCCTATCAGCCATACGTTTGTAACGGTTCCCCATCGCACTCAGATTATTCAATACACCTCTCCACACAGAAGCAAGTGACGACGAGAAACGCTCCTCCTCAGGAACCCCAGAAGGGCCCCCCCCATTGAAAGTACAAAACTGGGGATGAAAACCATATGCCCCAAAAAACGGGGACTTACCAGTGGACTCGCTCCGCCTGTTGTTAAGAGCGAACTCTGCCAGAGGCAAGAAAGAAGACCAGTCCTCTTGGTTCTCTGAGACAAAACACCGGAGATATGTCTCTAAGCTCTGATTCAGACGCTCTGTCTGACCATTGGTCTGCGGATGAAAAGCCGAGGAAAATGACAATTGCATCCCCGACGTAAACAAAATGCCCTCCAAAATTTGGACACAAACTGAGACCCCCTATCTGACACCACATCAGAAGGCAACCCATGAAGTCTAACGATCTCCCTAATGAACACCTGCGCCAGAGTTTTAGCATTAGGGAGTGCAGGAAGAGCAACGAAATGTGAGATCTTACTGAACCTGTCAACAACCACCAGTATGACAGTATTCCCAGACGACGGAGGAAGGTCCGTAATGAAGTCCATAGATAAATGATCCATGGACGCTCCGGAAGTTTCAAGGGTAAAAGGGTCCCAGACGGACGGGTATGAGGGGTTTTAGAGCGAGCACACACCCCACATGACGCGACAAAAGTTATAACATCTTTATTAGCATTAGGCCACCAAAACCGGCAAGAAAGGAGATCTAAAGTAGCTTACTCCCTGGATGTCCTGCTAAAGCAGAATTATGATGTGCCTCAATAACCTTTTGTCTCAACTGATTCGGGGCAAACAGTCTCCCTGGAGGTCCTGCAGGGGCGTCCCCCTGAGCCTCTAACACCTCCTCCTCAAGCTCAGAACATACAGCCGACACTACCACCCCTCCTGAAGGATAGGAATCGGGTCATCCGTTTTCCTGGCCCCTGGAAACTGCAAGACAAGGCATCAGCCTTTACATTCTTAGACCCCGGGCGATAAGTGACGACAAAATTAAACCTGGTAAAAAACAACGACCATCGAGCTTGTCTGGAATTCAGACGCTTAGCGGATTCTAAATACAGCAGGTTCTTGTGATCAGTAATAACGGTAACCGGGTGGACTGCCCCCTCCAAAAAGTGACGCCACTCTCAAAAGCTAACTTAATGGCCAAAAGTTCCCTATTGCCGATATCATAATTCCTTTCGGCGGACGACAATTTCTTAGAAAAGAAAGCGCACGGATGCCATTTACCAGGGACGGACCCTGGGACAATATAGCACCCACCCCTACGTCAGACGCATCCACCTCCACAATGAACGGCTGAGATGCATCTGGTTGGATGAGAACGGGTGCCGAAGCAAAACATTTTTTCAAGAGAAAAAGGCTTGGCAAGCTTTGTCCGACCATTTAGAAAAATCCGTCCTTTTCTTGTCATGTCAGTGAGAGGTTTGACAACAGATGAGAAATTACAAATAAATTTCCGGTAGTAGTTAGCAAACCCCAAAAAACGCTGCAGAGCCTTAAGATCCCCTGGCTGATCCCATTCAAGCACTGCTCTCACCTTTTCAGGGTCCATACGGAAACCGGAAGCTGACACCAAAAACCCAAAAACTGAAGTTCCTGTACGGCAAATACACACTTCTCCAGTTTGGCGTATAATTTATTGTCTCGCAAGATCTGCAACACCTGTCTCACATGCTCCTGATGAGACACAAGATCTGGCGAGTAAATTAAATGTCGTCCAAATATACAAACCACAAACAGCCCCACAAGGTGACGAAAAATGTCATTAACAAAATGTTGGAATACTGCTGGTGCAGTAGTCAGACCAAAAGGCATGACTAGGTTCTCATAATGTCCCTCCGGCGTGTTAAACGCCGTTTTCCACTCATCCCCCTCTTTTATCCTAATCAGATTATACGCCCCCCTGAGATCCAATTTAGAGAACCATTTGGCGCCAACAATTTGATTGAAGAGATCAGGAATAAGAGGGAGTGGATACGGATCTCGAACAGTAATCCGATTAAGTTTGCGGAAATCCAAGCAAGGGCGTAGCCTCCATCTTTCTTCTTCACAAAGAAGAACCCCGCGGCTACTGGGGAAGATGAAGGTCTAATATGCCCTTTGGCCAGACTTTCAGAAATATAATCTTTCATAGCCTGCCTCTCAGGACCAGAAAGATTATACAACCTAGCTTTAGGCAACTTAGCATCAGAAAGGAGATTAATAGAGCAGTCATTACACGCGATGAGGAGGCAACTCCTGACACCCCTCCTCAGAGAAACATCCCAAATCCTCCAAAAAGGAGGCAATGTACTAGGCACGACCGCACTGATGACTGTGTTCATGCAGTTGCTTTTGCAAAACTCACCCATTGGCTTATTTCTCTGGACTGCCAATTAATCACAGGGTTATGTTTAACCAACCCAAAGGAAGTCCCAACACAATGGGAGTAGGTAGACCCTCCAACACATAACAAGATAATTGTTCCCTATGTATTGCCCCTACCCGAAGGTCAATGTTATGAACCTCATGAACAAAGCTACCTTGGCCGAGAGGCCTGGCGTCAATGGAGAAAATAGGGATCGGTTTGACCAATACACTCAGATGCATACCTTGACCTGAGCAAACTGAGCGTCAACCAGATT
>JARQOD010000003.1:590175716-590221153 GCA_033576555.1 Oophaga sylvatica
AGGAACACGCCCTTTTGGATAACAAGACAGATTTTAACGAGAAGGAGGGGCCCTATTTTGGGAAAGGGAGTGAAAGAACAAAAAAAAACGTCGCCGGATTCGGAGAAAGCGGCATTGGATTAGGTGAAAAATTACTTTTTTTGGCAAGTGGGGCGGGTTCCCTTTTTAAAAAGCATTGTGAGGAGATGAGCATTTTGGGTGCTTTTCTTTGGACGATCCTTATTGTCATGGGTTTTAAAAGAAGTTAGTGTTGGGTTGTCCCGCCGGTGGGACCGCGCTCTGTTGTCCCGCCGGTGGGACCGCGCTCTGTTGTCCCGCCGGTGGGACCGCGCTCTGTTGTCCCGCCGGTGGGACCGCGCTCTGCTGTCCGGCCGGTGGGACCGCGCTCTGTTGTCCTCTTCTCATGTCGCCTCCTTCTATCCTTGTCCTGAGAACGTTGAGTAGAATTTGTATGGCGCTGACTCCGGCTGTATATGATCTCATGATCCCGGTTGTACGCGGCACATTACCCACCTCGGAGCGGTCGTGCTGCACAAGTAACACTTTCCTAATCAATCACTAATTACTTGGTTCGTTATCTCGTGGCGGTGACCTGGACGTGTCCCTGGGATCCTATAATCTGTCCTCTCCCCAGTACACAGGCGACGTGAACTCCACGCTACAGAACACCGACATCAAGATAGACAACATCACTTTCCTGAGCAGCGGCCAGAAAGACAAAGTGTCCGCCGTCTCCACGTCCGGAATAGACAACTACGACTTCTCCGACTTCAACCAGCAGGTACGGAAACGCCATCATGGAGTAGGAACAGCTGATGAAGGGTCAACAGGGCGGCCATATGGTGTGGTCCTGTCTCATGCACTTATACAGGGGTATGCTATGAATGTGTGATACGTGAACACCCCCACTAATGGGGCTCACAGCCATCTCTGCTAATAAGGCCGTGTGCACGCAGGTTTTGGAGGCAAGTTTTCTAGTGGAAACGTCTTCTCTGGGCAATTTTTAGCAAGAAGTTTTTTTTTTTTTTTTTTTCTTTTCTGAAATGTTTTGGAATTTTTTTTTTTCCATTCTATAGTGGTTTTTTTTTTTTTTTTAATTGGCACCTAGCTTTGAATGGGTCTTGATGAGGGTCGTCCTGGAGTCAGATGCTCCTGATTCATGAAAACGCTCCAGAAAACTTACTCCAGTCATTAGAGAAATGAGTTTTTCAAGTGTTTTTTTTTTTTTTGTTTCCAGCAATTTTATTTAAGACATTTTTGAAGTCCTGTTCCAAAACAAACCTCCTTACAAACCTCCATTTGCACATAGCCTTAAAGGGGTTGTCTGGGCAGAGATATCTGATAGGCCATCAAACACCTTTGCCCAGTGAATAATATATCGGTGGGGGTCTGGCGCTTGCCGCTCCCTCCGAACACCTGTTTTCTGCGGATGTAATCACTTTGGCTCTGCTCCGAATGCTGCGGCCACTACCAGATTCTGCAGCACAACTCCCATCCTCAGTAGTAGAAGCTGTTCTGCAGCAGCTGCTACACGCAATTAGCAGTCAGTGTTTACATCTGCAAAAAATATCTGATTAGTGGGAGCACTGGGTGTCGGACCGCTACTGACCTGCTGTTGATCACCTATCCAGTTGATGGCTAATCAGATAACTATCCCAGATCACCCCCTTAAAGGAACCAGACACCTAGAAAACCCCTACGTACAATTTGCACGGGAAGCCCCCATTTTTACTTTGTCGGGGGAAGGAGGGATATTCGGTTCTGCCCTCTAGTGGAGCTGTGGAGGGGCACAGGACACACCGGTGGGGCTCAGCGCTATTATTATGTCGTTCTAATTGCAGTCGTCCAAGAACATCACTAAGATGAATCTCACATTATTTGCAAACAAGCTGGAAGACGTGGCCAACAGCGCGGTAAGTTGTTTTTTTTTTTTCTTTTTAATCAAGCCCTAGAGAATCCCATCGGAATCTTCACGTCATGGTAGAATATTGCAGGACGCGTTTTGACCCACAGCCCAAAATGCAGCGTTCTCTTGTTACATCGCGGCTCGGCCCATGTGGGAAAGGGCCGCAGCGCCAATAGAAGTGTCGGCCATACATTACCCCTCGGTGACGCCGGGCCGTACATAGAATCATAGAATGGTAGAGTTGGAAGGGACCTCCTGGGTCATCTGGTCCAACCCCCTGCTCAAAGCAGGATTCTCTAAATCATCCCAGACAGATGTCTGTCCAGCCTCTGTTTGAAGACTTCCATTGAAGGAGAACTCACCACCTCTTGTGGCAGCCTGTTCCACTCATTGATCACCCTAACTGTCAAAAAGTTTTTTCTAATATCTAATCTGTGTCTCCTCCCATTCAGTTTCATCCCATTGCTTCTAGTCTTTCCGTGTGTAAATGAGAATAAAGATGATCCTTCTACAATGCGACAGCCCTTGAGATATTTGTATACATCTATTAAGCCTCTTCTCAGTCTTCTTTTTGCAAGCTAAACATTCCCAAATCCTGCAACCGTTCCTCATAGGACATGGTTTGCAGACCGGTCACCATTCTGGTGGCTCTTCTCTGAACTTGCTCCAGTTTGTTGATGTCTTTTTTAAAATGTGGTGCCCAAAACTGGACACAGTATTCCAGATGAGGTCTGACCAAAGAGGAGTAGAGGGCAATAATGACCTCATGTGATCTAGACTGTATGCTTCTGTTGATACATCCTAGAATTATATTTGCCTTTTTTGCTGCTGCATCACACTGTTGACTCATGTTCAGTCCGTGATCTATTAGTATACCAAGTCTTTTTCACATGTGCTGTTACTTAGCCCTATTCCTCCCATTTTGTATATGCTGTTTTTCATTTTTATTGCCCAGATGTAGTACTTTGCATTTTTCCCTGTTAAAATCTATTCTGTTAGTTGCTGCCCACTGCTCCAGTTTATTTATATCTTTTTGAATCCTCTCTCTCTCTTCTCTAGTATTAGCTCTCCCTCCTAGCTTTGTGTCATCAGCAAATTTAATCAGTTTACCCTCAATTCCTTCATCTAAATCATTGATAAAGATGTTGAACAATACAGGGCCCAAAACAGAGCCTTGTGGTACCCCACTTGATACATTCTTCCAACTGGATGTGCAGCCATTTACAACCACTCTTTGAGTCCGATCACTAAGCCAGTTATGAATCCACCTAACAGTTGCCTTGTCCATTCCATACTTAGTCATTTTTCAATAAGAATTGTGTGAGATACTTTGTCAAATGCTTTGCTGAAGTCAAGATATACTATATCTACAGCATTTCCCTGATCCACCCAGTCAGTGATTCTGTCATAAAAGGAAATTAAGTTAGTCTGACATGACTTATTAGTTACAAACCCATGCTGACTCTGGTTAATCACTTCATTCTTATCCAGGTACTTGCATACATGTTCTTTAATAATGTGTTCAAAGATCTTTCCTGGTATAGAAGTCAGACTCACCGGCCTGTAGTTCCCTGGGTCCACCTTCTTCCCCTTTTTGAAGATAGGAACAACATTTGCTCTTCTCCAGTCTTCTGGGACTTCTCCTGTTCCATGTACGGCAGAAGTGTGTGACCCTTTAAATTAAGACGTCTCGGGAGCGGAGACCGCACCAGACCCTGCCCGGGCTCCAATCCTTCATGTTAACCCCTTGAAACCTGCAGCATATAGAGGAAGCGATCAGACCATCGCAGCTTCAACCACCCTAATGGGACTAATAAACGTATTGCAGCGTTCACGTGAATTGCTGGAAGTTGCAATACCCGACACTACCCACTGAGTGGCGCTGTTTCTGTGAGCGGAGAATAAAGCAGTGTAAGGGCGTATTTTGCTGCAGAAATTTCTGAACCAAAACTGCTGCCGTTTCAATAGTGGCGAAGTAAATGCGGCTCCCTTAGTCTCGTACACACGCGGCTTCGTTTTTCCTTGCACTTTCCAATCTGCAGCGTGTCCATTCCTTCAGCAGTTTTCACCCATTCCAATAAAAAGGGGAAAAAATGCATTAAAAAATGCCATGCATCGTCCGCAGCGTTTTTCCTGCTAAGAGATGTGTATTTGGGGCAGAGATTTCAGGGGATCAGTAATTACACGATTCCTGCAGCTCCGGAGCGGATCTCTGAGGGGCTCGCGCCGCTGGGTGAAAAGAGTTTTAGGTGCTGATTTTTTTTTTTTTTTGCTACAGCCAAGTGGAAGTAAGAAGGATCTTCAGGACGAGGCCGTCGCTCTGCGGAGCCTCCAACACTCCATTGACACCATGGTGGTCGCACAGATTGTGAGTCATTCCCGTGTCGTAACATCTAGTATAAGTTGTTCTGTAGTGAATGTGACATTATGTGACAATCACCGTATAGAGTCACATGGTGAATTACACATATATACGGTTTGTGTATAGAACAACATATCATGTATAAAGCCGTATATATGTAACTGTATACTGTTATATTGAATATCACACGTTACATAGCTGTAATTAGTGAGAATTAATATTTACATTAATTTTCCGTTTTTGTGATTTCCATGTGATAGATTCCGATGACCGGAACACAATGTAACAAACTAATTACACTAGATAAGATCTGACACGTAGGACTACTAGATCTTCTATATGGTATTTTCTAAACCTTACTTTTTCTACCTTACAGAACACACTTAAAACAAGTATAGACGACTTACAGAAGAAAGCAAAAGTGTTACCGGTGAGATATTCTGATGACTCCTACTATGGGATAAGCAGGGGGGGCGCTGTTGCATTGGTATCTATGGATCGTGTTTCACATCTTCAGTAGTGGTGAAAAATAGTACTGCAGGCAACCAGAACCACAGAATGCGAAAACATTGCCTATAGATGTTTTTTTAAAGGTACAGAGTCCTTTTTAAAAAAAAAAAAAAAAAAATTTAAGTGTGATATCTGTATATATCTCTCTATATATATCTTTCTTTTTTTAATATATATATATATATATATATATATATATATATATATACATACATATATATACATATATATATATATATATGTATATATATGTATGTATATGTATATATATGTATGTATATGTATATATATATATGTATATATGTATATATATATATTATATATATATATATATAATTTTTTTTTTTCATTGCAGGCGTCCTTAAATTCAACAATTAAAAGCATCAATGCAGCCCAGACCTTTGTGGACACCCAAGTGGTTGCCATTGTAAAGAATGTAAGTTCTGTGATCAAAATAATTGACACATACAGGTGCTTCTCACAAAATTAGAATATCATCAGAAAGTTATTTATTTCAGTTCTGCAATACAAAAAGTGAAACTTGGCCCCTGTCCACACTGCCAAAAGTACCAATACCTGGTGTACAAACAACAGTATCACTGTGCTTGATTGGCAGCAAACTCGCCTGACCTTAACCCCATAGAGAATCTATGAGGAATTGTCAAGAGGAAGATGAGACACCAGACCCAACAATGCAGACGAGCTGAAGGCTGCTATCAAAGCAACCTGGGCTTTCATAACCCCTCAGCAGTGCCACAGGCTGATCACCTCCATGCCACGCCGCATTGATGCAGTAATTGATGCAAAAGGAGCCCGACCAAGTATTGAGGGCATTTACTGATCATACATTTCAGTAGGACATTTCAGATTTTACAATCATTTTTCATGCTGGTATTATAAAGTATTCTAATTCACTGAGATAATGACTTTTGGGTTTTCATTGGCTGTAAGCCATAATCATCAACATTAACAGAAATAAACACGTGAAATCGATCACTCTGTGTGTAATGACTCTATGAGATTCACTTTTTGTATTGAAGAGCTGAAATCAACATTTGATGATACTCTAATTTAGTGAGAAGCACGTGTGTGTGTGTGTGTGTGTATATGTGTATATATATATATATATATATATATCATCCCTATGCAGATTATAACCATGCAGCCACAGACCCTGCACCCGTCAATGTAACCTGGCATTAGGACCTTTATGGCATCCTGTGCCCGGTGTGTGTGTATAGATAGATAGATATTTATTATTATTTTTTCTTCTCTCCTTTTATAAATGCAGGAGACCATAAACTATCTAAACACCATTGTGGGATACTTTACGTCGTACGTTGATTGGGCGAAGACCATGGTGAGCGTGGGTCATTTATCATCGTTTCCATCTCATTTAAAGTTTTTATAATATTTCAAAAATTAAAAAAAAAATAACTTTGCGATAAATGGAGAGATGTCATTCTTTTTCTTATATAATCCGGCCGCTGATTCCTCCTGATTCACCGTATCCTCTTATTTTATTAGCTGACCCAGAATTTGGCTCGGTGCGGACCCCTGGCCGGCGCCCTGAATTCTGCAGAGGTCATTGGGTGCCAGTATCTGGTGGACTCGCTGGTAAGAGTCCTGAAATGTGTACCTGTGCTTGTCCCTGTAATGACCCGTCTCCATAGTGGGAATTGGAAATATTGCAGTTTGGGTCTGACCGAGTGTGAATTACACAAGCGGCTTGCTCGGGTTCCCTTGGCGAACTGTCAAGGTTTCTGGTTATTTTTGCAGCGCTCGCTGACTGTTTTCTTCTTTCCCTAGAATGCCTTCTGGTTCAGCCTGGGCTGGTGCACGATTTTCTTCCTTCCCAGCATTATCACAGCGGTGAAACTGGCGAAACACTACCGGAGGATGAAAACATCGGATATCTACGAGTAAGGAATGGCGACCTGTTGACACATGGTTCCAAAAGTATACACGCCCTTTATTACTGATACAACAATTAGGGCAGGAACAGACGACTCGGTGGCAGAAGCTCTGGGCCAATTTGCTATTGAGCTGGGCCGCGTTTCGCCGCCTGCTGCTCCATCTGGCCCTGCCCTTTCTTTAGTTTAGACAATACGCTTATGTTTGTTTTATTTTTTTTTATCCTCTCACTATCTGTATTTTAGCAATGAAAAAAGGCAAAATAAAGTGTCTCTTACTTCTGCATCAACGTCCGCTCTCCAGGTATCTTACTCCTGTCCTGTTAATTAGAATAGGACACAATGGCAACACCCAGACCCCCGTTGATGCCACGTCGCCTCCTGATGTAGAAATCACAGGCGCTATTTAAGGCCCTTTGAGTACGCAAACACTGCAAAATCAGACTACACAAGAATTGTAGTCTGTTTCCATGGAGACGGAGAGGTCTTCACAGGAGCTGTATACACAAAATTAAAACTTTTTTTTTTTGGATGCCCTTTCAATTTTTAATCTGACAACAATCCAATATGGCAATGTTTCCCATGTTGGGATAAGTACCGGCAATCATCTTGCAGAGATGCAGTCGTGTCTTTTGGGAGAGTCTGAGCGATGGCCGGCAGCTAGGTCTTATATCGCATTTATATAGTCATTTTTGTATTTTTTTTTTTTGTAATATTATTTGTCTTCTTTCCACAGAAACCCCAATAATCACATGGAGATGTAAGTGCTACGCACAAGTTCTGTACGATTTCTATCATTTCGGGGTGGGCTTGCTTATATTGACCGTAATATTTTAACATGTAACTATTTGAAGCCCCCCGGGTCTGTCTCACAATTTAACCTGTGTTACGACAATGAACAATGGGGGACATAACGGCGCGCGTCGCGGCGGTGAGGAATATCCTCTGGAGGTTTGATTGCGGAAGATGCAACTTCGTGTGTCACCACTAGAGGGCAGTCTACAGATGTCATTATTCCTCACTGTCCTGCGTTCGGGGAGGAGAAGGGATAATTACATGGTACTGTTGATTCCTGATGACTTGGTGAAGACGCAAATTTTCCAGCATTTTGATGGTGACATGTTTGTAACCGAATGATCAAAAAAAAGAAAGGGTTTTTTATTTATTTTTTGTCACGTGGATAAAAAAAACAAAAACAAATTGTTTAGCATTAGATTTTTGAAATTTCATTCACTGGATGCTCTTTTTTTTTTTTTTTTCATTCCTTAAAACAAAAACAATAAATAAAATCTCCCTCTGAATAAAGGACAGAATAGATGTCATTTGAGTGCTCTACGTTTGTTTTTTTTCCAGTAGGAGGCACTAGAGTCCTCGTCATCTTCCTCTCCGAAGAGACAATTTGCAAAAAAAATGGATAGAAGCCAACTGGGAAATTCCGCCGTATTCGGTGCGGTGACGGCCTCCGCCCTTCAGTCTGAATTCCCCCCTTGTTCTGTGTTATTAGATTATATGTAGCCAGCAGTTTGGCCATGGGTGCGGGGCAGGCGGAGCGCGATTACTTATTATATCCCGAGGCCTGATCTCTGGACTCCAGCGTTTCGCTCGTTTAACGCTCAACTAAAAACTTTTTTTTTTTTTAAAGGGGAAGTTGAACATGTGAGCCGGGAGCTCATTGATCCCGCAGAGCACAAACTGTGCGGCTCCAACAATGAGGTTTGGAAAAAGAGGTTGGCGCAACTTTCAGGACACAAATGTTTAGGGGCAAGTTAAAGGGGCACTCTAGAGGAAACTAAAATATTATGTCACTCGTACAGCGGGACTTACATGGCACTAATGAGATGTGCCGATCGTGCACCGGCCCCTTAGACCTTGCACAGTTTTGCCAAGAATGTTCTTATAAAACTAAGGCGTTGTCCATTTTTGGGAACTTATTTTGTTTGTTTACTAAAATACATGTATTTGGGTGCAAAAAAAAAAGTTTGCAATCTGGTTTCATTACCGTCTTTGCATAGTTTGGCTCTTACAGGCTCTTTGTTTCCCTGCAAATCCAACTTTGATGTGGTCATAAATCATCTGAGAGAAGCTGAGAAAAAAGACAGATGAGTTACAAACTGCCTTAAGGTGCTCACTAACTGATTCTAAGTTAACTCATTCTGCAGCCGACAACAGAAAGTGCGACGTGGAGGCTAAAGAAGGCAAACTGTGCAACATTTTTCATGAAACCCAATTGCAAAAATTGTCTTTTTTTTTGTTTGTTATTGAGAAACTTGCCATAATTACACGTGTATTTCCTTGCAGGACATCCACATCCCAGCAGTTCCTAATTCCTCGCGCGACTGCAAAATCCTGATGCGTTCGCCCCCATCGGTGATGAACAAGACACTACAGTGCACTGTGTACCATAACGCCCGCCCTCCCAGAGACTCCCTGTGCTTTCCCTTCCGAGAGGGCTTATTTATTGATGAATTCTATGTTGATTTTCCGATCCCATTACTTTTGACTGAAGAATTACATTGTGGGTGAGAAGAACCCATGGACGAGAAAGCAAAAATCCTCGTAAGGTCCTGATTTGTGATTTGTGCGGTGGAGGGTCCTCCTGTATAGCTGTACGGTGCCGCTCCGGCCACCAATGACTGTAAACTCTACTGACGGGGTCTTGGCGCCACCGACCTGTGAAAATGATTATTATTTTTTTTTTTTTATACAAGATGTAAAATATTTTCTCTATTTTTGGTCTTTTTTTTTAATTGTAAAAATGTGATTTAAGTTATTTGCAAAAGCGTTCTCGATAAAGTGCGTCTTTTGCATAGAAAAGTTGTCGTGTGATTATTTTACTGCACCACAATCCATGAATAATGCGTGTGAAGAATCAGTGCCTTGTATGTAGGTGTTCGGAGAGGGGGGGAACGTCCCTGTAAAGCCTCTCGGTCTGCACCGCCTATCAGTCCATCCTGGGAGACCCCACACAGCCATGAGCCACACTTGTCAGACATGTTGGCAGGCCTCCTGGGTGCGTGCTGGAGCCTCCTATAAAGCAGGGAGGCCGAAACGTTTCCTATCGGATCAGGGCTCACAAATCTGAGGCCGGTGCGTCCAGCCGTTCCGCACGTTTCTGCGAAGTGTGAACTTGCCCCTACTACAACTCTTCCTTGTCACCTATTTTTGGAAATCCGCTCTTCTCTGCCTCTTTTGACTACAAATTCTGTCCGAGCGTTAATTGCGAAACGCGTGGAATGTAACCACTGGAGGACGACGCCGGGGGGCACGGTACTATCAGAGTCTTATTGTCTTCTAGTAATAACAGGCCGATTGTGACGCGGCTGCTTCCCCGTCCGTGAGGTCTCATGTGATCCTCATCTACAGATCAGATTTCATTAGTGAAAACTGCAACTTTCGGCTGAATATGAAGACACGGAGGGCTGACGATGCAAGAACGAGCGGGAGTGCGCCGCGACCAAATCTGTAGGAGGCGCACGCGGGCGTAGATTCTTGGCATACGTCCGTAGCAATTGATCCGAGCACAGGTCACTAATGCACCGTTCCAGGACCCGAACATCACCGCGTCCGCCAGTCCAGTTTTGCAGTCTGATTTGCACAGACGTATACATGAGCCCCTAATTATACTAAACTGGTGTCACCCCCTCCATAATTGCACAGATTCGATAACTGCACAAATATGAAACTGTTGTTTTTGAAATGGCAGAAAACTTGCGCAGGAGGAATATTCAGTTTAGACGAAAGATTAATTTTTATTAATCGGATACGAGGAAAAAAAAAAAGACTAATTTCCATCATTGCTTTGGATCAGATTTTCATCAGTGTTTGGTTTGTTTTTTACCATCAGTGTTTCATTTTTAATTTTTCATATATGCAAAAAAAAAAAAACTGCTGGAGGTTTCTCAAGTTTCTCCAAGCAAACAGTAAAAAATAGAAGTTCCTAGGACGCCATCCGTGTGCTGTGCGAGTGTTTTGTGTAGCAGATTGTTCACATGTTCCATGTGATTGCCACGAGAGGTGGTGAGTTCTCCTTCAATGGAAGTCTTCACACAGAGGCTGGACAGACATCTGTCTGAGATGGTTTAGTGACTCCTGCTTTGAGCAGGGGGTTGGACCAGATGACCCTGGAGGTCCCTTCCAACTCTACCATCCTATGACTATAAAGGGTGAATGTCTGTGTTTTCTGCAGACTGAGTATCTGCGGAAAAAAAGAAAGGCGTGTCTATTTTTTGACCTGTGTGAAGGATCAACTTGCCGAAAAATAGATGTACCCATTTGTCTATGGATATTCACGCGTTTTATCCATGAGAAACAGGGATAGAACATGTACGTAAGACGGGGACAGTATGGGATCCACCATGAGGCCGGGGACACTGCACCAAAATCTGGTGTCCCCATCGTACGGATGGCAAGTTGGGATCCTTATGGCACGTGCGCCACAGCTTCATCCATGATGATGGTGATGATGGTCCTGCGCTCGACGCCTCCTTCCCTAAAGGACTCTCCTTTCAATGGAAGACAATAACTACTGTGCGATTATGATGTAAAGATGACGTACGGGAAAGAGATTTGTCCAGGTTACGTTTCCACCTCGCAGGAGGGAAGCTACGGGTAGAGGTGTCTGGCAGCGGCTTCCTCCTCTCTCCCCGTACAGAACATGCACGCTCAGCTGATCGAAGTGTTCATGAATGTGTTCTATCAGGAGCAATGGCGGTCTGTGGGAACAGCTAATGGAGGTGTATTGGAACATTTAGAGGCTTCAGTAACCTCATTTATCGCTGTTTTCTTGCCTGTTTCCACATCTTCAAATCGGACCGTGACCTGCAAATATGACCGGAAGCTTCAACAAGTCCGTGTCACTGGTCAGCAGGTGATAGGAGGCTTCGGATGTGTATATCATATATTTACCATTAACGACTAGTGATGAGCGAAGGTGCTCGCCAATACTCATTACTCGCCTGAGTATCACGGTACTCGATGTATTCGGCGAGCACCGAGCATTTCCGGGATTACTCGGCGGGAACTCGGGTCTCCACCCAGCTTTTTTGGCGGACTTTACAGACCCAATCACAATGCAGGGATTCTGCCAGGCAATGAAACGCCGCAGCCATCTTTGTTGTGGTCATCATCGCCCTGCTCGGTGCATTCAGTTCCCGATTGAGATGTGTAGGGAGAGCTGCTGCCGAGATAGGGTCAGATTTGGCGATTTCTTAGCCAGTGTGGGGTCTACCATCCTATACTACTCAAATCCTGATAACCCAACAGTCCTTCTAAGGACTAATTCCAGAGTATATAGGTTCCAGTGTTAGGCAGGCAGGGGAGTGTACTTCGCTCTATACACATCAGTGCAAGGCCTGCATATATAGATCACTGCATACATCAAGAGGGTCCGTTTCCTTCCTGTGTTCTGGTGCTGCTGCTGCTACCTGTATGATATATTGGCCACATATATCTAGCCCCAGGTGTAATTGGAATACAGGCCACACATTTTTCGGTGTGATATCTCCGTGCCAGCTCATATATGTGTGTGCTCAAAGTTTGGCCAGTTTACGTCCGTTTTATTTTTTTGTCCTGGGTGTCAGTGTACTTATATACACCAGTATTTCGCCAAAAAATAAAAAAAATACAGGCCACATAATTTTCAATGTGGTATCTCCGTGCCAGCTCATATATCTGTGTGCTCTAAGTTTGGGCCTTTTAGGCCGGTATTCAATTTTTCCTGCTGTCTGTCACTCTAGTTATATACATCACTATGTTGCTTTGTAAAAAAAAAAAACAGGCCAGATATTTTACAGTGTGGTAGATCTGTGACATGCATCATACATCCGTGTGCTACAAATTGGTGCATTTTTGGCCGGTATTCCTGTGCTTTCCTGTCTGTCACTCTAGTTATCCCCTTCACCCCCAAGGGTGGTTTGCACGTTAATGACCGGGCCAATTTTTACAATTCTGACCACTGTCTCTTTATGAGGTTATAACTCTGGAACGCTTCAACGGATCTTCGCGATTCTGAGATTGTTTTCTCGTGACATATTGTACTTCATGTTAGTGGTAAAATTTCTTCGATATAACTTGCGTTTATTTTTGAAAAAAAACGCAAATATGGCGAAAATTTTTAAAATTTTGCAATTTTCAAACTTTGAATTTTTATTCCCTTAAAACAGAGAAATATATCACACAAAATAGTTAAGAAATAACATTTCCCACATGTCTACTTTACATCAGCACAATTTTGGAACCAAAATTTTTTTTTGTTAGGAAATTATAAGGGTTAAAAGTTGACCAGTGATTTCTCATTTTTACAGCAAAATTTACAAAGCCATTTTTTTTAGGGACCACCTCACATTTGAAGTCACTTTGAGGGGTCTATATGGCAGAAAATACCCAAAAGTGACACCATTCTAAAAACTGCACCCCTCAAGTACTCAAAACCACATTCAAGAAGTTTATTAACCCTTCAGGTGCTTCACAGTAACTAAAGCAACGTGGAAGGAAAAAATGAATATTTTACTTTTTAGCCACAAAAATTATCTTTTACAAACTTTTTTTTTATTTTCACAAGGGTTAAAAGGAGAAAATGGACAGATAAGGTTGTTATGCAATTTCTCCTGAGTACGCCAATACCCCATATGTGGGGGAAAACCACTGTTTGGGTACACGGCAGAGCTCGTAAGGGAAGGAGCGACGTTTGACTTTTTCAAACTAAAATTGGCTGGAATTTAGATTGGATGCCATGTCGTGTTTGGAGAGCCCCTGATGCGCCTAAACAGTGGAAACCCCCCACAAGTGACACCATTTTGGAAACTAGACCCCTAAAGTACTTATCTAGATCTGTTGTGAGCACTTTGAACCCTCAAGTGTTTCACAAAAGTTTATAAAGCCTGGGTGTGAAAAAAAAAAAAATCAATTTTCCACAAAAATGATTTTTTAGTCCCAAATTTTTGAATTTTCCCAAGGAAATTGGACCCCAAAAGTTGTTGTCCAATTTGTCCTGAGTACGCTGATACCCCATATGTGGGGGGGGAAACTGTTTGGGCGCACGGCAGGGCTTGGAAAGGAAGTAGTAACGTTTTGGAATGCAGACGTTAATGGGGGTCATGTTCCGTTTGCAGTGCCCCAGATGAGCCTAAACAGTGGAAACCCCCACAAGTGACCCCATTTTGGAAACTAGACCCCCTAAGGAACTTATCTAGATCTTTGGTGAGCACTTTGAACCCCCAAGTGCTTCACACAAGTTTATAATGCCCGGGCATGAAATAAAAAATCCTATTTTTTTCCCACAAAAATTATCTTTTAGTCACTAATTTTTTATTTTCCCAAGGGTAACAGGAGAAATTGGACCACATAAGTTGTTGTCCAATTTGTCCTGAGTACGCTGATACCCCATATGTGGGGGGGAACCACTGTTTGGGCGCACGGCAGAGCTCGGAATGGAAGGAGCACCATTTGACTTTTTCCAACCAAAATTGGCTGGAATTGAGTTTGGATGCCATGTTGCATTTGGAGAGCCCCTGATGTGCCTAAACAGTGGAAACCCCCACAAATGACCCCATTTGGGAAACTAGACCCCCTAAGGAACTTATCTAGATTTTTGATGAGCAATTTGAACCCCCAAGTGCTTCACACAAGTTTATAACGTAGAGCCGTAAAATTTAAAAATCATATTTTTTCCACAAAAATGATCTTTTCACCCCAATTTTTATTTTTCCAAGGGTAACAAGACTCCAAAAGTTATTGTGCAATTTGTCCTGAGTGAGCTGATACCCCATATGTGGGGGTAAACCACTGTTTGGGTGCATGGCAGAGTTTGGAAGGGAAGGAGCGCCGTCTGACTTTTTCAACGCAGAATTGGCTGGACGCCATGTCGTGTTTGGAGAGCTCCTGATCTGCCTAAACAGTGGAAACCCCCATAAATGACACCATTTTGGAAACTAGACCCCTCAAGGAACTTATCTAGATGTGTGGTGAGAACTTTGAACCCCCAGGTGTTTCACTAAAGTTTATAACGTACAGCCGTAAAATAAAAAATCTTTTTTTTTTTTTTACAAAAATGATTTTTTCGCCCCCAATATTTTATTTTCACAAGGGTAACAGGAGAAATTGGACCCCAAAAGTTGTTGTCCAATTTGTCCTGAGTACGCTGATACCCAATATGTGGGAGAAAACTACTGTATGGGCGCACGTCAGGGCTCGGAAGGGAAGTAGTGACGTTTTGGATTGCAGACTTTGATGATATGGTCTGGGTGCGTCATGTCACATTTGGAGAGCCCTGATGCACCTAAACAGTGGAAACCCCCACAAGTGACCCCATTTTGGAAAATAGACCCCACAAGGAACTTATCTAGATGTGTGGTGAGCACTTTGAACCCCAAAGTGCTTCACAGAAGTTTATAACGCACAGCCGTAAAAATAAAAAATCCTTTTTTTTTTTTTACAAAAATGATTTTTTCGCCCCCAATATTTTATTTTCACAAGGGTAACAGGAGAAATTGGACCCCAAAAGTTGTTGTCCAATTTTTCCTGAGTACGCTGATACCCAAAATGTGGGAGAAAACTACTGTATGGGCGCACGTCAGGGCTCGGAAGGGAAGTAGTGACGTTTTGGATTGCAGACTTTGATGGAATGGTCTGGGGGCGTCATGTCGCATTTGGAGAGCCCCTGATGCGCCTAAACAGTGGAAATCCCCAACAAGTGACCCCATTTTGGAAAATAGACCCCACAAGGAACTTATCTAGGTGTGTGGTGAGCGCTATGAAGCCCCAAGTGCTTCACAGAAGTTTATAATGTACAGCCGTAAAAACAAAAAAATATTTTTTTTTTGTACAAAAATGATATTTTCGCCCCCAGTTTTTTATTTTCCCAAGGGTAACAGAAGAAATAGGACAAATTGCACAATAACTCTTGGGGTCCAGAGTACGCTGATACCCCATATGTGGGGATAAACTACTGTATGGACGCATGGCAGAGCTCAGAAGTGAAGGAGCACCGTTTGACTTTTTCAACGCAGAATTGGCTGGAATTGAGATCAGACGCCATGTCACATTTGGAGAGCCCCTGATGTGCCTAAACAGCGGAAACCCCCAATTCTAACTCCAACCCTAACCCCAACACACCCCTAACCCTAGTCCCAACCCTAACCACAAACCTAACTCTAACACACCCCTAATCCCAACCCTAACCCTAATCCTAACTTTAGCGCCAACCCTAACCCTAACTTTAGCCGCAACCCTAACCCTAACCCTAATGGGAAAATGGAAATAAATACATTTTTTTAATTTTATTATTTTTCCCTAACTAAGGGGGTGATAAAGGGGGGTTTGATTTACTATTTATAGCGGGTTTTTATGATTGGCAGCTGTCACGCTAAAAGACGCTTTTTATTGCAAAAATAGTTTTTGCATCATCACATTTTGAGAGCTATAATTTTTGCATATTTTGGCCCACAGAGTCATGTGAGGTCTTATTTTTTGCGGTACGAGTTGACGTTTTTATTTGTACCATTTTTGAGCAGGTGACATTTTTTGATCGCTTTTTATTTCGATTTTTGGGAGGTTAGAATGAACAAAAAACAGCAATTCATGAATTTCTTTTGGGGGAGGCGTTTTTATTGTTCCGCGTGTGGTAAAATTGATAAAGCAGTTTTATTCTTCGGGTCAGTACGATTATGGCGATACCTCATTTATATCATTTTTTTATGTTTTGGCGCTTTTATAGAATAAAAACAATTTTATATAAAAAATAATTATTTTTGCATCGCTTTATTCTGCGAGCTATAACTTTTTTATTTTTTCGCTGATGATGCTGTATGGCGGCTCGTTTTTTGCGGGACAAGATGACGTTTTCAGCGGTACCATGTTTATTTATATCGGTCTTTTTGATCGCGCGTTATTCCACTTTTTGTTCGGCGGTATGATGATAAAGCATTGATTTTTTGCTTCGTTTTTTTTTTTTTTTTAAGGGGTTCACTAAAGGGGTTAACTAGTGGGACAGTTTTATAGGGGGGGTTGTTACGGACGCGGCGATACCAAATATGTGTACTTTTATTGTTTTGTTTTTTTTATTTACAGGAAGAAATGAATTTATTGGGGAATATTTTTTTTTTTTTTTTTTATTTATTTTGGATTTTTTTTTATAAGATGTTTATTTTTACTTTTTTAACTTTTTTACTTTGTCCCAGGGTGGGACATCACTGTATTTTATCAAATCGCTGGTGTGACAGTGTGCACAGCACACTGTCACACCAGCGATCGCTCAGGCAGTGCAGCAGGCTTCTCAGTGCCTGCTCTCGGCAGGCACTGAGGTAGCCGCCTCCCTCCAGGACCCCGGCGCCATCTTGGATCCGGGTCCTGGAGGGAGGAAGCCCTCAGAACAGCGTGATCACATCGCGCTGCTCTGAGGGTCTCAGGTCCTCCCCTGTGCCCCCAGTACACCGCGATC
Source organism: Oophaga sylvatica (assembly GCA_033576555.1). Classification (NCBI taxonomy): domain Eukaryota; kingdom Metazoa; phylum Chordata; class Amphibia; order Anura; family Dendrobatidae; genus Oophaga; species Oophaga sylvatica. The sequence continues at coordinate 590,192,843 of JARQOD010000003.1, forward strand.
ATGTTTGATCGCGGTGTGCTAGGGGTTAATGTGCCGGGAGCAGTCCGTGACCGCTCCTGACACACAGTCACGGGTGTCAGCTGTGATAATCAGCTGACACCCGGCGGCGATAAGCTGCGCTCCCCTCAGGAGCGCAGCTGATCGCCTATGACGTACTATCCCGTCCATGGGCAGAATGGCACGGGTTTTATGGACGGGATAGTACGTCTAATGTCAGAGAGGGGTTATATACATCACTATGTTGCTTTGTAAAAAAATAAAACAGCCCACATATTTTACAGTGTGGTATCTCTGTGACACGCATCATACATCCGTGTGCTACAAATTTGGCCATTGTAGGCCTACCTATTCTAGTGGTTTTGCTGTGTGTTAAGGTACTTTGTGGCAATAATTGGCTAAGCAAAAAAACATTTGTAACTACAGTCCACATATTTTACAGTGTGGTTTTCCCGCACACTTATCACATACAAGTTTGCTCCCAATTCAGCCATTTGTAGTGAACATGCATAATATTCGAGTCCATTTACAATGGGCAAGGCACATGGCAAGGGACGGGGAAGTGGCTGTGATGGTCATGGTACATGCCGAGGCAGAGGCAGTGGGCAAGCTGAAATTGGGCCAACAGAAACACCCACATCTTCTCGCTGGACCTTAGTTTTCGAAGTCCTAGGGGACCACAGCAAGACAGCACTATTGAAGCCAGAGCAGTGTGATAAGGTTGTTGGTTGCATAGCGGATAATAATTCCAGTTACATGGCCACCACCACCACCAGCACCCTGTCTTACACACGGTCAAGTCTGACTAGCTGTGAATCTGGCCCACATATTCCTTACACTGATCTTCCTTCCTCCTGCCATGCTGAGCGCCCTGAGACAACTGATCTCACACTTGGACACTCCGAAGAGCTGTTCACGTTTCCATTTATATATACGGGCCTCTCGCCCGGTCCACTTGAAGCGGGGCAAGATGAGATTCCATGTAGCAATGCCCAAATATTTGAGCAGCCACGGTCCAAAGAATGGACGATGATGAGACACATTTGCCGTAAAGTCAGTAGTAGGACCAGGGAGCGGAAGTGGAAGATGAGGTGGTGGATGATGAGACACATTTGCCGTAAAGTCAGTAGTAGGACCAGGGAGCGGAAGTGGAAGATGAGGTGGTGGATGATATAGTAACTGACCCAGCCTGGCAGGAGGACATGCAGAGCGAGGACAGCAGCACACGGGGAGGGAGGCGTACTACCCCTTCAGGCAGGAAGAAGCAGTGTGGTGGTTGCAGACAGAAGGCAGGCAACCGTTCCCCGTAACCCCAACATAATGGAAGTTGCCATTCCAACTGTTAGGTCTTCCCGAGTCTGTTTTTTTTTTTTTTTTTTCTGTTTCAAAAATTTAAAAATTCAGGCCACATATTGAGCAGTGTGGTAATGCTGTAAGACGTCTGATGTATTTGTGGACCCTAAATTGTGGCTATTCAGGCCTACATTACACTGTATTTGCTGTCTGTTACCCTAGTTCTCTACACTATTTTTGGGTAAAAATTGAACAGTGTGGTATCTCGGTAAAAATACTTCTGTTTCTTGTTGTTACGGCTGCTTCTTGACTGTCTTAAATGCTCCAACTACTACCACCATCATGATCTTCTGCCTAGAGTCTGTCACTGCGCAGATAGAAAGTCTGAGGAGCAGAGGGTGAACGCTTGGGCGGTGTTGTTTGTATTCTGTCTCTGGATTACGAAGGAGAAATGTTCTAGATAAAATCATGAATGGAAGAGCACCTGGAAGAGCACGGGGCCAGGACTCGCAACTGCTGAAGCCTGGTGTTTCTGGGCAGGATTCTGACAAGCCCTCACCTACTAATACTGATCTTGTCGGACGATGATGTCAAAAAGGAGCCCCTGCATGTTCTGTAACAGAAACTAGTGATTGTGACATTTTGGCTGCATTTCTAGAGGTGTCAATTGAGAGCATGGTGGTCGTAGATGTGATTTGTGCACCACCACCCGAGATGCCGCCTCTCCACCAACCGAGGGGCCGCACCCCTGAACTTCTGTCTCTTCCCCATTATCCCGTAGAATGTAAGTCTGCAAGGACAAGGTCCTCTCCCCTCTGTACCAGTCTGTTACTTTGTATGTAACCCCTTCTCATGTACATGGAATAAATGGCGCTATATAACTAAATAATAATTATAATAATACTATATGGGTGTTTCAACTTGACAATCTATCCAACATGTTATTGAATCAAAATCTTGTTTTTCTGACAACTCTGTTCTGCAGTGCACTAAGTATGTGAAATTGTTAGCTTAACCCCAGTGGGTCATGCCACAGTGTCATGTTGCCTACAGTCCCGAGATGTTATCTAGATCTGTAATCTCACCTCTACTTTACAAGCATGATGAATTATTTGGAAAAGCACGTGGTATTGACTGTTGGTTTCTTGCCAAATAAAATCAATAAGATCAATGAGGTTGGTTAGCCGCACACGGAATGGAGAGATATTAAAGATTACAATTATTTTCACCTTTGAGTTTAAACACACTTCACCAACTTGTTTTCATTTTTACATTATATTCAGAAGCCTTAAAGAAAAAGATGAATATACTTTGAAGCAAATAGGTATGAATAATTATTATCACCCAAATGATGTTAGATAAGTCAGAACATACACAACCTATCACTGGGTAAATGATTTTCCACCAAAAATTAGAAGTATGAGACTACTAGTGTCACGTTGTGGATTGATATGAGTCACAAAGTTCTTCAAAGTGACACTGTTCTGGATGTAATGTACAATTTTCTCTGGAAAATTGAAAGAACATGCCTTCTATGATGCTTGCGCTAAAGAACTGATTTGCCATGACGGGAGTGCAGATACAGTTAGGTCCATAAATATTTGGACAGAGACAACATTTATCTAATTTTGGTTCTAGACATTACCACAATGAATTTGAAACAAAACAAATCAGATGCAGTTGAAGTTCAGACTTTCAGCTTTCATTTGAGGGTATCCACATTAAAATTGGATGAAGGGTTTAGGAGTTTCAGCTCCTTAACATGTGCCACCCTGTTTTTAAAGGGACCAAAAGTAATTGGACAATTGACTCCAAGGCTATTTCATGGACAGGTGTGGGCAATCCCTTCATTATATCATTCTCAATTAAGCAGATAAAAGGGCTGGTGTTGATTTGAGGTGTGGTGTTTGCATTTGGAAGGTATAGCTGTGAAGGAAACATGCGGTCAAAGGAGCTCTCCATGCAGGTGAAACAAGCTATCCTTAAGCTGCAAAAAAAACAGAAAAAACCCATCCGAGAACTGGCTACAACTTTAGGAGTGGCAAAATCTACAGTTTGGTACATTCTGAGAAAGAAAGAAAGCACTGGTGAACTCATCAATGCAAAAAGACCTGGGCGCCCACGGAAGACAACAGTGGTGGATGATCGCAGAATACTCTCCATGGTGAAGAGAAACCCCTTCACAACAGCCAACCAAGTGAACAACACTCTCCAGGAGGTAGGCGTATCAATATCCAAATCTACCATAAAGAGAAACTGCATGAAATTAAATACAGAGGGTTCACTGCACGGTGCAAGCCACTCATAAGCATCAAGAATAAAAAGGCTAGACTGGACTTTGCTATAAAAACATCTAAAAAAGCCAGCACAGTTCTGGAAGAACATTCTTTGGACAGATGAAACCAAGATCAACCTCTACTAGATGTCATGTGTGCATTGCCACGAAGATCGTCGCAGTTGCACATTTTGACTTCTCACAGCTGAGCTGCTGTTTCTTTGTGTTTGGCAGCTAGGGAGTTAATTCTGTCTGTGCTCGGTGCTGGGACTGGGTGCAGTTTTTCCCGGCTGCAATTGATTTTGTTGATTGGTTTCCTTTAAATTCCTGGTTGTCTGCTTGGGGAGTTGCCAGTGAAACCTTCATGCAGACCACAGATAGGAATGAATCTGTATAGACTTTAGTTGTGAGCTCCTTAGTTGTTCTAAGCTCAACTTGGTTAGAGTTTATTTCCCAGACCATTTATGTTCCTTTGGTGTTTGAGTGTGTATGCAAGCGAGTGTTATCCTGTCTGTCTTATATGTCTAATCTGTGTATTTAGCTAAGATCAGCCCATATCCCTTTGGTAGTAGTCAGGATCCTTCTTAGGACTGATTACAGGGTTCAGGGTCTGATAGGAGACAGGGTTAGGTTGGAGACTTGGACCTCTGAACCATTATCAGTACCTCCAAGGTGAGGGATTAGTTAGGACCCCAGTTTAGGGTCAGGTTAGATCCCGGTCCACCTCTTTCCTGTTTCAGCTCATCAAGTCCTCAAGATTAACCCTGAGTTCAGCAGATATCGTGTCAGGTAAATCTATTCTATACTTACATGCTGATGTTGCTATACTAGTTGTTGTATAGAGTGTTGTTCCTGTATTAATAGTTTACTGACATTGTATACATATCATTAGACAGCGTGACATTTTCACTGGCCATAAAAATTATCTCCAGTTACCATGGATCCAGTAGCCCAGCTGGCTCTGCAGTTGCAGGGATTATCCATGGAGCTGACGGACATTAAGTCCAAAGTTTTGTCTCCCCTGGAGCAAACCAAGGTTGAACCTAAGGTTGCTCTCCCGGACAGGTTCACTGGTGGGCGAGACAAATTTTTCACCTTCCGGGAGGCATGTAAATTGTATTTTCGGCTTCGGCCTCGATCATCAGGGAGTGAGGAGCAGAGAGTGGGAATTGTTATCTCACTTCTGCAAGGGGACCCTCAATCCTGGGCATTTTCCCTTCCTCCGGGATCCCCGGCTCTACTGTCTGTAGATCAATTTTTTACTGCCCTGGGATTGGTATATGATGACCCAGATCGGGTCTCTCTTGCTGAGACAAAATTACGTAAGATACAGCAGGGAGATCGTCCGGCAGAGGAATTTGCTTCTGAGTTTCGTAGATGGGCCACAGATACTCAGTGGAATGACCCAGCTCTTAGGAGCCAGTTTTGTCATGGGCTTTCTGATAAATTAAAAGACGTTTTGGCTCAGTATGAGTCTCCTCCTTCTCTGGAGGCTGCTATGGCCTTAGCTATCCGTACTGATAGACGGCTTCGGGAGAGGGGTGAGGTAACCCCACTCCCTGTTGTTTCTCCACCTACCACTAAAGTCCCTTATGTTGAGGTTCCCCTTGTCTGTTCGGATGAGCCTATGCAGTTGGGAGGGACATCATTTCGTAGGAGGGGATTGGCGGTACGCCGCAGGACTAGAAGATGTTTTTTCTGCGGGAAAGAGGGACATTTTGTTGGAGAATGTCCATCCCGTGCCTTGTTGAGCCAAAAGTCGCCGGAAAACTGTTAATCCCAGGTTGTGTGGTGGACGACAACCTGGGAGTATGTATTTCATCCGCCAGTTCTTCTCAGTTCCTTGTACCAGTGGAGGTGGTAGTTGGTACGAGAGTGGAGAGATTGTCTGTTCTTCTTGATAGTGGTTCCGGGGCTAATCTGGTTGACGCTCAGTTTGCTCAGGCTCAAGGTATGCATCTGAGTGTATTGGTCAAACCGATCCCTATATTCTCCATTGACGCCAGGCCTCTCGGCCAAGGTAGCTTTGTTCATGAGGTTCATAACATTGACCTTCGGGTAGGGGCAATACATAGGGAACAATTATCTTGTTATGTGTTGGAGGGTCTACCTACTCCCATTGTGTTGGGACTTCCTTGGTTGGTTAAACATAACCCTGTGATTAATTGGCAGTCCAGAGAAATAAGCCAATGGGGTGAGTTTTGCAAAAGCAACTGCATGAACACAGTCATCAGTGCGGTCGTGCCTAGTACATTGCCTCCTTTTTTGGAGGATTTTGGGGATGTTTTCTCTGAGGAGGGGTGTCAGGAGTTGCCTCCTCATCGCGTGTATGACTGCTCTATTAATCTCCTTCCTGATGCTAAGTTGCCTAAAGCTAGGTTGTATAATCTTTCTGGTCCTGAGAGGCAGGCTATGAAAGATTATATTTCTGAAAGTCTGGCCAAAGGGCATATTAGACCTTCATCTTCCCCAGTAGCCGCGGGGTTCTTCTTTGTGAAGAAGAAAGATGGAGGCCTACGCCCTTGCTTGGATTTCCGCGAACTTAATCGGATTACTGTTCGAGATCCGTATCCACTCCCTCTTATTCCTGATCTCTTCAATCAAATTGTTGGCGCCAAATGGTTTTCTAAATTGGATCTCAGGGGGGCGTATAATCTGATTAGGATAAAAGAGGGGGATGAGTGGAAAACGGCGTTTAACACGCCGGAGGGACATTATGAGAACCTAGTCATGCCTTTTGGTCTGACTACTGCACCAGCAGTATTCCAACATTTTGTTAATGACATTTTTCGTCACCTTGTGGGGCTGTTTGTGGTTGTATATTTGGACGACATTTTAATTTACTCGCCAGATCTTGTGTCTCATCAGGAGCATGTGAGACAGGTGTTGCAGATCTTGCGAGACAATAAACTATACGCCAAACTGGAGAAGTGTGTATTTGCCGTACAGGAACTTCAGTTTTTGGGTTTTTTGGTGTCAGCCTCCGGTTTCCGTATGGACCCTGAAAAGGTGAGAGCAGTGCTTGAATGGGATCAGCCAGGGGATCTTAAGGCTCTGCAGCGTTTTTTGGGGTTTGCTAACTACTACCGGAAATTTATTTGTAATTTCTCATCTGTCGTCAAACCTCTCACTGACATGACAAGAAAAGGGACGGATTTTTCTAAATGGTCGGACAAAGCTTGCCAAGCCTTTTCCTCTTTGAAGAAATGTTTTGCTTCGGCACCCGTTCTCATCCAACCAGATGCATCTCAGCCGTTCATTGTGGAGGTGGATGCGTCTGACGTAGGGGTGGGTGCTATATTGTCCCAGGGTCCGTCCCCTGGTAAATGGCATCCGTGCGCTTTCTTTTCTAAGAAATTGTCGTCCGCCGAAAGGAATTATGATATCGGCAATAGGGAACTTTTGGCCATTAAGTTAGCTTTTGAAGAATGGCGTCACTTTTTGGAGGGGGCAGTCCACCCGGTTACCGTTATTACTGATCACAAGAACCTGTTGTATTTGGAATCCGCTAAGCGTCTGAATTCCAGACAAGCTCGATGGTCGTTGTTTTTTACCAGGTTTAATTTTGTCGTCACTTATCGCCCGGGGTCTAAGAATGTAAAGGCTGATGCCTTGTCTCGCAGTTTCCCAGGGGCCGGGAAAACGGATGACCCGAGTCCTATCCTTCAGGAGGGGGTGGTAGTGTCGGCTGTATTTTCTGAGCTTGAGGAGGAGGTGTTAGAGGCTCAGGGGGACGCCCCTGCAGGACCTCCAGGGAGACTGTTTGTCCCAAATCTGTTGAGACAAAAGGTTATTGAGGCACATCATAATTCTGCTCTAGCAGGACATCCAGGGAGTAAGGCTACTTTAGATCTCCTTTCTCGCCGGTTTTGGTGGCCTAATGCTAATAAAGATGTTATAACTTTTGTCGCGTCATGTGGGGTGTGTGCTCGCTCTAAAACCCCTCATACCCGTCCGTCTGGGACCCTTTTACCCTTGAAACTTCCGGAGCGTCCATGGACTCATTTATCTATGGACTTCATTACGGACCTTCCTCCGTCGTCAGGGAATACTGTCATACTGGTGGTTGTTGACAGGTTCAGTAAGATGGCACATTTCGTTGCTCTTCCTGCACTCCCTAATGCTAAAACTCTGGCGCAGGTGTTCATTAGGGAGATCGTTAGACTTCATGGGTTGCCTTCTGATGTGGTGTCAGATAGGGGGTCTCAGTTTGTGTCCAAATTTTGGAGGGCATTTTGTTTACGTCGGGGGATGCAATTGTCATTTTCCTCGGCTTTTCATCCGCAGACCAATGGTCAGACAGAGCGTCTGAATCAGAGCTTAGAGACATATCTCCGGTGTTTTGTCTCAGAGAACCAAGAGGACTGGTCTTCTTTCTTGCCTCTGGCAGAGTTCGCTCTTAACAACAGGCGGAGCGAGTCCACTGGTAAGTCCCCGTTTTTTGGGGCATATGGTTTCCATCCCCAGTTTTGTACTTTCAATGGGGGGGGCCCTTCTGGGGTTCCTGAGGAGGAGCGTTTCTCGTCGTCACTTGCTTCTGTGTGGAGAGGTGTATTGAATAATCTGAGTGCGATGGGGAACCGTTACAAACGTATGGCTGATAGGAGGAGAGTTTCTGGTCCAGATCTGAATGTGAACGATCTGGTATGGTTGTCTACCAGGAATATAAAACTTAAAGTGCCCTCCTGGAAACTGGGTCCCAGATTCATCGGGCCGTACAGGATCAGTTCCATAATTAATCCTGTGGCATTTCGTCTGGACCTCCCTCCTACGTTTAAAATTCATAATGTGTTCCACAAGTCATTACTTAAAAGGTATGTGGCACCAGTCATACCGTCACCTCTACCTCCTCCTCCTGTGTTGGTCAATGGTAACTTGGAATTTCAAGTATCAAAGATCATTGACTCACGTCTGAATCGCCGGTCCCTTCAGTACTTGGTGCATTGGAAGGGGTATGGTCCAGAGGAGAGGACGTGGGTCCCTGCGTCTGATGTTAACGCAGATCGTTTGGTTCGGACCTTCCACAGAACTCACCCGGGCAGGCCTGGCCCTGAGGGCCGGAGGCCCCTCGTAGAAGGGGGGGTACTGTCATGTGTGCATTGCCACGAAGATCGTCGCGGTTGCACATTTTGACTTCTCACAGCTGAGCTGCTGTTTCTTTGTGTTTGGCAGCTAGGGAGTTAATTCTGTCTGTGCTCGGTTCTGGGACTGGGTGCAGTTTCTCCCGGCTGCAATTGATTATTTGTTGATTGGTTTCCTTTAAATTCCTGGTTGTCTGCTTGGGGAGTTGCCAGTGAAACCTTCATGCAGACCACAGATAGGAATGAATCTGTATAGACTTTAGTTGTGAGCTCCTTAGTTGTTCTAAGCTCAACTTGGTTAGAGTTTATTTCCCAGACCATTTATGTTCCTTTGGTGTTTGAGTGTGTATGCAAGCGAGTGTTATCCTGTCTGTCTTATATGTCTAATCTGTGTATTTAGCTGAGATCAGCCCATATCCCTTTGGTGGTAGTCAGGATCCTTCTTAGGACTGATTACAGGGTTCAGGGTCTGATAGGAGACAGGGTTAGGTTGGAGACTTGGACCTCTGAACCATTATCAGTACCTCCAAGGTGAGGGATTAGTTAGGACCCCAGTTTAGGGTCAGGTTAGATCCCGGTCCACCTCTTTCCTGTTTCAGCTCATCAAGTCCTCAAGATTAACCCTGAGTTCAGCAGATATCGTGTCAGGTAAATCTATTCTATACTTACATGCTGATGTTGCTATACTAGTTGTTGTATAGAGTGTTGTTCCTGTATTAATAGTTTACTGACATTGTATACATATCATTAGACAGCGTGACACTGCTGTGCAGAATATGTGCCCAATTAAAAATAAATGAATATTCACTCCATCTATGATGAGAGCTTGTTCATTCTTTAGTACAGATACACTCAGAGCAGCAGCTGAGGATGCTCGGCTGCGGCTAGCTTCGCTCAAGAGAATGAATATTCACTGTCTCCACTTCAATGAGGCGTGAAGCATGTGAATATTCATTCTGCTTACAGGTGCACAGGTGTTAGCCCAGCGCGGTTGCCTCTAGACAATTTTCTCCTCTCCACTCCCATCTGGCGGTACATCAGCTATAAAGCACATTTTCCTACAAATTTTTGGAGAAATGCATTTTTCAAACTAAGATGCTCAACTCTAATTGAAGAGACAGAAGTCTGCTTCTGGAATATGTGACAGGCTTGGATGGCACAGGAGAACAGATAATCATCTTTGCCTGTCATGAGTGCCACAGCTTTTATGAGCAGTAATTGGCCAATATACTTGATGCTGTACAGAAAAAAGGCAGATCTTATATTAAAATCTACAGCAGTTCATTGTATATAATTTGTGATTGAAGTATGTCATTTGCATGAAGCAGTAAAGGGGCTCTGATGTTGGATACATGGTGGGCCATTGGCATCCCGTCCACATGCTAGGTTGTGAGTGCGTTTACAGTTACAAAAGTATTGACCCTTTAATTTTCACTCTTTGTTTCATTGCAGCAAGGGTTTTGAATACTTTATACCATGTGATTTTTAGTTTTTCTTTTTTAATAAATTGCAAAAATTTAATTTCTGTTTTATGAAATGGGCAATACATTATACCCTTACCCCCAAGGGTGGTTTGCACGTTAATGACCGGGCCAATTTTTACAATTCTGACCACTGTCTCTTTATGAGGTTATAACTCTGGAACGCTTCAACGGATCTTCGCGATTCTGAGATTGTTTTCTCGTGACATATTGTACTTCACGTTTAGAAGTAAAATTTCTTCATATAACTTGCGTTTATTTTTGAAAAAAACGCAAATATGGCGAAAATTTTAAAATTTTGCAATTTTCAAACTTTGAATTTTTATTCCTTAAAACAGAGAAATATGTCGCACAAAATAGTTAAAAATAACATTTCCCACATGTCTACTTTACATCAGCACAATTTTGGAACAAAATTTTTTTTTGTTAGGAAGTTATAAGGGTTAAAAGTTGACCAGCGATTTCTCATTTTTACAACAAAATTTACAAAGCCATTTTTTTAGGGACCACCTCTCATTTGAAGTCACTTTGAGGGGTCTATATGCAGAAAATACCCAAAAGTGACACCATTCTAAAAACTGCACCCCTCAAGGTACTCAAAACCACATTCAAGAAGTTATTAACCCTTCAGGTGCTTCACAGGAACTAAAGCAACGTGGAAGGAAAAAATGAATATTTAACTTTTTAGCCACAAAAATGATCTTTTACAAACTTTTTTTTATTTTCACAAGGGTAAAAGGAGAAAATGGCAGATAAGGTTGTTATGCAATTTCTCCTGAGTACGCCAATACCCATATGTGGGGGAAAACCACTGTTTGGGCACACGGCAGAGCTCGTAAGGGAAGGAGCGCCGTTTGACTTTTTCAAACTAAAATTGGCTGGAATTGAGATTGGACGCCATGTCGTGTTTGGAGAGCCCTGATGCGCCTAAACAGTGGAAACCCCCACAAGTGACACCATTTTGGAAACTAGACCCCCTAAGGTACTTATCTAGATCTGTTGTGAGCACTTTGAACCCCAAGTGTTTCACAAAAGCTTATAATGCCTGGGTGTGAAAAAAAAAAAAAACAATTTTCCACAAAAATGATTTTTTAGTCCCAAATTTTTGAATTTTCCCAAGGAAATTGGACCCCAAAAGTTGTTGTCCAATTTGTCCTGAGTACGCTGATACCCCATATTGGGGGGGGGGAACTGTTTGGGTGCACGGCAGGGCTTGGAAAGGAAGTAGTAACGTTTTGGAATGCAGACGTTGATGGGGGTCATGTTCCGTTTGCAGTGCCCCAGATGAGCCTAAACAGTGGAAACCCCCACAAGTGACCCCATTTTGGAAACTAACCCCCTAAGGAACTTATCTAGATCTTTGGTGAGCACTTTGAACCCCCAAGTGCTTCACACAAGTTTATAATGCCCGGGCATGAAAATAAAAAATCCTATTTTTTTCCCACAAAAATTATTTTTAGTCACTAATTTTTTATTTTCCAAGGGTAACAGGAGAAATTGGACCACATAAGTTGTTGTACAATTTGTCCTGAGTACGCTGATACCCCATATGTGGGGGGGAACCACTGTTTGGGCGCACGGCAGAGCTCGGAATAGAAGGAGCACCATTTGACTTTTTCCAACCAAAATTGGCTGGAATTGAGTTTGGATGCCATGTTGCATTTGGAGAGCCCCTGATGTGCCTAAACAGTGGAAACCCCCCACAAATGACCCCATTTGGGAAACTAGACCCCCTAAGGAACTTATCTAGATTTTTGATGAGCAATTTGAACCCCCAAGTGCTTCACACAAGTTTATAACGTAGAGCCGTAAAATTTAAAAATCATATTTTTTCCACAAAAATGATCTTTTCACCCCAATTTTTATTTTTCCAAGGGTAACAAGACTCCAAAAGTTATTGTGCAATTTGTCCTGAGTGCGCTGATACCCCATATGTGGGGGTAAACCACTGTTTGGGTGCATGGCAGAGTTTGGAAGGGAAGGAGCGCCGTCTGACTTTTTCAACGCAGAATTGGCTGGACGCCATGTCGTGTTTGGAGAGCTCCTGATCTGCCTAAACAGTGGAAACCCCCATAAATGACACCATTTTGGAAACTAGACCCCTCAAGGAACTTATCTAGATGTGTGGTGAGAACTTTGAACCCCCAGGTGTTTCACTAAAGTTTATAACGTACAGCCGTAAAATAAAAAATCTTTTTTTTTTTTTACAAAAATGATTTTTTCGCCCCCAATATTTTATTTTCACAAGGGTAACAGAAGAAATTGGAACCCAAAGTTGTTGTCCAATTTGTCCTGAGTACACTGATACCCAATATGTGGGCGAAAACTACTGTATGGGCACACGTCGGGGCTCGGAAGGGAAGTAGTGACGTTTTGGATTGCAGACTTTGATGGAATGGTCTGGGGGCGTCATGTCACATTTGGAGAGCCCCTGATGCACCTAAACAGTGGAAACCCCCACAAGTGACCCCATTTTGGCAAATAGACCCCACGAGGAACTTATCTAGATGTGTGGTGAGCACTTTGAACCCCAAAGTGCTTCACAGAAGTTTATAACGCACAGCCGTAAAAATAAAAAATCTTTTTTTTTTTACAAAAATGATTTTTTCGCCCCCAATATTTTATTTTCACAAGGGTAACAGGAGAAATTGGACCCCAAAAGTTGTTGCCCAATTTGTCCTGAGTACGCTGATACCCAATATGTGGGAGAAAACTACTGTATGGGTACACGTTGGGGCTCGGAAGGGAAGTAGTGACGTTTTGGATTGCAGACTTTGATGGAATGGTCTGGGGGCGTCATGTCGCATTTGGAGAGCCCCTGATGCGCCTAAACAGTGGAAATCCCCAACAAGTGACCCCATTTTGGAAAATAGACCCCACAAGGAACTTATCTAGGTGTGTGGTGAGCGCTATGAAGCCCCAAGTGCTTCACAGAAGTTTATAATGTACAGCCGTAAAAACAAAAAAATAATTTTTTTTGTACAAAAATGATATTTTCGCCCCCAGTTTTTTATTTTCCCAAGGGTAACAGAAGAAATAGGACAAATTGCACAATAACTCTTGGGGTCCAGAGTACGCTGATACCCCATATGTGGGGATAAACTACTGTTTGGACGCATGGCAGAGCTCAGAAGTGAAGGAGCACCGTTTGACTTTTTCAACGCAGAATTGGCTGGAATTGAGATCAGACGCCATGTCACATTTGGAGAGCCCCTGATGTGCCTAAACAGCGGAAACCCCCCAATTCTAACTCCAACCCTAACCCCAACACACCCCTAACCCTAGTCCCAACCCTAACCACAAACCTAACTCTAACACACCCCTAATCCCAACCCTAACCCTAATCCTAACTTTAGCGCCAACCCTAACCCTAACTTTAGCCGCAACCCTAACCCTAACCCTAATGGGAAAATGGAAATAAATACATTTTTTTTAATTTTATTATTTTTCCCTAACTAAGGGGGTTATAAAGGGGGGTTTGATTTACTATTTATAGCGGGTTTTTATGATTGGCAGCTGTCACGCTAAAAGACGCTTTTTATTGCAAAAATAGTTTTTGCATCATCACATTTTGAGAGCTATAATTTTTGCATATTTTGGCCCACAGAGTCATGTGAGGTCTTATTTTTTGCGGTACGAGTTGACGTTTTTATTTGTACCATTTTTGAGCAGGTGACATTTTTTGATCGCTTTTTATTTCGATTTTTGGGAGGTTAGAATGAACAAAAAACAGCAATTCATGAATTTCTTTTGGGGGAGGCGTTTTTATTGTTCCGCGTGTGGTAAAATTGATAAAGCAGTTTTATTCTTCGGGTCAGTACGATTATGGCGATACCTCATTTATATCATTTTTTTATGTTTTGGCGCTTTTATAGAATAAAAACAATTTTATATAAAAAATAATTATTTTTGCATCGCTTTATTCTGCGAGCTATAACTTTTTTATTTTTTCGCTGATGATGCTGTATGGCGGCTCGTTTTTTGCGGGACAAGATGACGTTTTCAGCGGTACCATGTTTATTTATATCGGTCTTTTTGATCGCGCGTTATTCCACTTTTTGTTCGGCGGTATGATGATAAAGCATTGATTTTTTGCTTCGTTTTTTTTTTTTTTAAGGGGTTCACTATAGGGGTTAACTAGTGGGACAGTTTTATAGGGGGGGTCGTTACGGACGCGGCGATACCAAATATGTGTACTTTTATTGTTTTGTTTTTTTTATTTACAGGAAGAAATGAATTTATTGGGGAATATTTTTTTTTTTTTTTTTATTTGGATTTTTTTTTATAACATGTTTATTTTTACTTTTTTAACTTTTTTACTTTGTCCCAGGGTGGGACATCACTGTATTTTATCAAATCGCTGGTGTGACAGTGTGCACAGCACACTGTCACACCAGCGATCGCTCAGGCAGTGCAGCAGGCTTCTCAGTGCCTGCTCTCGGCAGGCACTGAGGTAGCCGCCTCCCTCCAGGACCCCGGCGCCATCTTGGATCCGGGTCCTGGGAGGAGGAAGCCCTCAGAACAGCGCGATCACATCGCGCAGGTCTGAGGGTCTCAGGGGGGCGCGCAGGGAGCCCCCACACTGCGCGATCCTCCCCTGTGCCCCCAGTACACCGCGATCATGTTTGATCGCGGTGTGCTAGGGGTTAATGTGCCGGGAGCGGTCCGTGACCGCTCCTGACACACAGTCACGGGTGTCAGCTGTGATAATCAGCTGACACCCGGCGGCGATTAGCTGCGCTCCCCTCAGGAGCGCAGCTGATCGCCTATGACGTACTATCCCGTCCATGGGCAGAATGGCACGGGTTTTATGGACGGGATAGTACGTCTAATGTCAGAGAGGGGTTAAAGCAAAGAAGTGGAAAATTCTTGAATGGCCAAGTCAGTCACCTGATCTCAACCCAATTGAACATGCATTTCACTTGTTAAAGACTAAACTTCAGACAGAAAGGCCCACAAACAAACAACAACTGAAAACCACCGCGGTGAAGGCCTGGAGAGCATCAAAAAGAAGGAAACACAGTGTCTGGTGATGTCCATGAGTTCAAGACTTCAGGCAGTCATTGCTAACAAAGGGTTTTCAACCAAGTACTAGAAATGAACATTTTATTTACAATTATTTAATCTGTCCAATTACTTTTGGTCCCTTTAAAAACAGGGTGGCACATGTTAAGGAGCTGAAACTCCTAAACCCTTCATCCAATTTTAATGTGGATACCCTCAAATCAGGGGCGGAACTATAGTGGAAGCAGGGGAAGCAGCTGCCACAGGGCCCGGGCTAGAAGGGGGCCCGTCCCTGCTGCAGCTGCCCTGTGATTTAGGAGCAAAAAGCGGGGCCCGAGCACGCTGGCAAATGGATCCGCGCTCGGGCCCCCTCCCAACATTTTGTTCAGGCTTCTGACTCTGAACGCTGATGCATAACAACACTGTGTTGTTTTAAAGAGACACTACAGTGATGTAAATGCAGACAGCGAACAGAAATGAGCACTGTAGCTTTAAGCTGCGGCCCAGTGCATTATGGTCCGTCTGTCACAGCGTGTGTGCATGTGGGGGCGGACAGCAGACGGCCAGGCAGACCACATGAAGCAGCAGGCTGACTGGACAAGCAGGTGGAAGCCCGGGCGAGCAGGGTGAGTACCGTGAGTCTCTCAACAGTGAGAAGAGGCTTGGCTGCTCAATGGTGACTGGGAGGGCAGGTGCAGGCAGGATCTAACAGGGCCCACATTCAACAAGGCCCAGGCCCCAGGCTGCAGTGCAGGGGGCCCACATTCAACACAGGGCCCAGGTAGCAAAGGGCCTCGGGCTCCTGGGCCCTGCTTGACGCAAGCCTCAAGTCACCACTAACCTCCCCCTGGGCCCTGTTGGGCACGGCACCTCAGTCACCAGTAGCCTCCCCCTGGCCCAGTAACAGCCTCATGGTTGCTACAAGTGACGAGTGACACCCTGATCTCTGCTACATGTGACAAGTAACAACCTCAGCTCTGCTACATGTAACAAGTAACAACCTCAGCTCTGCTACATGTGACAAGTAGCAACCTCGGCTCTGCTACATGTGACAAGTAGCAACCTCAGCTCTGCTACATGTGACAAGTAACAACCTCAACTCTGCTACTTGTGACAAGTAGCAACCTCAGCTCTGCTATTTGTGACAAGTAACAACCTCAGCTCTGCTTATGTGACAAGTAACAACCTCAGCTCTGCTCATGTGACAAGTAGCAACCTCAGCTCTGCTACATGTGACAAGTAACCTCAGCTCTTCTACATGTGACAAGTAGCAACCTCAGCTCTGCTACATGTGACAAGTAACAACCTCAGCTCTGCTACATTTGACAAGTAACAACCTCAGCTCTGCTACATTTGACAAGTAACAACCTCAGCTCTGCTACATGTGACAAGTAGCAACCTCGGCTCTGCTACATGTGACAAGTAACAACCTCAGCTCTGCTACATGTGACAAGTAGCAACCTCAGCTCTCTCATGTGACAAGTAACAACCTCAGCTCTGCTCATGTGACAAGTAACAACCTCAGCTCTGCTCATGTGACAAGTAACAACCTCAGCTCTGCTCATGTGACAAGTAGCAACCTCAGCTCTGCTCATGTGACAAGTAGCAACCTCAGCTCTGCTCATGTGACAAGTAGCAACCTCAGCTCTGCTACATGTGACAAGTAACCTCAGCTCTGCTACATGTGACAAGTAGCAACCTCAGCTCTGCTACATGTGACAAGTAGCAACCTCGGCTCTGCTACATGTGACAAGTAGCAACCTCGGCTCTGCTCATGTGACTAGTAGCAACCTCAGCTCTGCTACATGTGACAAGTAACCTCAGCTCTGCTACATGTGACAAGTAGCAACCTCAGCTCTGCTACATGTGACAAGTAGCAACCTCGGCTCTGCTACATGTGACAAGTAGCAACCTCAGCTCTGCTACTTGTGACAAGTAGCAACCTCAGCTCTGCTATTTGTGACAAGTAACAACCTCAGCTCTGCTCATGTGACAAGTAACAACCTCAGCTCTGCTCATGTGACAAGTAGCAACCTCGGCTCTGCTACATGTGACAAGTAACAACCTCAGCTCTGCTACATGTGACAAGTAGCAACCTCGGCTCTGCTACATGTGACAAGTAACAACCTCAGCTCTGCTACATGTGACAAGTAGCAACCTCGGCTCTGCTACATGTAACAACCTCAGCTCTGCTACATGTGACAAGTAGCAACCTCAGCTCTGCTCATGTGACAAGTAACAACCTCAGCTCTGCTCATGTGACAAGTAACAACCTCAGCTCTGCTACATGTGACAAGTAACAACCTCAGCTCTGCTACATGTGACAAGTAACAACCTCAGCTCTGCTACATGTGACAAGTAGCAACCTCAGCTCTGCTACATGCGAGGAGTGACAGCCTCATCTCTGCTACATGTGCGGAGCGACAGCCTCAGCTTTGCTATACAAGTAGCAGAGCTGAGGCTGTCACTCCTCACATGTTGCAGAGATGAGGCTGTCACTCCTTACATGTAGCAGAGCTGAGGCTGTCACTCCTCGAATGTAGCAGAGCTGAGGCTGTCCCTACTCACATGTAGCAGAGCTGAGGCTGTTCCTCCTCACATGTAGCAGAGCTGAGGCTGTCACTCCTCACATGTAGCAGAACTGAGTCTGTCACTCCTCACATGTAGCAGAGCTGAGGCTGTCACTCCTCACATGTAGCAGAGCTGAGGCTGTCACTCCTCACATGTGTAATTGGTGAGGGCGTGGTGCAGAAGTACGGTATACAGAACAATCTTAGATTATTCTGTATACCGGACTGTTGTTCTACTGAATAAATCATCCGTTTTGAAAGCAATTTGCAGGCTGGATTACAAGTTTCTTCACATATTTACTCTGGAGAAAGCCTACCTTCGTCACTACCTCAGTTGCTTCCTGGGAGTTGGTTCTTTTCTGTTATTTCACTATCATTACTCCAAAAACCTCTAATTTTGGATAATAAAGGTATCTTTCTTAACACAACTTGGGTAGACCGGGATTGGCAACGCGCGCGAGGGGGGGGGCCCCATTGTGAAGTTTGCTGTGGGGCCCTGCCGTTCCTAGTTACGCCCCTGCCTCAAATGAAAGCTGAAAGTCTGAACTTCAACTGCATCTGATTTGTTTTGTTTAAAATTCATTGTGGTAATGTCTAGAACCAAAATTAGATAAATGTTGTCTCTGTCCAAATATTTATGGACCTAACTGTATATCCACTATATGGGAGGCAATGAAAGCATATCTGAGAGGTTTGCTGTTTGGAGATATTAGTAGATGTAAGCGGTGGGCTAAAAAGGCAGAGAAAGCAGCGGTGGAAAGTCTAAGAGGTGCGGAAGATGAGATGGCTATACTTGGTACCCCTGAGGCTGGGAAACGGTTAAAAGAAGCTCAGAATAATGTGGATAAAATTTATCTGGAAAGTGCAGAGAGGAAGAGGTAATTTCAGAGATTGGCTTATTACCAGGAGGGGGAGAAGGTGGGCCACATGCTGTCGCTGGTGGCTTCTGCCCAGAGTAGTACCTCGTTTCTGCATTCGCTGATATCTGGAAATGGCACGAAGGTGTCAGAGACCTCCAGAGATTTTAAGAGTCTTTACGGACTTCTATGCGGATTTATACTTCTCTCGGGTGGGAGACACTGTGACGTTCTTAGAGGGACTCGGGTTGCCTTAGCTGGGAGATGATGAAAGGGAAAGTTTGGAGGCACCTATTACGGATGAGGAGTTAAGTCGGGCACTAGGGTCAATGTCAAGGGGTAAGGCTCCAGGAGTAGATGGGTTACCAGCTGAAATTTATTAAGGTATGGAGGAAGTGTTAGTGCCCAGATTAAGAGTGGTCTTGGAGGAGGCTAAGAGTAGAGGGACTTTGCCAGCTTCTATGAGAGAAGCCATAATAGTGGTAATTCCGAAAGAGGATAAAGATCTACGGCAGCCTGAGTCATACCGCCCAATTTCTTTGCTCACAACGGATGTTTTCGAGCTCCTGGCCAAGGTTTTAGCGACCCGGCTGACGGGTGTTATCTCAAAGTTGATACATCCAGATCAATCCGGTTTCATGCCTGACAGATCTACGGCAGTTAATCTGAGAAGGCTTTTTATAAATGTACAGCTGCGGGCCGAGAACTGTGGTCAGAGAGTTATCGCATCCTTAGATGCCCACAAGGCATTTGATAGTGTAGAATGGGGATATCTGTGGTAGGTTTTACACTGTTTAGACTTTGGTCCGCAATTTCTGTCTTGGGTTCAGATGCTGTAATGCGCAACTGCTAGCTAGAATTAGGGTGAATGGGGAGTTATCTCACACTATAAAGTTACATAGAGGAACGAGGCAGGGGTGTCCACTCTCCCCTCTGTTGTTTGCTTTGGCTGTGGAACCGTTGGCTGACAAAATTCGAAAGTCTGACGAAGTCTCTGGGTTCAAATATGGATCCATAGAAGAAAAGATAGCGCTATATGCGGACGATATACTGCTGTTCTTGGGTGATCCACACACGTCTTTGGGGAATGCCATTTGGCTTATTGATGGATTTCAGATCTTTATCAGGGCTGGTGATAAACTGGAATAAATCAATTTTGTTTAAGGTTGATGACGTTGGGGATGAGGTGGGAGACGCTGTAGATGGGGGTGGACTTAAAGTGGGTAGATCATTTTAAGTACTTGGGGATATGGATCTCTATGCCGGTTTCAGATTATTTGCATAAAAATTTGACTCCTGTTCTGGGGGCTCTTAATGCGAAGATGGGGGCTTGGACTAAACTGCATTTGTCGGTGGTGGGCCGAGTCAATCTCATTAAAATGATTCTGTTGCCTAAGGTATTGTATGTCCTTCACAACGCACCTATTTGGATACCACATGGGAAATTTAAACAGATTAACTCCATATTTAGGAGTTTGGTATGGGGGAAACAACATCCTCGTATTAGGTTGGAGACGCTTCAGCAGCCCAAGGAGCATGGAGGTTTGGCTTTGCCTAACCCTGAAATGTATTTTCTTGCGGCCCAGTGCCAGCATTTAAGGGGCTGGACGCATGAGGCGTCCTCCAGCGTGGTACAGCATCTGATAGAGGGGGTGACGAAAAGATGTCCTGTGGTTCAGTGCTTAGAAGATGGTTCCCTGTGGGAGCTTGGGAAAATTTATTCCACATTATTTTTGATACATAAACTATGGGGGAGGATCAAACAAATTCGTGGGGTTACCTGTCTAACCAGGTTTTCTCCGTTATGGTATAATAATAATCTACCGGAGTTTATGGCGTTGGGGTGTCTGTCAGAATGGAAGGTCAGGGGGATACGATATGTTTGCCAGATACTAGAGCAACGGGAGCTGAAATCCTTCTCTCAGTTGCAATCGGAGTACGGTCTCAAGGCTTCCGGGGGATTTCAATATGCACAGATGAGACATGCATTCAGAGCTCAGAACAGGGGGGACCGTCTTAAAATCCAGGGATCTGGTGCTGGAATATGTGTGTGGGAAAGGGACTACGAGAGGGGTCATCTCCTCCTTATATAGAGACCTATTACATACTCATTTACTGGGATTTCCGATCAATGCGAGGGCTAAGTGGGAAAGAGATTTGGGTCACTTGGAGGATGAAACGTGGGAGTCTGTTCTGGAGTAGATACACGAATTATCACTGAGTGAACAGTATAGGCTGTCTCAGCTTTATATTCTACATAGAGTATATAAGTCTCCGGATGTTATGTATAAGGCCGGATTGCGATCTAACTCTGAATGTCCTAGGTGTAAGAATGAAAATGCGGGTATATTTTATATGTTGTGGACGTGTCTAAGATTGGCTGTTTTTTGTTTGGTGGTCCTGAGTCGGGTGGAAAGGGCTTATAGATGTGTGATCCCAAGGGAACCGGTGGTCTGTTTGCTGGGATATGTAGAAGAGATAAAAGTGGATAATAATCTGAAGGTGGCAATCGCTAGATTACTGTATATGGCACGAAAGGTAATAGCGAGGAACTGGATAAAAGAGGACCCACCTTCAAGGGGAGAATATCTCAACTATGTGAAACATGTCATTAATCTGGAAAAAGGGGTATACAAGAAAAGGGGGAAATTGGGGATGTATGACAAACTGTGGATGCCATGGCTGGAATTGGGTTAGGAGTAGTGTTGAGCGATACGATACTGCAAATATCGGGTATCGGCCGATATTAGCTGTATCGGGCTTTCGATTCCGAGTACCGATATTTTCGTCATATCGGATACCGGAATCGGATTTGTCACTGTCACTGTGAGTGTCCGTCGGTCGGGTCTGTCAGGAGTCAGCGGCACTTACCTGGCAGAAGACTCCGGAGGTCACGTCCTGGACTGCTTGATGGCCGCCATTATCTTCTCCCTGGCGGTCACATGCAGTTTTTCGCGATAACTGCAGTGACTGCAGGGTAATCCCGGCCGTAAACCAGTCCGATGACGTCACCGCCGGGGAAGCAGGTAATCAGCTGTGCTGCGCAGGGATGACAGGCTCTGCCTGCCTGCCTCTGATGTCATTCTGATGTAGCAGAGCTGGATCGTCGTGGGACACTCGTTACTATGGACTGCGTCGGTCAGGTGGTATACTTTTTTTTTTTTTTTTCATTTTTTTACAGGAGATCGATGGCGTCGCAGGATGAGACTGTAATAAAAGTAATGAAAACTGTGTTGTTTTTTTTATTAAATTAAAAAACTTTTTTATGAACATTCACCCGTCCGGGTACATCAACAATTTAACTATTTACATACAGGGACCCTGTCCGGGTTATTTATAATTCCTTGGCAGGGGTGTTCCAGGTACCACCTGGTACTCTTCTGATCCTTGCCAAACATCCGAGACACCAAGGACCACCAGGACCTGATGACGTTGTGTGGCCTGTACAGTCAAGTCGTGACCCGCTATCTGGGTCTGTGTGGCCACCTCTTTCGTCTCCCTCCGGGTCTGGAACCCTATGTCCCGGACTGTACGAACCCCAGGGGGCCTAACAGGCGCCGGGTACGGGCCAGCTATCATTATCATGTCCATAGCTGGGGCTGCTGAGGAGACCACTGAGGGAGGCTGGGGAGATTTACGGCGTGGGGTGGGCACTTGTGCAGAGGCCTGGATGTGGGAGGCTGAAGGCTCCGAGGGTCTCACAGGTTCCTGACACTCTGGGGACCAGGGGTCGCATACCATCCATTGTAACCCCAGTGTCGGGTGTAAGTTACCAAGTCTCCTGGCAACAGGTCCCTCCCCGGGTGTCCTTCTGGGAGGTGAGTCTCCACGTCCCGCCGGGTCACAAACACTTCTAAATAAAGTCCAGGCTCCTGGATGAAGCCCCAACCAGCTTTCAATTTAAAGCTCCGTACTGCACCCTTACGCCGCGGCTCCCTCACCGTACTTTTATCTTTTCTCATCCGGCCCCTTATCTGCCCGGTCCTTCTCGATGTGACGTTGGCGAAGCTTCTGGGATTCGCGCTGCTCCCTTTGTCGCTCGGCTTCTCTCTCCCGACGTCTACACTCTTCCTCCTGACGCCGGTTGTAATTCTCCTCCACCAGCATCTCCATGTCTCCACCATCAAACTGCAGCTTACGATGTCCGGTTTGCGGCAGCTCTCCTGGCGCCCGACAGTCCTGGCGGCGCTCCACCTGCGGAGGAAGCAGCCGGCTCTGGAACAGATGACAGTCGGGGCTCCGGTACAGACAGGTAGACCTCTGGTGCCTGCGCGGCCTCCTCCATGAGGACGGGTGTCGCTTCTTCTGTCTCAGCGACGGGGGCAGACAGCGGGATCTGGGGTGCTGCCGGTGCAGCGTTTTTTGCAGGAACGGGTGCCTCCATTGCAACGTCAACCGGATCACATTGCAAGGGCGGGATGCCCGCACGGACTCCTCTACTAGAACGGGTGCCTCACCTTCCGGTACAGACACTTCAGGTAAGAGGGATTGGCGCCGCTCCAAGTTTAGTTTTAGGGCACGCCAGCTGGCTTCCATCCTGGCGACCTCCTCCCGGTGCCGGGTCAGGCCTCTTAGGGTATCCTCCGCTTCTTGCAGCGTAGGAGGGTTTCCAGGCCGGGTGCCCAACGGTGGTTCCGTGGCGATCGGGTGGCTTCCGTGGGGGAGAGCTCTGACTGCTCCATCCTTCACACTTCTGCTCGTGTCCATTAGCCATCTCTGCCAAGTCACATGTGTCATTAGCATCTGGAGAGGGCCCCTCTTTTGTAGTGAGGAGGGACCTTCGCGTTAGTTTCCACACACTGAGGAGGATGAGGAGGCGGAACTCAAGAGCTGTGGGGCACGATCTTACATTGCAGTACCATTTAGAGTGGTCGGCCATCGTTTTCGCGCCACTGAGTGAGTGTACACCCACGAAGAGCACGCCCTTCTTCTTCACCAGTGCCTCGTCGTGACGCAGATATGGCTGAAAAATGGCAAATACATTCTCTGATGATTTTAGTAATTCTCAAGCACAAAACCAGTTCAATTCAGGCACACAGGACTCGCTTATAGCGAGCTACAGAATCCTGTTTGTGACGCCCAAGTTGAGTCGCACAGAGCCAAGGTTTTGGGGTACTCGGCACCGAGCCCGTCGACTTCTATGGGGTATG
Source organism: Oophaga sylvatica (assembly GCA_033576555.1). Taxonomy (NCBI): domain Eukaryota; kingdom Metazoa; phylum Chordata; class Amphibia; order Anura; family Dendrobatidae; genus Oophaga; species Oophaga sylvatica. The sequence goes on from JARQOD010000003.1 coordinate 590,216,551, forward strand.
TCACGGCTTTACCCGGCAATTGAATCAGTCTATTTTACTATGTAGAAGTGTATAAACTATACATATATGTATATATATGTCACAATGACATGTATATATATATATAAATGTATTCTATGTGTGTATATTTTGTGTTTACAACGAAAGAAAGGGTTTTTTTTGTTGCGATATTTTGTTCCCATAGACTTACATGGGACTTCCGCTATCGGAATCGGATATCGACGATATTTAGTGATATCGGCGATACCATTCCGATCCGATATTTTTTAGATATCGAGCAGTATCACTCAACACTAGTTAGGAGGCAGATAGGTGAGGAAAGGACGCTGGGCTATTTATGTGGGGATGCTTGTCTATACTGCTGTAGCAGGTGATAATGTATAACACAACTCTATATTTCTGTACAGGTTATGTAATGGAAGAGTGCGAGCTGTCTAAATGGGGAGGGGGTGGGCTGAGTTTGTAATGGGGGGTGGGGTGGGCTGAATTTGTAATGGGGGGGTTGTTAATGGGGAAAACAAAATGATTGTATCACTGTAATATGAATACTGTGATGTTTATCTTAAAAAAAATCTATTTGAGTTAAAAAAAAAAACTGATTGGCCAGATATGAATGGATTCAGGATGACTGGGCTGCGGGTACCTGTGCTGCACCGGGTCCAGAAATGTCAAGGCTGTGTCCTTTGGAAAAGGGGAACGGACAGGTCCCATTAGCCGTGAAGAGGGGGCGTGTTTACATAGGGAACCTGTGCCGAAGGAATGGTAAAAAAACAAAAGCATGAGTAAGTCCCCAGCTGTGAGCGTGTGAGCATGAAGGGGGCAGTGCACTACGAAACCAAAGCGCCGACGCTGCGGGGAACTGCAGCAGACAGATCCGGTGACCTACAGGCAGGGGTCCAGCTTAATACAAAGCGGGCACGACAGCATAGAGCTTTGGCGTGGACAAGCAGCGCATAGGAGGCTGAGCAGCATGCTCCGTCCTTAGAGCAGTGGTGCTGCAAAGGACTGTTCCTGTTTTCTCCCGCCACTAAAAGCGGTACTGCCATTTAGCAAGGCGCCGTGTGCCCAGTGACCACCAGAGAGCGAGGCGCCGGCGTCCATGAGTACAGAGCACAGAGAGCCAGGTCATGCCACGTGTTCAGCGGGATAACCAATAATTATAAGGCACCGAAGAATGACAGAGGACGTTGGTACAGTCAGCAAGTTACTCCCTCAGCATTTTCACAAAGTTTTCACTCCTTGTGGAGTCCACCGCGCCTCAGGGCCAGGGCGATGGAAGGGTCTGAGAAAACTCTCCCCGAACTTTGCCAGTGTTCCAGCCTCTGCTGGATTGGAGTTGTGTCTCTCTCACCTGAACTCCTTGCTTGGCCAACAAACTGTGACCTCTGCTGCCAGCGGTTTCACATGGAATTTTTTTAAAAATTCCGCAAAAGGGGGCCCTCGGTCCCCCAAATTTTTTAGTACCCTTTGTCTGGGGAATAAGGTGTAAAGTTCTTTGTAGGGGGGGTCTGAAGTGTCACCAATCAGTATTGCCGCCCCCCAAAATTTTTTTGAAACGTGAAGGGGACAAAGGCGTGTAAATAAACCCCCCATGCGTCAAGCGAAAACGTCAATACTTCCGTTCCTCACCAAGAGGACGATGACCATGCTTCCTCCCCCTTTTGTCCTCAGGCCCCCTGCTTCCGAAAACCTCAGTAAAAAAATTAAAAATTATTATTGTAAATACCCCCAAAAGTTACCCCCCCACCTCTTTTAAAAATTGAAGTTGTACGAGCACGATTGTTTTTTTTGGGTTTAATTTTTTTTGCTGTTAAAAGGGGTACTGCCCAAAAACAACCCGCTACGTTCACAATAACGAGCTACTAATGCATCGCTAGCGGTTTTTTTCTAAACCTAAGTGGGCCACATTTAGCGATATAGTTAACGCCCCCATCGCCTTAGCGATTTTCTTAACGACTTTAGCGGACAAAATACCTAAATCCTAAGAAAAGGTGCCCACTAGCATATATACTTACCCAGGGGAGCCCCCACGGAAAATGGGGCCGGAACGATTCCGCGGGGCGAGATCACAGAGGAAACCCCCTCGCTGGCGCTGCCGCACGAAAAAACATCGCTAAGGGGTTTCTAAAAGTGACATTTTTACGCCCCCTTAGCGATATTTTTTTAGTGTGGAAAACCCTTTATGAGATTTTGAGCTGTGACGAGCGGGTCGTTTTATTTTTGCTTGATTTTTGTTATCGTTGTACTTGGGGCGTTTTTTTTAAAAAGTTAAACGTTAATATTTTTTACTATTTAAATAACTTAAATTATTAATTTTGAACACAGAAAAGGGGGGGGTGGAGACATTAGTGTGGGTCATTAGCACCTCTGTTGTACCCCAAAAATTTTGGGGATGGACATATGTTGACATCCATGCCACCTGAGGTCTTATATGTGAAGTCAGAACTGAATACCGAAAACCCCTTTTTGAGGATAGACTATCCCAAAAACCCTCTTCTGCTCACAAACCCTTCCCAAACTTTAGTGTAGAGTTCCCCCCGGGGACATCACCACCAGTCGGTGACCAGAAGCGCAAGCCTGCTAAAGCACGGCAAGGGCGAATGAAGCTGATCTGATTTTTAAAAAGGGGATGAGAGCTTTGTATTTTCCCCGCAGTCGGGGACCGTGTCGCTTTTCAGAAAGCGTTGACAGGGTTAACGATGAGCCGGCATGGCAGTGTGGAGTCGCCTTGCCCCAGAGCAACACCAGGTTCGCCATTGTCACACATACTTTTGGGATGGAGGGAAGGGAGGCAAAGGAAGGGTACGGATCTGTAGATGTGGGGGCAACCCGATTTAGTAGGGGGCCCATACTAGGGGTTGGGGGCGTGCACCTACCCCAAAGGCGGGGGGGGTCCCCGGTTTTCCCTATGTTAACCCCAAAGTGCCCCCAGTGAGATGTACCGTTCTGACCACAAGCATTTTTCCCGTGTTTGTGGTTAGGGTTGGGGTTTCCAAGTAACAGCATTGTGGACGGGGGGGGAATGTTGGGGACACTTGCCCCTTAATGCCGGACGGCACCCCCGTTGAAAAAAAATCCCCCCTTTTTTTTGGCCCCTTGGGGTCTGACTCTCCCTCTTTAATACATACCAAAACCCCCTTCCTTTTTGGTCCACTACAAAACCAAAAAAATTTCCGGATCTGTTTTCAAAAAAATTCAAAAATATTTTGCAACCCCCCTGATCTGGCCCCTTACTAGTGAACCTTTGCTTCTGGCCTCCCCCTTGCCTCTTGCCCCCCCAATCTATCCTAAATTCTGCTGCCCGAATCAACTGCCCCCCCTTTCCCCGTTTCCTCTTGCCAGGCCCTCCTGTTTTTATTGCCATAGGTACAGTTCAAAAAACCAAAAGAATACAAAGCCTTCCCCCAACGGCCCCCTACATCTGTGAAAGGTCTCCCAAGTCCACTGGGTCATGATTCTAGAAAAACCCGTGTCCGGGTCAGCGGATGTACGCCCCCGCCAAAGGCTTGCCCCTGTGTCCGTGGTTAGGTGACTTTCCTTTCCTTTTGTTGATGGCAGGGGGAATGTGTAACCCCTTTTTGCTTTTTAATGTCGTAGGAGATCGGGAAAATAGGGTGGGGGGACCCAGCCTTTGTTGGTAACACCATCAGGTAGCGGAAACTTCGTCTTCCACGACCAAAAAGCAATTTCCATCGCAAACAGACGAAAATGTGTGATTTTTTGTACTGTGGGTGGGGGTTTTTCCGTTCTTTTTAAGAACTGGGGTATGGACAAATGAACACTACTTTTTGGAAAAAGGGTGGAATGATTGTAATGGGCTATTGGTTTTGTGTTTTTCCCCATGCAGGGCAAGAGGTTTTTCAATGCCCTGGAAGGGGGTTGGCTTGCACGACTCAGGGAAGCGCAGTGGTATCCCCCGCAGACATGTTCGGGCCGGGGGTTAAAAAAAAAAGTTGGGTGTTTTTCCAGGCCCCCCACATGCTGGTGGTGGTGGCTGGGGTTTTGCTACCCTGTGGGGGTGGCCCCCGGGGTGCAAATGGCCTTTTTGGGGTTAGGCAGAGTCTTTAAAAAAACAACTGTTAGGGGGACATTCTTTTCCCTTTCCCCCCCACCTCCTCACCCCCCCTGTTTTCGGTTTCCCAAGTCTTCTAGGCCCCTACTCTTCTCATTACACCTTTGGGGTTTGGGAAAGGGGTGTAATGGCACGGTTTGCAATAACAATACCCGATGACATGCAATCTATTGTACCCCACATACCTCCTTTGCCAAAATCACATGTCTTTTCCCCTATATATCCTTCTTTTTGCTGCTTTCAAAAAGGGACATGAACAAACGAAAACATCATTTTAAGCTTTAACGAGTGAATGAGAGTGTGTATGCATCTTTTGGGACCAAATTAGTAAGAGGGTAATTAGCCCCCGAGAAATGTTTTCAAAAACCGCCTTTTTCCCCAATTTTTGCAGCTGTGATCTTATCTTCTTGGGGTGGATGGGTAAATTTCAAAAATTTTAAAAAAAAATTATTAAAGAGGAATTGGTGTTTCAAGGGTCGTGGGGTTTGACGTTTTTTTAATCCTTTAAAAATTGTTTTACTATGAAAATAA
>JARQOD010000003.1:590221253-590404106 GCA_033576555.1 Oophaga sylvatica
CCGAAACACACAGCCAGGACAACTAAGGAGAGGCTCCATAAGAAACATTTCAAGGTCCTGGAGTGGCCTTGAAATGACCCGAACCAAATAAAGTCTTTTGAGGAAGCTGAAATTCAATGTTGCCCAGCGACAGCCCCGAAACCTGAAAGATCTGGAGAAGGTCTGTATGGAGGAGGGGGCCAAAATCCCTGCTGCAGTGTGTGCAAACGTGGTCAAGAACTACGGGGAAACGTTTGACCTCTGTAATTGCAAACAAAGGTTTCTGTACCAAATATTAAGTTTTGTTTTTCTTTTGTATCAAATACTTATTTCATGCAATAAAAACAACATGCCAAACTAGACACTGTCAAATTTAAAAAGGCTACATTGAACAATTCAGGTGGGGGATAAAAAACAAAAAAAACTCTCCCAGAAAAGAGTAAGTTCCGAAAAAAGGTGTTTCTGCTGAAGAAGTTTTTGCTTGAAAAAATCAATTTTTTTAAAAGCCTACAAAAATTCTATAGTGAGTCTATGGTCGGGGGTCTTGTTGGTATTATCTTGTGGTATTGGTATGTGTTTCTTGTCCAGCATTTACACTTACTTACACATATTCCATTTGATCAAACTTCTGTTGAAAATGTGCACTTTAAAGAAGCGTAGGCCGTGTATATGGTCTGGAAGCCCATTTAAGGCTGTCAGGCGTTTTTTTTAATTGTATTTTTGGTAGTTTTTCTGTTCTATTTGTAACATGTACATTTTATATAGTGGCTTTTACATTTCTAAAGTAAAAAAAAATGCCATAGCGTAAATAGGATGCAAAAAACGCCACCAACATGACCCAATATGAAAATGCAATGTTTATTGGCCTACATATTGCAATGTGATAAAAAAAATCGACTAAATACTATGTTAAAAATACCATGAAAAACCCTGTATGGTAAACTATAATTAGTTTGTGTACTGCCATACTGGGTGTTATGGTGTCAATAACGTTCATGGACATGGCTGCTTCTTTTTTGAAGGGGAAACTGCTACCTAATTGGTAAATTATATGGCCGTTAAAGGTATTGTTGTTGAAAACAAGTCATCACATATTCGCAGGATATCTGATAACTTTTTGATTGGTGGAGGTCCGACCTCCAAGAATCTGCGCTGATCAGGAGAACGGGGCACTTTTTATCCCCATAAGAATGGATTTTAGGGTTGACTATGGTCCAGAAATTCCAGTACAGTCTGTAATAGTAAGAATTATGGGCTGTAGGTAGACATGGATCACTTATAATTTATTATGGTTTTCTAATGTGTTCGTAAAAAATTGTCCGTGATTTTTTTGGTAAGCTGTCCACAAAAATAAAAAGTCATGTTGGCAACCTTGGAATGCATTGGCAAAGCGCATGTTCGACTACTGCTCCATTCAACTCCTATGGGGCTGCCAAGCCCCATTTTTTACTTTTTCTAGCAGCCTCATGGAGGACGAGTGGAGTGGCAGTCGAACGTACAACCTGCAGCTCAATTTTGTAATGGAGATAAAAGTGCCTGGTCAATTTTAAGTTCTCTCTTCTGAAAATCAGTGCCGTTCCCAGCAGTCAGACCCCCACCGATTAATACGTTATCCTTTGGATAGGTGATAACTTGTTTTGACAGGACAAGCCCTTTTTAATTCTGAATTCGGAGAATAGTTTTCCAGATGCACTTTCTGCTTGGGTGCTGTCCAAGTCCACCACAGACTGCGTACAGACCCACAGTAGTCAAAGGCACAACTTGTATTAACAATTTTCAGCATGGACTTTGGGCTGATTCATCAAAGACTTTGTGCCAGAGATCGGGCATAAATTTGTTTGAGGCTAAGTGCAGACGGTGCGGATTGGGCTGCGGATTTTTCCGCGCAGATTTTTGGTAAATCCGCAGGTAAAATGACCTGGGTTTTACCTGCGGATTTACTGCTGATTTAATGCGGATTTGAAGCGTTTTTTGTGCGGATTTCCCCAGCGGTTTCAGACCTGCGGATTTCTATTTAGAGCAGGTCTGACAACGCTGCGGAACTGCACAAAAGAAGTGACATGCTGCGGATTTAAATCCGCACCAAATTCCGCGCGGAAAAATCCGCAGCATGTGCACTGCTTTTTTTGTTTAACATTGAATCCAATGCTACTGTACATCACTTGCAATTCTGCTGCGGATCTGCAGCGGAAAATCCGCAACGTGTGCACATAGCCTAAAAATTCACAACATTTTTCTTGCACCTCTATAAAAGCGCAAAAATTTGGTGACTTTGGGAAGTTTACAACAGCTCTAAGGTTTCCAAAAGTGGGACTGACATAGCCAGGCACGGCTTTACCAATAAATCACAATTTACTGCACAAAACTGGTCTAAATTACCATCAAAATGTGACCCCAATGCTGGGGCTGGAGCACAGGGGCTGAAAGATGGGCTATATTTGATAAATAGCTGCACATGCCTCCTAAGGAATTCGGTATATCTTACTCCAGCGCGTTTTGGATCAAAACAGGTGTACAAAACAATGCCCCTGTATAAAAAAAAAATAAATAAAATGCATCAATCACCATTTGATCCCATTACAGACGCTATGGCTTATATTGTGCTAAATTGCATGCATTTACGGTAACTGCTCACTGAGTGCAAACACATCCATGTGCTGTGAATGTGGCATAGCCTAATGTATCTTTGATTATTTTTGTGATTTTTGTGAAGTTTTCTGTAATTGTAGCTATGCGTTCTTACATGATTGGATGTGCACTGCCCGGGACGATTGGTCAGACAATTATCAATAATGGCTTGTTAATCTATGTGCGGAGCTTGTAGCCGGATGAAGGCTGCTTTATTTACAATTGAAATTCGGCTTTAAGAAGCACAAAAGCCTGTGAGGTGTCCCTACAAGCCGCCCTGCCAGGGAACAAAGGATGTGGGTCACCCTGCTGGGGAGGGGTAACCTCAGTCTGTCACATGCCATGAAAATGTGCAGTGGGCTAGTGATTTTATTTTTTTTTTTCAGGGAGTCTACTTCCAGGACAGAATTGTTTAAAACTGTCTAACATTTTAGACGGCATAAAACTAAAACCAGGCGGAGATGGCGCCATCTTTTACACCAAAACACTGATGCATACTACTAAAGCATAAGATGCACTGCTCATTGCGCTAGGCCTCGTTTCCCATGGCGACCAATCACTTCCTAACCAACTCTGAGCACCATATCAGCCAATTACAGTACGGCTTTCATAGTTCGAGAGCAATTCAAGGAATAAAAGCTGAGTGCTGATTGGCCTTGTTGTTGGCCATAGCAACCAGCTAAAATAATGCAGCAGCTTAACCTGCAGTCCTATGTAAAACAATGACTGCTCTCTAAAGTTGTAAAATGCGAGATAGTTGTCCTTGTTTTCTAATGAAAATGCATCATTTTGGGGGGATCACGTATTTATCTCCCCTTCTATGACAAAAACCGTAGTAGTTTGTGTCGATTTATCTGAAGCGTCTTTGTGGGTGTGGATTGAAGCTGTTGTGATGAGGCATAAAACTATGCCGCTGTTGGCCGGCGCAGCACCCGGCACACCCGGGCAAGTGCCGGGGCCCTGAGTAGGCGGGGGGCCCACTCGCCGTCGGGCACCCCGGCGCCCGTTAGCGGTGTCAGCGCCGCCACTGGGCCCCCCCCCGCTTGCTCAGGGACCCGGCAGAAGCCGGCGCAATACGTACCTCTCCCCGTGCCTCCGCCGCCGCAGCTCCGGGCTCCAGGGGGCGCCTGCGCCAGTGCGCCGGCGCTTCCTCTCTCACAGCAGCGCCGCTGAATGACGTCATCATTCAGCGGCCTTCTGTGGCAGAGAACGCGCGGACGCCGGACAGGTGAGATCGGGTGTGTGTGTGTGCCTGTGTGTGTGTGTGTGTGTGTGTGCCTGTGTGTGTGTGTGTGCCTGTGTGTGAGAGAGTGCATGTGTGATGGTGGTTGGGGGAGGCAGGCAGTGATGGTGGTGAGGAGGCGATGATGATGGGGAGGCAATGATAATGGGAAGGCAATGATGATGATGATATTAATGGGAGGCGATGATGATGATGGAATGATGATGGGGAGACAATGATGATGAGGGGAGACAATGATGATGATGGGCAGGCATGATGATGATAATGGGGAGTCTTTCCACAGCGCCCTTTCCTGAGCTGTAACAGTGCAGAACGCAGCACAGTGTAGAGGAGAGCTCCATATTTTGTATGGAGCATTTTATGTGGTCCAGTATTCTGTGTGGAGCATTATATGGGGGATGGCGGGGTGACATCCTGCATGGGGTATTATATGGGTGATGAGGGGGAGACTATGTGGTGCCCATAATATTGTATGGAGGACTGTACTGTCCAGTCTGTACTGTGCGCTGTGAGGATTTGGCGGTTTTTGAGCTATTGTACAATTTACAATAGGATCAGTCATGTAATGGAAGAAGAGAAGTGTTTGGCGTTGTGCTATACCCATATTTCTCTGCAGTATCTGTGCGTCATGAATCGTGGTCTGTGTTAAAGGGGCCCACTGAGGCTCTTTTACCCGGGGCCCATAAAAACCTGGAGCTGACCCTGCTTATAGGTATGCATATTCCTGCTAAAAACTAGCGTTTTACAAGCGATCTGACAGGTTGGTCACACGAGTCAAACAAGTGTTTGACAAGTGTGACCAACTTTTTACTATTGATGCCGCCTATGTCGCATCAATAGTAAAAAGATCTAAGGTAAAAATAATAAAAAAAATAATAATGATATTCTCACCTTCCGGCGGCCCCGCAGCCTTCCCGCCTCTCAGCGATGCTCCCGGCCAATCCCGTTCACAGGTGTCCTTTGCGACAATGACCCCGATGACGTAGCATCACGCGAGACCGCTACGTCATCTGGGGTGATTCTCGCAATGCATCACTGGGAACGGGATTGGCGGGAGCGTCGCTGAGAGGTGGGAAGGCTGCGTGGGCCGCCGGAAGGTGAGAATATCACTATTTTTTATTTTAATTATTTTTATCATGGATATGGCACCCAGGGCCTGGAGGAGAGTCCCCTCTCCCTCCCGGGATCATCCGCACATGAACCGCTTACTTTGAGCATTGGTGGGCACAGCCACATGCGGAAAGTAATCGGTTCAATGCATTCCTATGGCGGCGGTTCCGCAAAAAAGAATGAGCATGCTGCGGATTCTCCTGCGATGCGATTCCGCCACGGGAAACCCGCAGCATGTGCACAGCATTGCGGAATCCCATAGGCCATAATGAGTTGTATTGTGTAAACGCCGCGAAAAAAAACCCGCTAGGAATCCGCAACGTGTGCACAGGCCCTTTAGGTTATGTTCACTTTTTTTTTGCAGATTCCACGCAACAAATAAAAACCGCTTCAAATTTGTTTGCAACTCGCTTTTCATTTGAACGAGAAAATGCACCTATAGTACACGCTGCACTTTTTACTTGTGTGAAAAAAAGAATGCAAATTCTTTGGCACGTTTTCTCAATTTTTAGCTTGGTTTTTGCAGTGGAAACACTCCAAAAACCACACTGTATTATTAGGACTCCATAATAAAATGAAAAACACGTAAAAAAGTGCCATTACCAAATCGCACCAAAAAAAAAAAAAATGCTGTTTAGAAGCTGTTTTTACACAATTCTTTTTATGGCTGAAAAATCCACGTGAAAAAAAAGAAAAGCTGTGAACAAAGCCTTACACATATTTAAAAAAACAAAACAAAAAAAAACAGGAGAAAAATGTGCACTCATGATGCATTTTCTCATTCAAATGAATGAGAAGTTTGATACAAGCAGATTTAAAGCATTTATTTTTTGTCGCTTTGGACACGGACTTGGGTCAAAAACTCCTTGTGACAATACCCAACAAATCCCCTCAAAAGTAAACCATAGTCTGTTGTCTGCTTTGTATTTTCTTTTAAATTTTTATTTTTTCCATTTGACAATGAGCTTTTTCCTTTTTTCTACAGGCTGTTCCTCCAAGTCATTCAAACTGTACTCCCCAAAGGAGCCCCCAACGGCAACGCCTTTCCCCCCTTCCACCCAGGCACAATGCTGGATCGAGATGTGGGGTAAGTTATATTATAATAAGCCATAAGTGTATGGTCAATATCCATTCCCTTCATTGTTTACACCGGCACTTTTCCTGATACTGCAGGTCTGTCCTACTTAGTAAAAAGCATTGCTGCTGCATTACCAGCACTACCGGTACCGTGATGTACCTGTTTAAAGTCAACTTGCAAATATTGGATTTGCTGTGGATATTACTTTCAGGTTTGCGTTGTTGATATTTACAATGGATACAGCAAGTGGATGATGTTTGCAGCTATCATGCACCTGAGAACATTATCCCATTCAGAAGAGCGAGTATATTGTGGACTTTTGTTGTGGATATTGCTACTTTTACCGTATATACTCATGTATAAGTCGACCAGTGTATAAGCCGACCCCCCTAATTTTGCCACAAAAAACTGGGAAAACTTATTGACTCGTGTATAAGCCTAGGGTGGAAAATGCAGCAGCTACTGGTAAATTACAAAAATAAAAATAGATACCAATAAAAGTAAAATTAATTGAGACATCAGTAGGTTGAATGTTTTTGAATATTCATATTGAATCAGGAGCCCCATATAATGCTCCATACATTCATGATGGCCCCATAAGATGCTCCATACAAAATGTGCCCCATATAATGCTCCATACAGTTCATGATGGGCCCCATAAGGTGCTCCATACAAAATAATCCCCATATAAAGTTCCATAAAGGTTAATAATGGCCCCATATGGTGCTCCATAGATTATGCCCCCATATGGTGCTCCATAGATTATGCCTGATAAGATGCTCCATAGATTATGCCCCATATGCTCCACAGATTATGCCCCATAGATTATGCCCCATATGCTCCATAGTATAGGTCCCATATGCTCCACAGATTATGCCCCATATGCTCCACAGATTATGCCCCATATGCTCCACAGATTATGCCCCATATGCTCCACAGATTATGCCCCATAGTATAGGTCCCATATGCTCCATAGATTATGCCCTATATGCTCCACAGATTATGCCCCGTGTGCTCCACAGATTATGCCCCGTGTGCTCCACAGATTATGCCCCGTGTGCTCCACAGATTATGCCCGTGTGCTCCACAGATTATGCCCCGTGTGCTCCACAGATTATGCCCTGTGTGCTCCACAGATTATGCCCCGTGTGCTCCACAGATTATGCCCCATGTCTCCACAGATTATGCCCCATGTGCTCCATAGTATAGGTCCCTTATGCTTCCGCTGCAACAAAAAAAAAAAAAATACATACTCGCCTCTCGTCGCTGGGGGCCAGGTGCCGGTGTCCTGAGCAGGTGGGAACACCGGCGCACCATGGGGGACAGGTGTCGGTGTCACCGCTCGCTCAGGGTCCCGGCACCTGAGATATTCACCTGTCCCCGGTCCACCGCTGCACGCTGCTGTCTTCCGGGTCCTCTTGTCAGTGAGTGCTCAGGCAGAGGGCGCGGCGCGTACTAACTGCGTCACCGCGCCCTCTGCCTGAACATCACAGCCAGAGGACGAGGCGTTCAGAGCAGCGCGCAGCGGTGGACCGGAGACAGGTGAATATCGCATATACTCACCCCTCCGCTGGCGCGTCTCTGCAGCCCCTGCTCTTCTCCTGCAGCTCTTCCTTCCTACATATATATAAGTGCATATTCATGACTTTAATGAGCGGTACCAGTGACCGCTGCAGGAAGGAGCCTGAGATCGTGGGAGAAGCAGGGGCTGCAGAGATGCGCCGTCGGAGGGGTAAGTATGATCTGACATCCCTGCTCCCCCTCCCTTGGCGACCCCCCGGTATATGACTCGCGTATAAGCCGAGAGGTGGACTTTCAGCCTTAAAAAAATGGGCTGAAAATCTCGGCTTATACGCGAGTATATACGGTAATTTAGCTGGAGTGAAACACGGATTTGTGGCAAGAACAGGGGCTGTTCATTAAGGCTGGTGGTTACGCGGCGACATGTGTTATATAACATTGAGACCGTGGTGTCACATTGTGACATTACATTGAATCATTTCTTAACTTGTCGCACTGCAACCAAAACTGTGACAGTCTCAAATATTTCCAAATATGTTGGATTCTTTGTCGCAGATTGTACCTGACTCACCATAGACTCAGTACCAGTCGAATGTGAACTGGGCATTGTCTCGTATTTGGCTGCTTTCAGCAGAATCGCGGCTCTAGTAGAGGCGCTGCAGGAAGTTGCACAGAATTTTTTGGTATTATTATTTATTATTATAGCACCATTTATTCCATGGCGCTTTACATGTGAGGAGGGGTATACATAATAAAAACAAGTACAATAATCTTAATATAAGTCACGACTGGTACAGGAGGAGAGAGGACCCTGCCCGCGCCGGCTCACAGTCTACAGGAATGGGTGAGGGTAGAGCTGGTCGTGTATCGGTTTGGTGGATCGGTGGTTACTGCAGGTTGTAGGCTTTTGGTAGTGAAATTGCTTAGTTGTGCAAATGTGTTGCCTTTTAGCCACAGACCAAAGGGTCACAATACTTAGGCCGGGGTCACACTTGCGAGTGTGATGGAGAAACTCGCACCTCAATACCCGGCACTCAGGACCGGAGGGTTCAGTTGCATAGAAATACAAGCAGCCGCACACTCCTGTCCCCAGTGCCGGGTATTGATGCGAGAGACTCACATCTCACTCGCAGGTGTGACCCCGGCCTTACTCCTCCGTTCTGCTAATTGTGAACCCCACAGATATTCATATTTCACTGGTATTATGGATCCCCCAAGTTAGAAATGACAGTGCTCACTGTGGTTGCAAAAAGTACAGAAAAAAATAAACTTTTATCCCTTCATTCATGTACACAAGTGATGTTTATCAACCTTTGACGAGAACATTAAATGCTCAAATGTTACTTGTTTGCGTGGATGGAAAAATAAGTTTGTTTTTTCTCTTCTGTTGCAACCCGGTGAGCATTAATTTATTTATTTATTTTTCATTTTGTTGCTCATGCCATTGAGTGCTGTGGAAGTTTTTTTTTTTTTTTTTCTTTCCTTGATCCAGAATACCAAATCCATTAGAATGTAACACAAAAGTCCACCATATGGCGGTAGATTAAAGGCCTCCGAGTCCATACACCTTAGATATCGTAGGATTGTTTGACAGTCTGATGTTTTTGGGGGCCTCCCAGGAGATGTCTTCGGGGAGATGAGGACCGGGCAGTTTGATTTTTAACTTCTGACACTTTAGTTGAGATAGCCGACAGCTGTCTGCTACTGTATTGGTATGGACAGCTTTAGGCCTTGTGTACTGACAATCTCCTGTTTTTTTTCATATCTGATGCTAGATTAAGATCTTTATCTGATGATGGTCATCATTGGTGGCAGACACAATAAACACATTCCACATATTTATTTTTATTTTTTATTTTTTCTCTATTTTTGTGCACTGTTGTACAAAAAAAATTCTCATCAAGTGGTTCATTTCTGGTCACCAAGCCTGCTACCCAGAGCTAGAAAGTTTGTGAAGGCGATACACTTCTTGGTGCACTCTGTTGCGGTATGGTTTCTGCATTGTAGCAGCGGTGGATGTTCTGTTCTGCAAACAAATGTGTCTCCGTGCGGTTTTATTCCCAGTCTGAGCCTTAGTCTTTGGTGCCGGCTGATTGTCTCCTCCTCATTGCAGTAAACATGGACTTTAACCGAGATGATTTTGTGTTTCTATGAGAAGGTTGGGCAAGATGGCCGTTGGCAGAATCAGCGTTTGGCAGATACGTATGATCGATGTTCGTTGTTTTTGGGGGTCCTGGCACAGGAGGAATTTGTAACACAAGTTTAGATAAAACAATCCTTTTTAAGGGATAACAAGTCTTCACCCCTTTTTTAAAGGACAAATTACTTCTGTTTCACAAAAATGTGTAATACTAATGTCCAGTACAGTATACTTAGGCACACTAGGCGCAGAAAATGACCTATTGTTTAAATCCGTTTTTGTGTTTACATGTATTTTTACATTTTTTTTTTTGTCATTTTGTTTTCTATATATTATAAAAATAAAATATAGAAATCTTGCAAATCTTACACTGGCCACTGGGGCTTTTTTAGACTGACGTCCTGTTTCAGGAAATGCACCTGTACATTAGCCACAATGGTCAGACACTGCCTCTATCTTTTGTAGTGAAGCACCTAATGAGCGTGTACAAATGGTATTGTGAAGGAAGGGTGGCAACAGAGTCAACTGTGAAATCTGATTGGTCCTCATGAATACATATTAGACTAATATTGGGCGAACTGAACCTGACGATTATTGCCTGATTCAGCCTACAGTTTCATATGTATGGGGGCGCTCTATGATTGTCAGGGAGAGGAGGGCGGCGTTAAGAATTTAGTTTGTCTAATTTCGCACTGACCATCTTTTTGTTCTCCTGGAGATTCCCTTCTTCCTGCTAGAAAGCAAAGAAACACTCTGCCAAGTGAGCGTGCCTGTTTATGGAAGAGCAGGCCTAGATGCTTGCTGGCTGAATCTTTGAACTATTGGCCAACAACCACCTAAGGCCGGGGTCAGACATGCGAGAAACTCACACGAGTCTCGCATGTCAATACCCGGCACTCGGACCGGAGAAATACATGCAGCCGCACGCTCCTGTCCGAGTGCCGGGTATTGACATGTGAGACTCGTGCGAGTTTCTCGCATGTCTGACCCCGGCCTAATATGTATGGCGGGCTAAATCCTGCCTCTGATGATAAGGAGCCTGCTGAAAACACTTCCTGAAAGGACAGAAATCATGAGTCCATAAATCCCCTAATTGCCTCTGTGAAAATTGAAAGATGTTAGTATCGTATTTTATTTTTATTTTTTTAGATTGTAATATGAAAAAAATATATATAACACAAACTGATTTAGACAAGTTATTTTCTGAAGATAACCTTCCTTTTAAAACCGTAAGAAGAGGGGATTTTACTATATACCGTAATTCACTTTTTTTATTATGTTACCTATAAATAATAAGCTCTCTATTTGTGACTTTAGACCGACTCCGATGTATCCCCCCACATATCTGGAGCCTGGGATAGGGTATGTACATTAAGATATTTTTTTGCTTCTTTCATGTATACATACTGCATTAACATTTAGCTAAAGATTTTTTTACATTTTGTCTTTAAAAAAAAAAAACGCATGATGTAGGGGCTGAGACCCTGATTCCAGCGATGCCACTTACTAGGTTGTCTGTTGCTATTTCAATAAGATCAGTGTTTTATCAGCAGGAGGTGATCGCTAGAGGACTAGTTTTCTCGTGCCTCCTGGTCCAACTCAGCCCACACCACCGATTGGCTGTCTTCTGTGTACATTGTCAGCAAGCTGCCAATCGGTGCTGTGGGTGGGGTTATACATGGCTCAGCATTCTGCGCTTTGCTAGTTTTGCAGCAGAGAAAGCAGCGATTGTATCACAACTCCTGCACCCCAGTAGGCTTAGTGATACGTTGCTGGAATCGGGGTCTCTGTCCCTACATCACGATGCTCTCGGATTACATAGCAAAAACCTGCTGACAGATTCCTTTTAATGTTATTCCATAACTCCATCCAGCCAGTGACTTGGGGTTTCTCTCTTTTTTTGGTAGCCTCTAATTGCTTTTGTCATGTTCCTCCACCTAGAATGGTTGGGAAGCTTTTTGTAAGTTTTTTTCCGTTCTGCTACCAGGAGACATACGCCGTATGGGAACCAGACAGACTACAGAATATTCGAACTGAACAAACGTCTGCAAAATTGGACGGAGGTAGGACGCCCCATCGCAGAAAGTTTTCCTTTGCCATGAGAAGTTTTGCGTGGTTTTATGCTTTTCGCTGGGTTTTGTGACTACTGATAATTTTATGAATTCTCATCAGTTAGGAATTGTCACTAATCCGAGCTTCTGTTTACAGGAATGTGACAATCTCTGGTGGGACGCCTTCACCACGGAGTTCTTCGAAGATGACGCCATGTTGACCATCACTTTTTGTTTGGAGGACGGACCAAAGAGATATAGTGAGTCTTGTAAAGTACCGTAGTTGTTCGGGGTGGAGGGTGCGTTGCATCTTCCAGAGTCGGTGCAGGTGTCGGGCGGTACATGACGTGCCGATATCAGCTGCCACTTTAGCTATTGCGGTGCAGGGAGCTGGTGGATCTCTGCCACTCAATACATGTCTGAGGGCTCTCATTCATCTGAAAATGGGGCTATTGTCGGCGTGCCCCTCTCCTGCACCTTCCTGGGTGTCACTGCGATTGCTGCATTCTTGTGATATGACCGCTTCTATTTTATTTACAGCTCGTTGCCTAGGTGACAGACCACCACTGCTGGTTCGTGTGTATGATCTATACTGAAGCTGGCCGAGATTAGGAGGCAACACTGAGCTCCCAACGATCCTGGCCAGTGTTAAAACGGTGCATACAAGCTCAATAGATAAGAGCTTGTAAGCTCTGCTTTTGTTCTTCTGTCTCCTAGCAGTGGTCATTCTCCAAGGCAACATGCTGTAAACAATAGAAAAGTGTTACTCTTTAAAGAACAGCTGGAAATTTGATTTACAGTACCCTGTGGAGTGTCTGTGGCAGGGTTATGGTATCTGAGCAGGACCTCTTATCGGGCCCCCACCTAATATCTCATCTACAAATGGGGTCTTATGTGGCTCTTGGGCCCCGGTGACATTGCCCTCATGACTTGTTGCCTCCTCATTGTACATGGAGACTTGACAAACCTTGTCAGAACTGCAATAAACCCGTTCTCGTTTTCTATCTCTTCAGCGATTGGACGGACGCTTATTCCCAGGTATTTCCGCAGTATATTTGAAGGTGGCGCCACTGAGCTGTATTACGTCTTGAAACACCCCAAGGAGTCATTCCACAATAACTTTGTCTCTCTGGACTGCGATCAGTGCACGATGGTCACACAGCACGGGAAACCCATGTTCACACAGGTGGGACGGCCGAGTCAGCCCTGCAGATAAAATGAAGCAACTTTTTAAAAAATATCTTTTGTTGTCCCAATTTTCCCCATTTCAAGATCTCTCCTTGCTGTTGGTGAATAGACATTGGGGCAGTTGTGTGTAACGAAACACACTATAAACCATTACTGGTCACTGATATCAGGTCCTATGTATCTGATGGGCTCAAAAATTTCTGCCACACATTTCTAGTAGCAAAAATTGGAGCCTGACCCTAGGTTTCCTGACGGAGACTTGCTGGAAGAACTACCGCGGGTCCACTTGCCCCATTAGAGGTCCCTAATATTGGGACCTACACCTAGTAGACATTTAAGGCATATCATGTGAATGTGCCATCTAAGGCGGGAGTAGCCCTTTAAAAATGGGGCACGTCTGCTCTCTGGACTCGTCTGCTTTAGTGATCATATTCCCCTTAGTATAACAATTCTGGGGCCTCTTCTCCCAGATCTTTGCTTTGTGATGTTCCTCTGTTGTTCCTCCTAGAAATATGTAAGTTGCCGACTCTGTGCTGCCAGTTGGGGACGTGTCCCTACACCTTACATTGACCAATCTAGGCTTCCTGTGATGGGACTTGGACTTTTTACAATGAGCATTTTAACACCCATTTGTCCATTTATACATTTCCAGGGAGAATAACAGAGGGACGGACACGATGCAACGTTCTAAGAAAAGATTCTCCGGAATTTTATTTTTCTCAAGTATTTATTGAAATAAACTTGTCCAATTGCCACTCTCCTCTTATCCATGGGTTGTCTGATTTTATTTTTGTATTTATTTTTTTTCTCCCTATAGAATTAATTGGGGCTGGTCTGTAACCGCACATACAACCCCTTTTAGTATTGATATCCAATGAGGGAGGAAAGAGCAGGAAGCGCTTGTAAACTGGGTGACCAGGTCACCATAGACTCTAGAAATATCTATCATAACTGTAAATACAAGTTGGAAAAATAAGTGCACTGGTAAAATCAGAGCCTGTAAGCGAATATTCACACGGTGCAGTTTGTTGACAATTAACCATTATTTGTCTGCAGCCTTTAACTCTTAAGCACATGATGCCATCTAGTGGCCATCAGTGAGTATAGCTGCCTTGTATTTTGTGTCTTCCTGTTTTACCATGTATAACCTGATCTGTTCACATTAGGTTTGTGTAGAGGGGAGGTTATACCTGGAGTTCATGTTTGATGACATGATGAGGATAAAAACGTGGCATTTCAGCATCCGGCAGCATCGAGAGCTCATTCCCCGCAGTATCTTAGCCATGCATGTAAGTCAAAGCACAGTATTCATGTTTACTAAGGCGAATGACGTCATCAAAGCTCCTCATACGTCAGTGATGTCATATCATCTTCTGCTGCAACGTTGATCGGTTCTACTACCATTCTATTTGTTTTTTTAGGCCCAGGACCCCCAAATGTTGGACCAGTTGTCAAAGAATATCACAAGATGTGGTCTATCGAACTCTACGCTCAACTACCTCCGGGTGAGTAAAGCACGGCGATCAGGTCCCGGATCACACAGCGCATAAGTGCCCAGCCGTTATCTGACGCTGCACATACTGTTTACACCTTGGATCAAAGCAGGGGAGGACACCAGCAGTTGAGGGGCCCCGTGTTTGGGACCCTTGCATCAGCTCATGGTGCTGTGTAACATGCCTCATAATATAATTATATATATTTCATTTGCATAGGCCTTGCTATTTGCCGGACAGATTATTTTGGAGGTCACTATTTAAAGGGGTCCTGCGGCAGCATCCACAGTCGCTTGCTTCAACATCAAGTGCGCAGTGTCGGTGACATTATGTCCCGCACACCCGCTGAGACCCTTGCATGATCAGCCAGCAGTGTGCGCATTATCTTAACCTATTGAATAGGTCACTTACACGGGAGTATGTAGTTCTGGATGTCGCTGAATCACCCATTTTTCATTTACCTCTTTTTTTTTTTTTTTTATAGTGTGCAAATGCAAATTTTGTTTTGCAGGTCAAGACGTTTTGTGAAAATACCAATATAATTTTTTTTTTTTATGTTCTAGTATTTAGAAATAAAAACAAAACCTTGTCATATTTTACAAACTGATACAAAATAATTTTTGTTATATATTAAGGTACAACCTTCTACGACGCCCTTCATTAGCCGCCTAGCTGCCATTACAATGTGTCTGCACTCTGTGATCCAGCTAAGGGGGTCAGTGTAGATGGGGGGCGGCTGAGGACGCTCACTCCCTTTATTTAACCTCTTGGATGCCGTGGTTTCAATTGACCATGCGATTAAATGGCAGAGGCCCGAGCTCCAATAGCTGCAGGTGCAATATGTACGGCAAAGCCGGCACCCGCTGTGTATAAATCCTTTATATGGCTGCAAAGAGTGGGCTCCGTTACTTCCTAGCCCCCTGTGCAGCTGTACAGGGTGCACATATGGTATGCCCAGCCATTTATCCTAATTTTTATGCCTTTTTTTCGTTACAGCTGTGTGTAATTCTGGAGCCCATGCAGGAGCTCATGTCCCGGCACAAGACTTACAGTTTAAGCCCCAGAGACTGCTTAAAGACATGTCTATTTCAGAAATGGCAGAGGATGGTAGCGCCACCCGGTGAGAAATTATAGCAACTGCACGTCCCACCTGTCATGTCCAAAATATCCGTTTCATTCTGACCCGTGTTGTGTATTTGCTGCAGCTGAACCCGCTCGACAGGCTCCTAATAAGAGGAGGAAAAGGAAGATGTCTGGGGGGAGCACAATGAGCTCTGGAGGGGGCAACACAAACAACAGTAACAGTAAGAAGAAAAGTCCGGCCAGTACCTTCGGCCTCTCCAGCCAGGTACCTGTAAGCATCACCTTTTAATTTTTTCTTTACACCCCAAGTGCTTGACATTTTATTTATCTGCCCCGTTTATGCACTATTAACCGTTGATGATGGTGAGCATGGTCTGGCGGTTTTAAGAAACCATTCAATAATATCGGCAAACCAGCATCGGCAACCAGGTCTCCGTTTTTCCAGCCGGTGTTAAATGTGAGCTCTGTAAATTAATTGGTGGCTTTGGGCAATTCCATCATTTGATTTGCACTAGATTTTATGAAATTATGAAATTTTTAGTGAGGGAATTATATTCGGTCTATGCACTTGGCGAGGGATCGTCCTGCTATGTCCCCGCATCTAGAAGAGCGGCTGTAGTGTATTATCGCATTACATTGTACAGCTCCTGAGCTGGATCCTAGGGGACGTCGCAGGGTCTTCTGTCCCCTAATGTACATCTATGAATATCCCTCAGTATGGACCATGGCCCGGTCCCCTAATGTACATCTATGAATATCCCTCAGTATGGACCATGGCCTGGTCCCCCAATGTACATCTATGAATATCCCTCAGTATGGACCATGGCCCGGTCCCCTAATGTACATCTATGAATATCTCTCAGTATGGACCATGGCCCGGTCCCCTAATGTACATCTATGAATATCCCTCAGTATGGACCATGGCCCGGTCCCCTAATGTACATCTATGAATATCTCTCAGTATGGACCATGGCCCGGTCCCCTAATGTACATCTATGAATATCCCTCAGTATGGACCATGGCCCGGTCACCTAATGTACATCTATGAATATCTCTCAGTATGGACCATGGCCCGGTCCCCTAATGTACATCTATGAATATCTCTCAGTATGGACCATGGCCCTGTCCCCTAATGTACATCTATGAATATCCCTCAGTATGGACCATGGCCCAGTCCCCTAATGTACATCTATGAATATCCCTCAGTATGGACCATGGCCCAGTCCCCTAATGTACATCTATGAATATCCCTCAGTATGGACCATGGCCCGGTCCCCTAATGTACATCTATGAATATCCCTCAGTATGGACCATGGTCCGGTCCCCTAATGTACATCTATGAATATCTCTCAGTATGGACCATGGCCCTGTCCCCTAATGTACATCTATGAATATCCCTCAGTATGGACCATGGCCCAGTCCCCTAATGTACATCTATGAATATCCCTCAGTATGGACCATGGCCTGGTCCCCTAATGTACATCTATGAATATCCCTCAGTATGGACCATGGTCCGGTCCCCTAATGTACATCTATGAATATCCCTCAGTATGGACCATCCCTCAGTATGGACATGGCCGGTCCCCTAATGTACATCTATGAATATCCCTCAGTATGGACCATGGCCCGGTCCCTAATGTACATCTATGATATCCTCAGTATGGACATGGCCCGGTCCCCTAATGTACATTTGAATATCCCTCAGTGACCATGGCCGTCCCCTAATTACATTATGAATACTCTCAGTATGGACATGGCGGTCCTAATGTACATTTGAATATCCCTCAGTATGGACATGGCCGGTCCCTAATGACATCTAGAATACCTCAGTAGGACCATGGCCCGGTCCCTAATGTACATCTAATATCCTCAGTATGGCCATGCCGTCCCCTAATGTACATCTATGAATATCCTCAGTATGGACCTGGCCCGGTCCCTAATGTACATCTATGATATCCTCAGTATGGACCATGGCCGGTCCCTAATGTACATCTATGAATATCCTCAGTATGGACATGGCCCGGTCCCCTATGTACATCTATGAATATCCCCAGTATGGACCATGGCCCGGTCCCCTAATGTACATCTATGAATATCCCTCAGTATGGACCAGGCCCGTCCCTATGTAATCTTGAATATCCTCAGTATGACCATGGCCGTCCCAATGTATCTGATCCGTTGGCGGCGTCCCCTATGTACATCTATGAATATCCTCAGTATGGCATGGCCGGTCCCCTAATGTCATCTTGAATATCCTCAGTATGGACCATGGCGGTCCCTATGTACATCTAGAATATCCCTCAGTATGGACCATGGCCGGTCCCTAATGTACATCTATGAATATCCCTCAGTAGGACCATGCCCGGCCCCTATGTACATCTATGAATATCCTCAGTATGACCATGGCCCGGTCCCCTAATTACATCTATGAATATCCCTCAGTTGGACCATGGCCGGTCCCTAATGTACATCTATGAATATCCCTCAGTATGGACCATGGCCGGTCCCTAATGTACATCTATGAATATCCTCATAGGACATGGCCGGTCCCTATGTAATCTATGAATATCCTCAGTAGGACATGGCCGGTCCCTAATGTACATCTATGATATCCTCAGTGGACATGGCCGGTCCCAAGTACACTTAATATCCTCAGTATGGACCAGGCCGGTCCCTAATGTACATTTGAATATCTCAGTATGGCCAGGCCGTCCCAATGTCATCTATGAATATCCTCAGTATGGACCATGGCCGTCCCTAGTAATCTATGATATCCTCAGTATGGACCATGGCGGTCCTAATGTACATTATGAATCCCTCAGTAGGACCATGCCGTCCCTAATGTCATCTATGAATTCCCTCAGTATGGACTGGCCCTCCCAATGTCATCTTGAATCCTCGTATGGACATGCCGGTCCTAATGTCATTATGAATATCCTCAGTTGCCATGGCCGGTCCCTATTACATTAATATCTCAGTAGGACTGGCCTCCCTAGTACTCTATGAATATCCTCAGTATGGCATGGCCGTCCTTACTAATCTCATAGACACCGTCCCTTGATTTTTCTGCCTATACTGACAGTGGGCCCCTAATGTTTGTATCCCGTATGGCATGGGGCCCTATGACCTTGATCCCCAGTAGACTGGCCCTAACATCTTGAATCCTGTATGGCAGGCCGCCCATTCTATGATTCCTTATCCGGTTTCTAGATTCCCCATGGACTGCCCATCTATGAATATCCTCAGTATGGACCATGGCCCGGTCCCCTAATGTACATCTATGAATATCCCTCAGTATGGACCATGGCCCGGTCCCCTAATGTACATCTATGAATATCCTCAGTATGGACCATGGCCCGGTCCCTAATGTACATCTATGAATATCCCTCAGTATGGACCATGGCCGGTCCCTAATGTACATCTATGAATATCCTCAGTATGGACCATGGCCCGGTCCCTAATGTACATCTATGAATATCCCTCAGTATGGACCATGGCCCGGTCCCCTAATGTACATCTATGAATATCCTCAGTATGGACCATGGCCCGGTCCCTAATGTACATCTATGAATATCCCTCAGTATGGACCATGGCCCGGTCCCCTAATGTACATCTATGAATATCCCTCAGTATGGACCATGGCCCGGTCCCCTAATGTACATCTATGAATATCCCTCAGTATGGACCATGGCCCGGTCCCCTAATGTACATCTATGAATATCCCTCAGTATGGACCATGGCCCGGTCCCCTAATGTACATCTATGAATATCCCTCAGTATGGACCATGGCCCGATCCCCTAATGTACATCTATGAATATCCCTCAGTATGGACCATGGCCCGTCCCTAATGTACATCTATGAATATCCCTCAGTATGGACCATGGCCCGTCCCCTAATGTACATCTATGAATATCCCTCAGTATGGACCATGGCCCGGTCCGTTTCACGATCGCAAATTGAAATTCACGAGACTTTCAGAAAACTGAGAGCAGAGGCAATACCTTCACTTACGAGCACCTTACACAATTACAATTATATGAGCAAGTTGTATGACTTTCTGTGTATGGTCATTTAAGAAATGGCACTCCTCTAAAAAAGTCTGTGGTGTGAGATAAAGTAGTGATGATGGTGGGCTTTCGTATTACTGCCACTTTTTGAAGGTGATATACGGGTAAAAGCCTTGCAGCATGTAAAACACAGGATTATTATTATTATTATTATTAATATTTATTTCTATAGCACCATTGATTCCATGGTGCTGTACATGAGAAGGGGTTACATACAAATTACAGGGTATCACTTACAGTAAACAAACTAACAATGACAGACTGATACAGAGGGGAGAGGACCCTGCCCTTTCGGGCTTACATTCTACAGGATTGTGAGGAGGAGACAGTAGGTCGGGGGTTGCAGCAGTTCGGTGTTGGTTGAGGCAATATCTCCGGTAGTGGTGAGGAGGTAGCAGGGTCATTGCAGGCTGTAGGCTTTCCTGAAGAGATGGGTTTTCAGGTTCCGTCTGAAGGATCTGAATGAGTTTGATAGTCGGATGTGTTGGGGCAAAGAATTCCAGAGGATGGGGGATATTCGGGAGAAGTCTTGGAGGCGGTTGGGTGAGGAGCGAATAAGTGTGGAGGAGAGAAGGAGGTCTTGGGAGGATCGGAGATTACGTGAGGGAAGATATCGGGAGATTAGTTCAGAGATATATGGAGGAGACAGATTATAGATGGCCTTGTAGGTCAGTATTAGTAATTTGAACTGGATACGCTGAGGGAATGGGAGCCAGTGAAGAGATTTGCAGAGGGGAGAAGCGGAGGAGTAGCGAGGAGAGAGGTGAATTAGTCGTGCAGCAGAGTTAAGGATGGACTGGAGAGGTGCGAGGGTGTTAGCAGGGAGGCCAGAGAAAAGGTGTTGCAGTAGTCGAGGCGGGAGATGATGAGGGCGTGCACAAGCATTTTAGTAGATTGAGGGTTGAGGAAAGGACGGATTCTTGAAATATTTTTGAGCTGAAGGCGACAGGATGTAGAAAGAGCTTGGATGTGCGGTTTGAAGGACAGGGCAGAGTCAAGGGTTACTCCGAGGCAGCGGACTTCTGGTACGGGGGAAAGCGTGATGTCGTTAATTGTGGTAGATAGGTCAGGTAAGGAAGATCTGTGGGATGGGGGAAAGATTATGAGTTCAGATTTGTCCACATTGAGTTTGAGGAAGCGGGAGGAGAAGAAGGAGGATATGGCTGATAGACACTCCGGGATTCTGGATAGCAGAGAAGTGATGTCTGGGCCAGAGAGGTAGATCTGAGTGTCATCAGCGTAAAGGTGGTACTGGAATCCGTGGGACTTTATGAGTTGCCCAGGCCAAGTGTATAGATTGAGAAGAGTAGGGGTCCTAGAACAGAGCCTTGGGGAACTCCAACAGAGAGAGGGTGGGACGAGGAGGTAGTGTGGGAGTGGGAGACGCTGAATGTGCGGTTGGAAAGGTATGAGGAGATCCAAGATAGGGCGAGGTCTTTGACGCCAAAGGAGGAAAGAATCTGTAGTAGAAGGCAGTGGTCAACTGTGTCAAAAGCAGAGGACAGGTCAAGAAGGTCAAGAAGAGAGCCTCTTTTCTTCATTTGGACTATAGATATAAATGTGGCAATGTTAGATGGATTCCTGTATATTGTGGAGCAGCAGCAGAGGTAAACCCAGAGGGTACAAGCCTTCTCTTCTGTGTGTTATAGCTGATGCTGGCTCTAAGACTTGGATTAACCCTTTACAAGCAGCTGTGTCCTCTTTAGAAAGAGATTCAGTATGTTCTCCTGCAGATTAACCCATTACAAGCAGCTGTGTTTTCTTAGAGATACAGTATGTTCTCCTCCTGAAGGTTAAGCCTTTACAAGCCACTATATAATCTTCAGCCGGTCTGTAGAATATACAGGACATGTTATTACATGTCCTGGTTGAAGGGGAGGAATATTTCTGGTCTGATTTTTACATTTCACTGATTGAAGCAATTCATCAACATCTGAAGGATTTGCGTGAACAGACATTGAGTTGCACACATCGATTTTAATACCTGGGCCTCTCTAATATCATTGTAGAGAAGTGTGAGTTTTCACCAGGGCTGTGTAAGCCTTAGTTATTAGTAATAGGTTTTCATTTTGGTGTTAGCCCCTGCCTGACAATGCAATGCTCTCCGGAGCCAGTACTAGCACCAGAGTCACATCGCCATAGGAAGCTGGATCACAATTCCTGGAAATTAATGACAAACTGTTTTGTTCTCAGCTGGGCGCATTTTATTTTTTATGGAATGTATGCATATAAAAGTATTTGCTTAGGTTAACCTTTGGACTCCATTTACAGTTTATAGCTTTATATGGCCAATCCTATACTGATCCTGCATTACAGACTATGCAATGGTTAATTCACATGCTCTAACTTTCTGCAAGATTCTGTGTGCAAGTTCCACAGCATTCCCTGTTCCCTCTGTGATTTTCTTTTCTTTTTTTATAGAACTTACTGATTTATTTCCAGCAGAATAGTGAGTGCAGCTCTGGAGTATAATACAGGATGTAACTCAGGATCAGTAATGTATGTACACAGTGACTGCACCAGCAGAATAGTGAGTGCAGCTCTGGAGTATAATACAGGATGTAACTCAGGATCAGTACAGGATCAGTAATGTAATGTATGTACACAATGACTGCACCAGCAGAATAGTGAGTGCAGCTCTGGAGTATAATACAGGATGTAACTCAGGATCATACAGGTCTAATGTAATGTATGTACACAGTGACTGCACCAGCAGAATAGTGAGTGCAGCTCTGGAGTATAATACAGGATGTAACTCAGGATCAGTAATGTAATGTATGTACACAGTGACTGCACCAGCAGAATAGTGAGTGCAGCTCTGGAGTATAATACAGGATGTAACTCAGGATCAGTACAGATAGTAATGTAATGTATGTACACAGATGACTGCACCAGCAGAATAGTGAGTGCAGCTCTGGAGTATAATACAGGATGTAACTCAGGATCAGTAATGTAATGTATAGTACACAGTGACTGCACCAGCAGAATAGTGAGTGCAGCTCTGGAGTATAATACAGGATATAACTCAGGATCAGTAATGTAATGTATTACACAGTGACTGCACCAGCAAATAGTGAGTGCAGCTCTGGAGTATAATACAGGATGTAACTCAGGATCATTACAGGATCAGTAATGTATGTATTACACAGTGACTGCACCAGCAGAATAGTGAGTGCAGCTCTGGAGTATAATACAGGATGTAACTCAGGATCAGTAATGTAATGTATGTACACAGTGACTGCACCAGCAGAATAGTGAGTGCAGCTCTGGAGTATAATACAGGATGTAACTCAGGATCAGTACAGGATCAGTAATGTAATGTATGTACACAGTGACTGCACCAGCAAAATAGTGAGTGCAGCTCTGGAGTATAATACAGGATGTAACTCAGGATCAGTAAGGATCAGTAATGTATGTACACAGTGACTGCACCAGCAGAATAGTGAGTGCAGCTCTGGAGTATAATACAGGATGTAACTCAGGATCAGTAATGTAATGTATGTACACAGTGACTGCACCAGCAGAATAGTGAGTGCAGCTCTGGGTATAATACAGGATGTAACTCAGGATCAGTAATGTAATGTATGTACACAGTGACTGACACCCGCAGAATAGTGAGTGCAGCTCTGGAGTATAATACAGGATGTAACTCAGGATCAGTAATGTAATGTATGTACACAGTGACTGCACCAGCAGAATAGTGAGTGCAGCTCTGGAGTATAATACAGGATGTAACTCAGGATCAGTACAGGATCAGTAATGTATGTACACAGTGACTGCACCAGCAAATAGTGAGCGCAGCTCTGGAGTATAATACAGGATGTAACTCAGGATCAGTACAGGATCAGTAATGATGTAGTACACAGTAACTGCACCAGCAGAATAGTGAGTGCAGCTCTGGAGTATAATACAGGATGTAACTCGGATCAGTAATGTAATGTATGTACACAGTGACTGCACCAGCAGAATAGTGAGTGCAGGTCTGGAGAATAATACAGGATGTAACTCAGGATCAGTACAGGATCAGTATGTAATGTATGTACACAGTGACTGCACCAGCAAAATAGTGAGTGCAGCTCTGGAGTATAATACAGGAGGTAACTCAGATCAGTATAGGATCAGTAATGTAATGTATGTACACAGTGACTGCACCAGCAGAATAGTGAGTGCAGCTCTGGAGAATAATACAGGATGTAACTCAGGATCAGTACAGGATTAGTAATGTAATGTATGTACACAGTGACTGCACCAGCAGAATAGTGAGTGCAGCTCTGGAGTATAATAGAGGATGTAACTCAGGATCAGTAATGTAATGTATGTACACAGTGACTACACCAGCAGAATAGTGAGTGCAGCTCTGGAGTATAATACAGGATGTAACTCAGGATCAGTAATGTAATGTATGTACACAGTGACTGCACCAGCAGAATAGTGAGTGCAGCTCTGGAGTATAATACAGGATGTAACTCAGGATCAGTACAGGATCAGTAATGTATGTACACAGTGACTGCACCAGCAAAATAGTGAGCGCAGCTCTGGAGTATAATACAGGATGTAACTCAGGATCAGTACAGGATCAGTAATGTAATGTGTGTACACAGTGACTGCACCAGCAGAATAGTGAGTGCAGCTCTGGAGGATAATACAGGATGTAACTCAGGATCTGTACAGGATCAGTAATGTAATGTATGTACACAGTGACTGAACCAGCAGGGTAGTAAGTGCAGCTCTGGAGTATAATACAGGATGTAACTCAGGATCAGTACAGGATCAGTAATGTACGTACAAAGTAACTGCACCAGCAGAATAGTGAGTGCAGCTCTGGAGTATAATACAGGATGTAACTCCGGATCAGTAATGTAATGTATGTACACAGTGACTGCACCAGCAGAATAGTGAGTGCAGCTCTGGAGTATAATACAGGATGTAACTCCGGATCAGTAATGTAATGTATGTACACAGTGACTGCACCAGCAGAATAGTGAGTGCAGCTCTGGAGAATAATACAGGATGTAACTCAGGATCAGTAATGTAATGTATGTACACAGTGGCTGCACCAGCAGAATAGTGAGTGCAGCTCTGGAGAATAATACAGGATGTAACTCAGGATCAGTAATGTAATGTATGTACACAGTGGCTGCACCAGCAGAATAGTGAGTGCAGCTCTGGAGTATAATACAGGAGGTAACTCAGGATCAGTATAGGATCAGTAATGTAATGTATGTACACAGTGGCTGCACCAGCAGAATAGTGAGTGCAGCTCTGGAGTATAATACAGGATGTAACTCAGGATCAGTAATGTAATGTGTGTACACAGTGACTGCACCAGCAGAATAGTGAGTGCAGCTCTGGAGAATAATACAGGATGTAACTCAGGATCAGTAATATAAGATATTATCTAATGCACACACCTTATTGTAAATATTTATAAGATGACGGAGGTGGCTGGTGTTGTAATTGCAGATGCTTGGTTTAGAAAATCTGTTGTAGAGTAGAATCTATAAAGGGATCCGCACGACCAAAATAATTGAGCCAGCCCATAAGAGACAGATTTATATATCACCAACGTTTCGGGCCTTTATAAAGCTTATCTGTACAAAATATAGAAACATATATCATAATAGAAATCCAAACACCAGATATAAATTTGTCACAAAGCGAGAAACATACGTGATATACAATTATGACAATTAACAAAAATTCACGCTGTTTCCTGTCCATTGATAAGTCTGGTCATTTTTCAACAAAATAGCTGTTTCATTTCAAGAGAACATTCCCTGTAACATGAGAGAAGCCGGAATGTTCTGCTCAAAATAGTCCGGTCGCCCGCAGGTAAAGGAGCATATGTCTCACTAGTAAGGTGAATCACGAAGGTATGAGAAATGTGAACGAGATCCACGAGTAAAGAAAACCGCCAGACCAGTCATTTGTTTTGGGAAATGCGGGCCCGGATATCTTGGGAGACCACATGGGCACTTTATCAAGTGAATTTGATAATTCTCATTTGAGGAGGCCCAAGTGAAGTATCCTGGGATGGGTGAAATGAAAGTTACGTACGCTGAGTTGCCAGGAATGCTTGTGTACTCACGGTGGTCCGCGACCCAATATCTGCCCTAACAAGCGCATTTCTGAGATTGTGTTTTGTTTTTTTTTAAATTAATGACCAACCATATGTGGATTTGAATCCTCCGCTATATTCAGATATGGTTTGCCTAGTATTGTACCGATCCTGACTTGCATCCTGTATTATACCTCAGAGTTGCACTCACAATTCTGCCAGTTGCTATTGGATACAGTCAACAAATGTAGTCAGACATGCCCCCTACAGAGAAGTTGGGAAGATGATCCCAGTATGCCCATTACTTTAGTTAAACTGGATTTGAAGTAACTGTAAATGAATTTTAAGGTACGGTGTAAGAGTTTTTAGAAAATTGCGTTTTTCTTTTTCCATATGGTTTCAGTGTCCATTTTGCTTTGTGATTATACTCCATGCTCCCAAAAAGGGCAGCCCTAAATTCTTAGGTCTTCATTCATTATAGTCTTGGTCTCCTGTTTGCTGAACTCTACTAGATGTTCCTAAAAAGATTTGTAGGACCGTGGTCAAACCAGCAGATCTATAGTCTATGGCCGCCGGACGAGAGTCCCGCGAACCACCAATCTAAAGGGGCGCTGTGGAAGCTGGCAGGCAGGAGGAGGTCCGCAGGGCTCTGGCTCGGCAACGTGGCCGCTAGACCCAGGGTCTTACAAATCTTTTTGATCAGCGGTAAAGTTTGCAGTATGATGGGGGTAATAACTTGCATCCAGGAGATGGGTCCCGTACCGGGGTTGGATATGGGTAATGCATAAGACGTGCTTCTTTGTAATGACTGTAGGGCGTTAATCCTACATCCCTTACGTTACATGCATTTTTGCAGGCCTCCGCTTTCCCCTGACCTCCAAGAAGCCGCTTCTGACCACGCGTAGTAGTGGAAGGAAGGGACACGCCTCTGCCTTGATTATGTTTCTGGAACTCTTCCCTTTCAGGATGTAATGGTGGTGGGCGAACCAACCCTTATGGGAGGAGAATTCGGGGATGAAGATGAGCGACTGATAACCCGCCTGGAGAACACACAGTTTGACGCTGCCAATGGAATTGACGACGAGGACAGCTTCAATAATTCCCCCGCACTAGGCGCCAACAGCCCCTGGAACAGCAAACCACCTTCAAGCCAAGAAAGCAAATCGGAGAACCCAACCTCACAGGCTTCACAGTAAAAAAAAAAATAGAATAAAATATATATATGTGTATAACAGGCCGATGTGGAGGAACAAAATGTTTTTGTTTTAAAATAAAAGTCAAGAAAAAGTTAAAAAAAAGGAAAAAAAAAAGTTGAAACTTATCTACCTGTAAATGGAAATGAAATAAAAAAAAAATGACATTTTAAGAATTAACCCCTTTGCTGTAGGCATATAAGGGGGTTACTGCGAGAGGAACGGAGGTACTGTGGACCGGTAACTGCGTATGAACAAAGGGCGGAGGGGGGTTTGCACATTTTCAGCAAGTCGGCACTAAGATGCCAGAGGGGCGTCCTGTGGCTGCACAAATCATTGGGCTTATGGGCATGGAAACCAGCAGCCACAAATCATCTGTGTTTAAAAAATACAAGTTTTATGTGTAATTATGAGGGGAAAAAAATAGAAAAAACAAACAAACAAGAACTAATAAACACCAATAAATACAAGGGGATAAATAGTATAAACTGTAATGTATGGGAGGAAATAAAAAAGCCTTTACCCGACTTCTATGGTGACGTCCAATCTTAGATTAATTAAATGTATACTAAGATGCTATAGATGGCGCCGTGGTTAATAAAAGAGGAAGATTTAGAGAGGGGGATATGTAGTGTTTCTGGGTCTGACCAGTAGGGGTGCTGTCACTAATCATTTCTATATGTAGTCTCCTAGTGGTCACTAACCTATAAGGTTATTTTTCCTCCATGGCATCCACTTGTCAGTGAAGGTATTGCCCTCTTTGAGGACCTTCACTACAACCATGATCTATTTTTAATGGAGGCATTAAATTGTCTTTTAATACCACATTGGTTTTAAACATATATATTTTTTTTTAACTGATTAATTTCTTTATATATTTACAGTGGTCGCCCTTTTTTTTTTTTTTTTTTGGGATATAGTGGTAAAAACTAAAATTCTGTCTGTCTGCAACTACCAGCAGAGGGCACTCATTGCATACACATTTATAATGGCGTTCAATGAATAAACAGTATGCAGTGTGCTCCCCCTAGTGGTGGCTGCAAGCTTTATCAATGAATTACATCTATGCAGAGGATTTGGAGCACGGCATCATAAAAATATATCCAGAACTTCATTTTTTTTTAAAGTAAAAGGGGTACTCTGTTATTGCTGTTTCTTGATGTGCAGTCAAAGTAGACCTTTGAGACTATGGTCATAAAATTCTACCTACACGGGGATTAATGGGAATGGCGTCCATTTCTAATAGAAGCATATAGTCCTATTCAATGACGGTTTATTTAGGCTTCACAACCTGAGCGAAATAACAACACACCCCTTTAAAATGCAAAAATATGGCCGTGCCGGAAATGTCCCCTGCTCTGTCCGGTCGCTTGGCATGACGTGGGCATTAATTATTGTATTGTGTAATGCATTCATCCATTATTTTATGTTTTTTTAGCCTCATTGTACATATTCATCCTATTTCTTTCACGTATCTATGGATATGTAGCAGTTGCCACCTCCACAGTGCCTCGTTCTCTTTCTCGCTTTTCTAAAAAAACAATTTTTTTTTTTTATTTTTACTTTTGTTTTTTTTTGTTTTTTTTTTTTTTATTTTTAAATAATATTATTAAAAAAAAAAGTAAGTTAAAAAAAAATGCTGTCCTGATTTTGTACTGGCTTATTCTATATCTCTGGGGCATCTTGTTTTATACAGTTCCAAAAGCTTCAAACCAAGGAAAGACTTTGCCGAATTCCTTTGTAATCCCTCTGAGCGGAAGAGAAGAGGCCGATAAGCCTCGCACTCTTCCCTTCTATGTAAAGTTGTGTGATAATACCTCCCTTTCTCCTTTACCAACCTGTTCTCTCGCTTGGGTTTCTGTATCTTGTGCCTGTACATTTCCGCTCAGTAGAAGCCGTGTGTAATTCTAGTCTTAATGTATTATCATTTAGGAAAAGATTATTCATTTTATTTTTATTTTATTTTTTTTTTTTATAATCTGTATAGGTATTATGATATTCGGGGTGGGCGAAGGGTATTTTTCTTGTGTCCCCATAATGAGGACTGTAATAAATGGGGGGGTTAATTTTCGGTCACCAGTTCTCTGTAACCATGTAATGTTCAATGGTCAAGCTTGCTTTCATGTGTGTGTACCTGGGCAGAAGCTCCCCTTATCAAGAAGGGGCCACAAGTCCAATCTAGTGTGTTAAAAGCAAAAGAATGAGAAGGGTAGCTTTAAATTATAAAGGAATAGTCTCCTAATTACTGCTTTTATGTGAACTGCCAATTAAAAAAATATATATTTATGATAACTTGTTTAAATCCCGCTTTTCTCCCGAATCCGGCGCTGTTTTTCTTTTGTTC
Source organism: Oophaga sylvatica (assembly GCA_033576555.1). Taxonomy (NCBI): domain Eukaryota; kingdom Metazoa; phylum Chordata; class Amphibia; order Anura; family Dendrobatidae; genus Oophaga; species Oophaga sylvatica. The sequence goes on from JARQOD010000003.1 coordinate 590,250,431, forward strand.
CTACGCCTCTCCGTTCATGAGCTATGGCCCCTTTTTCCTTGTCGTCTTGTTAGCCAAGTAGGCGTGGTCCTTAACTTTTCTGTGGGCGTCTTCTTGAACACCACGCCCACATGGCGAGGAAGAATAGAGTTATAGACAGGGAAGTAGGGGCCATATCTCAGGAACGGAGAGGCGCAGGAACAAAAGAAAGACAACGCCGGATTCGGGAGAACAGCGGCATTTACTCCAGATTCATAAAAGGCTTTTTTTTTTTTTTTAATTATTCCATTAAAGGATGTGATTGTTTGCAATTGTGATCAATTCCTTTAACTTTAAGAATATATTTTTTGTTTTTGCCCTTGAGTACAATTGAGAATTACTAGGTACATAGTGGGGTCTGATCTAATACAAGTCTATGTTGTATTCAAGGACATTAAATTAGAACAAACCAGAAAAAAAAGCCATGTTTTTGTTGAGCTTATTCGTTAACACACAGCCTGTTTTTCATATCCCGGTAACTTTGTGCCCCTTTATCAAATATGATATTGGTGGAATCACCTCCAGATAATTTACAAATGGCTGTGTAGACTTTATTTTTAACATTTTTTTTGGACTTTTTTTTTTTTTTTTTATGCAAAATTGGTAGGGTCCCTCAGCCAAAATATATCGACTGTGGTGGTTATTTCTATTTATTTGGTAGAATCTGATACAAATACTATATTGTTTTCACAAAATAAATTGTGATTTTTTTTTTTTTTTTGTTTAAGCCAATTCTCCACTTTTCAATGATCAGTTGACCGTAACCTAATTCCAGTGTCCCCCTTTCAGGACTTCTAGTGATAAGTTGTAATTTATTGCAATATGTTCAGTTTCCCCTTCAGCACCACCACAGGAGAAATTAAGTATTACAGAATGCCAGATTTGGTGCTGTTTGTTTTTTTTTTGTTTTTGTTTTTTTTCTTTTTGCTGCACAGTTTTTTATATTTTTCAAAAATTGTTGCAAAAACCCTTAGAGGCTACAAAAAAAAAAAACATGGGTGAGTGCAGCCTAAGGAAAAGCTCCCTTGCAAAAAAAAGAAAAAGAAAATTAATCCTTCTCCAGAAGGGAGAAAACTCTCTAGTAACACCTATAGGTATCTATAGAAAAAAAAAAAGCCCAGCTCTGTACTAAGGGGATTTAACCCCGAAATAGCTTTGGTTTGGTTGAAATCCCAATTCAAGTCTATTAAATGGATTGTGCATGGATTAACTGCCAGTAGGTGGCAGTGGAGAGACAGGCTTCTCCCTTCTGGAGGGGAGCCAAGTTTAGACTTTATTTCCTTCTAAAGCAAAGTTATGAAAATCCTATTGTGTTCGGTGATTAGAGGAACTGATAATGTTAGTCTGGCACCCTAAAAGAAATGTTGAATTCTGTATTGTCCCATACACTTTTTACTATAAATGGATGATATCGGACGCATTTGAGTCTTTGTAAACGGCCACTTGTCACAAATGTCCAAAAATGTTCTAAAGGGAAGTGGTCAACCTCCTAGTTCTTATGAAAAGAGCTCTTTCTGCTTTTTGTAAGTTTCTGAGGATGTGACAGAGACCATTCTCTGAGCATAATAATACTATATGATAAGAAATTTAGAGGACCTGCCACTTACCATAAATATGTATTTTTGTCACCTTGTGTAGATCCCGCTGTTCTCCTGAATCCAGCGAAGTTTTTCTCTCCTTCATGCGCCTCTTCGTTCCTGAGATATGGCCCTTTCTTTCCTGTATATAAATCTAGTCTACTTAGCCAAGTGGGTGTGATCATCATAAAGACGCCCACTGAAAGAGTTGACCACACCCAGTTGTCTAGCAACATGTGTTTTATACAGGAAAGAGGAGGCCGTATCTTGGGAACGGAGAGGAGCAGAAACAAAAGAAAAGCATCGCCGGATTCAGGAGAAAAGCGACATTCACATTAGGTCAAAATTACGGCACATATATTTGGCAATAAAGGGATAATTAAGGATCTTGGTGTTGATGACTTTGTCCTGGTGCTGCTGACTGGCCACTCAATGTTTTATGCAAAGAAAAAAAAATCCTTCAGCAAGGGAGCTGCTTCTTGGGCTCCGTTCCCACAGTGCGAAGAAGAGGCGGATTATCTTCTGGGTCTTCACTTGCAGAAAATGCGCTGGGATTTACAGTGTCAGCAAAGTAGGTGAAATGCATTGATAGAGGCTACGAGTTTGAGCAAGTCTGTTGTTTTTTGTTTTTTTTTTTTGCTTGTTTAATACTGAAGTCTTCAACTTCACAACCCTCCAAGGAGATGAGGCCGAGGTCCAAAAGCCAAACCTTGAGAGTCGTGGAGAGGAAGAGTTCATTACTAGTGATGAGCGAACGTGCTCGGATAGAGTATTATCTGAGCATGCTCTGGTGCTAAAGGAGTGTCTTCGGCATGCTCGAATAATATGTTAGAATCGCCCGCGACTGTATGTCTTGTGGCTGTTGAACACATGCAGGGATTGCCAAGAAGCCGCAGGGACTCGAACATGTTTTTCGAGCACGCCGAAGTCACTCGGTTATCACACGAGCATGCTCAGATAACACTTAATCCGAGCACATTCGCTCATCACTATGCGTTACGCTAATTTCCAGTTAACATGCAATGACACCATCAACTTTAAGAAATGGCGATAATGTCACCTGCTCCTCGCGTCTTGATTGGCTGTATCCCATCTCTGCAGTTCTCTATAGATTGTATTGAATATACTACTTTTTTGGCGACTACCTGCATCATTCTTTTGCTTCTAACACGTTTTCTCGCTCTTTTTCGTTTTAGTTCTGTCTTCCCTATTTGTAATCTACAGCAATACATTCATTGTAAGGCCATCTTTCTCTGTATAGCTCACCTGGGGTGGTAATGGAGGAGACCTGTAGAATATATATATGTATATATAAATTTGTGTGTGCGTGTTACATTATATTTTTTTTTGGTTCTTACGATGTATAATGAGGTCAGAAAATGCCATGAACCCTTTTTTTTTTTTTCTTTTTCCTGTTTTAGGATTTTTATGTTGTGAAACTGTGACTCTTTTACCCTTGCCCCCTCCACTCCCCATCGCCCTGTAGACTTTTGCCAACGATCAGCGCACTCACATGACAATGCGTATTTTGTGCCATTGAGTCCTGTATGGTACCAATAAAAAAAAATCCCGTTTCATAATGTTCATTTGAGTCATTGTACCCGCACCCCGTCCTCATTATTTGGGCCTCTGACTCGGAGGTTGTTCTTTATAAATATATTGTATAATAAACTCTACCTGGGTTTCTATGTGTGAACGTTTCTGCGCTGGTTTTCTCTTTTATTACTGGATACATCTGTTTTCCTATTGTCTAATGTGATTTGGATGAATGCTGATATAGATCTAGAGCACTACAACCCCCAGCATGACTGGTCACTGGCCTTGAGTATCATACAGTTCTGTTATACGCTATACACTATACATATAACCACCCAATACATAACTACTACAACCCCCAACATGACCGATCAGTATCATACAGTTCTGTTATACGCTATACACTATACATATAACCACCCAATACATAACTACTACAACCCCCAACATGACCGATCAGTATCATACAGTTCTGTTATACGCTATACACTATACATATAACCACCCAATACATAACTACTACAACCCCCAACATGACCGATCAGTATCATACAGTTCTGTTATACGCTATACACTACATATAACCACACTATACATAACTACTACAACCCCCAACATGACCGATCACTGGCCCTGAGTATCATACAGTTCTGTTATACGCTATACATATAACCACCCTATACATAACTACTACAACCCCCAACATGACCGATCACAAGATATGATCATAATGCATGATTATCTACACAAAGATCACTACAACTCCCAACATGACCAGAATATGATTCCATTAACAATCCCCAACATGACGTGACCATGATACGATTTTATTACACTCTATACATACAAAACTCCAACTCCCAACATTGCCTGACCTCTGGATGTGACCATATCTCATTTTTACTTATCCCCTATGTAGAACACTACAACCCCCAACATTATCTGACTATGATACAATGCTATTATTCTTTACAACGATCACTGACCGGAATACACTTCTATTTGTGTCGATCCCTTCATGACCCTTTCTAATAATTTTTATTCTATGGGACAAAAGGCCACTTTGTGCCTATGGTAGGTATGGAAATATTAAGACCGTGGTCCGCTCTGTTAATAAAACATCACCTAACGTCGTGGCACATATTGTTTTTCACCGTTTGCTGCTTCAGTGTTTTAATATCTTTTCGTTGGATGTTTCTATTGCTAGTGAAGCACAATTTATAAGCTTTTATTGACAAATACATGAAGTTTATGTAAAGTCTGGGTATTCACAGTATTGATCCCTGTATGACCAAGACTTCTGCCTTTCTCCCTGGCCTTTGGGTATCCAGAAAATCCGGACGGGTGACCGACCACAGCTTCTCACGGGATTGACATCTGGGAGAGTTTCTTGTCCACGGACCCAAAATTTCAATTTCAATTTCACAGTACCAGCAAAATCTGAGATTTCAGGAGATGATTGTTTTTTCTTTCCCGACTGAATTTGAGAGCAGCAGCGTTTTTGCAATCTCCTGCAGGTCACTTCTTTCAGCATTTTTGCAGTGTTTTTTACCCATCAAAAGCAATGAGAAAGTGGAAAAAAAAAAAGCAACAAATGTTTTCGTGGCACTTTTGTTGAATAAAACCTAATGTTACTTAACATGTACGGTAGATAAAGCAAACGTGTAATCAACACACTGCAAAAAATGTATGAAAGATGCCAGGATACGGACGTTTTAAACGCAGCGCTTTTACTGCTGGGAGCAGGATTTGGCTGCAGAAAGACGCAGCAAAAATCCATGTGAATATAGACTTAAGATATTTGTATTATGTTTGTAGAATTCAGTATCTCTTGTAGGTAATATATTTAATACATATACTTTAGAACACTTCACTTACCAGCGTGAGCCGACCATGATATTTATACAATTCCCTTTTACCGTGGGTGTAGATAAGGTCCGTAGATGATGATGATGCTACAATATGTCAATAAATATCAGCTGTAGTCAGAGACTACAGAAAAATGCAAAATTATCCTCATATCTCTACATAGTGATAATACTGCTGCAGAACCAGATCCGAAGAACTGCTCCTTAGTCTCCACCAGTAAATGAAAAGACGAGGGTTGATGAAGAAGTGGTACTAATGCTGCCAGGTAGCCATATGAATGGTCACAGATATCAGGGCACTTGATAATTTAATATCTATAAAAACTTTAAATATTGAAACTATCACACTGACTACTAGTCCTAATACTAGACTCATGCTTCCTGTTCCGTACAAATGACTTTTAGCATTGTAATGCATCAAAGACTGCATTACAGTGACTGATAACACCTCTCTATATACAGTAGATTACACAGGATCCACCATTCACAATATATGATGTCACAGCTCACCTCCTCCTCCTTTACAATGACTGATAACACCTCTATATACAGTAGATAACACAGGATCCACCATTCACAATAGGTGATGTCACAGCTCACCTCCTCCTCCTGTACAATGACTGATAACACCTCTATATACAGTAGATAACACAGGATCCACCATTCACAATATGTGACTTCACAGCTCACCTCCTCCTCCTTTACAATGACTGATAACACCTTTATATATACAGTAGATAACACAGGATCCACCATTCACAATATGTGACTTCACAGCTCACCTCCTCCTCCTTTACAATGACTGATAACACCTTTATATATACAGTAGATAACACAGGATGCACTATTCACAATATGTGACTTCTCAGCTCACCTCTCTGTACAATGACTGAAAACAGCTCCTATATACACAGTAGGTTACACAGGATCCTCCTCCTGTACAATGACTGGTAACACCTCTATATACAGTAGATAACACAGGATCCACCATTCACAATCGGTGATATCACAGCTCACCTCCTACTGTACAATGACTGATAACACCTCTATATACAGTAAATAACACAAGATCCACCATTCATAATAGGTGATGTCACAGCTCACCTCCTCCTCCTGTACAATAACTGATAACACCTCTATATACAGTAGATAACACAGGATCCACCATTCACAATAGGTGATGTCACAGCTCACCTCCTCCTCCTGTACAATAACTGATAACACCTCTATATACAGTAGATAACACAGGAGCCACCATTCACAATAGGTGATGTCACAGCTCACCTCCTCCTGTACAATGACTGATAACACCTCTATATACAGTAGATAACACAGGATCCATCATTCACAATAGGTGATGTCACAGCTCACCTCCTCCTCCTGTACAATAACTGATAACACCTCTATATACAGTAGATAACACAGGATCCACCATTCACAATAGGTGATGTCACAGCTCACCTCCTCCTCCTGTACAATAACTGATAACACCTCTATATACAGTAGATAACACAGGAGCCACCATTCACAATAGGTGATGTCACAGCTCACCTCCTCCTCCTGTACAATGACTGATAACACCTCTATATACAGTAGATAACACAGGATCCATCATTCACAATAGGTGATGTCACAGCTCACCTCCTCCTCCTGTACAATGACTGATAACACCTCTATATACAGTAGATAACAAAGGATCCACCATTCACAATAGGTGATGTCACAGCTCACCTCCTCCTGTACAATGAGTGATAACACCTCTATATAGGTGAGATTACACAGGATCCACTATTCACAACAGGTGATGTCACAGCTCACCTCCTCCTCCACAATGACTGACAATACCTCTATATAGAGTAGAAACATCGGATCCACTGATCACAAGAGCTGATGTCACAGCTCACCTCCTCCCCTTCACAACGATCTTTATCCTGATGAAAAGATTCACAGCTTAGAAGCTCAAGAATTTGAGATTTGAGTCAGTTTATTGCTGCTAATGTCCATGGTGTGAAAATGGTAAGAAATATGCTGTAGATTGTGATGTAAGAAAAATCGACTTCTGTATATGTTTTATTCACTTTAAGGCCGGAACTCCGGTGAATAAATGTCCCCGTAACTACACTCCTGTGACAGCCACAATATAATACAGAGGCTTCACGCTCCATACACATTAGGCTAGAGCCTGCTAACCCAAGCAATTTTGGTGCACGGCTATCTTAGGTGTGTGTGTGACATATTTTCACATATCTGAAATTTTATATATATTTTTCTTTCTCTTCATATTGTTCTATGAAGATACCAAATGTTTTCTAAATGTAAATATCCATAATATTATGTACTTTTCCCTCCACAGCAGATTCATTGTAGCACCCGGCCACTTGGAGGGTCAAGTTGCTTTGGAGGACCTCAGCTGTCTAGCCATGCACAAACCCATTAATTTGAATAAGCCTTGTGTAATTCTTAATTTCGCCTGAGGTGGCGCTGCAGGAAAATTGAAGGCTTAAAGGGGTTGTTTACTATTGAGCACTGTAATAAAATGAAAAAATAAACCTCCTTGACCATTGCCTCAGATTTTTTTTTCCTTGACATATTGAACTTCATGATAGTGGTAAAATTTATTCGATATAACTTGCATTTATTTGTGAAAAAAAAAACGGAAATTTGGCAAAAAATTTGAAAATTTTGCAATTTTCAAACTTTGAATTCTTATGCCCTTAAATCAGAGAGATGTCACACAAAATACTTAACAAATAACATTTTCCACATGTCTACTTTTACATCAGCGCAATTTTTTAAATAAAATTTTGTTTTTGTTAGGAACTTATGAGTTAAAAGTCGACCAGCGATTTCTTATGTTTCCAACAAAGTTTACAAAACTATTTTTTTATGGACCACATTACAGTTGAGGGGTCAATATGACAGAAAATACCCAAAAGTGACACCATTCTAAAAACTGCACCCCTTAAGGTGCTCAAAACCACATTCAATAAGTTTATTAACCCTTCAGGTGCATCACAGCAATTTTTGGAATGTAGAAAAAAATGAACATTTGTCTTCACAAAAATTTTACTTTAGACCCCAATTTTATTTTCGCAAGGGTAACAGGAAAAAAATGGACCCCAAAATTTGTTGTGCAATTTCTCCTAAGCATGCCCATACCCTATATATGTGTGAAAACTACTGTTTGGGTGCATGGCAGGGCTCGGAAGGGAAGGAGCGTCATTTAACTTTTTGGACGCAAAATTTGCTGGAATCATTGGCCGACGTCATATCCCATTTGGAGAGCCCCTGATGTGCCTAAACAGTGGAAACCCCCCACAAGTGACCCCATTTTGGAAACTAGACCCCTCAAAGAATGTATTTAGATGTGTGGTGAGCACCTTTAACCACCCTGGTGCTTCATGGAAGTTTATAAAGTTGAGCCATGAAAATAAAAAAAAACATTGTCCCCACAAAAATGTTATTCTAGACCCAATTTTTTATTTTCACAAGGTTAACAGAAGAAATTGCACTACACAATTTTGTCTTAGCCCCAGATTTTACATTTTCACACAAGAAGTGGGTAAAGACGGCACCAAAATTTGTCCCACAACTTCTGCTGAATGTAGCATATGTGGCAGAACAGTACCACTTAGCCATACAGAGAGACTCAGGAGGAACGGAGCGCTATTTGCCTCCTGGAGCGCAGATTTTCCTAGAATAATTTGCAGACTCCATATGCAGAATTCCCCTTAAGTGACTCCATTTTGGAAATTATACACCTTTCGAAATTTTCGAAATAGTGACGATTTTGACTCCATGGGAATTTTCCAGAAACAAGCAGCAGTGGATGTTGCTGAGTGAAAATTGCAAACTTCCGTTGTAGTGACCAATACGCTGTAGTGACCAGTGCGTTGCAGTCACCAGTAGCCCAGCTCATGCTTCTGGAGACACGCACCTGTAAGTTAGGAGGACTCTCATCGCTACGGAAATGCCAAACATGTCGGTGCTAAATGTGGATTAGGTACACTGTGGGCTCAGAAGGGAGGGGGCATTTGGATTTGGGAGCGGAGAATTTGTTGAATTTCTTTTGGTGGGTGAGGAGCCATTTCCCTTTTGCGGAGCCTTTGGACTACCAGTAACGTTGAAGCCGCCTATATTTACATTAACAGATGACAGACCTGAGTGAGGACTTGCTTTTTTTGTGGATTGAGCTGAAACTTTTATTGGCAACATTTTACATACTGTTTTGGATCACATTTATCCGGCGCCCTACACTGAGCACTTATATTGGGGTTTCCATCTAAATCTCTGAGTGACGTGACAGATGAAACCCCTGAGGGATCCAATCACTATAGGCAGCAGAGTTACTCTGGACTCCCTCTGGCCTCTGTTCAACTGTGTACTTCTTTTCAGAAGTGCACAAAACTGTGACACACTGCATTTTTATGCACACCTAAAAAGACAGACACCACCGGATCACAGGCCAGACGGTGTCCACAGTGCCTCCATCTGCCTCATTATACAGGATCTTCCACCAGGGGTTCTTTCTGAATCACGTATATCAGAGATTTACAGGGAAACCCTGGTGTAAGTGTAACAAGGTGACACGGGGTGGTAGTCATGGGCGAGTCTATTAAGCAACAGTCAGTGAGCACCCCGGCACCTTTCACATGGAGATATGGGCACTCACTGTCCGGCTGCGAGTTATAGGGTAATAGGCTCGCCGACTCAGCTGCCTCCTAATCCCAGCCTTCCTTGGAACGGTTCTGTCAAAGCTGGTGACCACCTGCATGATTCTCAGCCCGGGGCCCCTTACTGAAACAGCTTTATCCCCATGGCTTGTATCTATCTGCTCACATGTCCTGCCCTTGGGCGAGGTGCCGGGTGTCTGCCTCTAAACAGGAAGTCCCTTTCCTCTATCTCCCTGCTCTGTGCTGCTCTGCTCTGTGCCCCTCCCATCTACTTAACTCCTAAGCTGCCAATACCTTACTACTCTTATATCTATCCTATGTTCTGTCTCTAATGTGCCCCCCTGTATTCTAATCCTGCTGTTACTCTATGCTAACTTCTATCTCTAATCCTAAACATATCAAGGACACCACATTACAATACATGACACACATTAATGAACATTAGGACTTCACATTACATTAGCATTAATAAAACATCAGGGGGCTGCACGTGACACGTGCTTGGTGTTCAGGAGAGAGAAGGCATGTGAGGGTCCCCGCCACCTCCTTACATAAGCACTCAGCGCAGAGCGCAGGATAAATGTGAGCCGAGCCTTACTGTGATCTTTGGGAGGCAGAATGAACAAATCAACAGCAGGTGAAGAATTGGTTTAATTTTTTTTTTACACTGCTCCTCGGGCAATATAAGTGACTAGGTGACTTTATTCTTCAGGTCGGTGCAATTAAAGCGATACCAGATTTATATCGGGGTTTTATGTTTGGCTGCTGTCACACACTAAAACAGGGTTCCCCAACTCCAGTCCTCAAGGCCCACCAACAGATCATGGACCTGTTGGTGGGCCTTGAGGACTGGAGTTGGGGAACACTGCACCAAAAGACGCTTTTTATTGCAAAAAATAGTTTTTACATCGCCATATTTTGGGAGCTATCATTTTTCAATATTTCAGCCAACAGAGTAATGTAACTGTCATGTGTGCATCGCCACGAAGATCGTCGCGGTTGCACATTCTGACTTCTCACAGCTGAGTTGCTGTTTCTTTGTGTTTGGCAGTTAGGGAGTTAATTCTGTCTGTGCTCAGTTCTGGGACTGGGTGCAGTTTCTTCCGGCTGCAATTAATTATTTGTTGATTGGTTTCCTTTAAATCTCTGGTTGTCTGTGTTGGGAGTTGCCAGTGAAATTCTTCATGCAGACCACAGATAGGATTGTATCTGTATAGACTTAAGTTAAAGAGCTCCTTAGTTGTTTTAAGCTCACCTTGCTTAGAGTTTAATATCCCAGATCATTTATGTTCCTTCTGTGTTTGAGTGTGTATGCAAGTCTGTGTTTTCTCCAGTCTGTCTTATATGTCTAATCTGTGTATTTAGCAGAGATCAGCCCATATCCCTTTGGTGGTAATCAGAATCCTTCTTAGGACTGATTACAGGGTTCAGGGACTGATAGGAGACAGGGTTAGGCTGGAGACTTGGACCTCTGAACCATTATCAGTACCTCCAAGGTGAGGGATTAGTTAGGACCCCAGTTTAGGGTCAGGTTAGACCCCCGGTCCTCCTCTTTCCTGTGACAGTGTATCAAGTCCTCAAGATTAACCCTGAGTTCAACGGATATCGTGTCAGGTAAATCTATTCTATATTTACATGCTGATGTTGCTAATCTATATGTTGTATAGAGTGTTGTTCTTTTAAGAATAGTTTACTGACATTGTACACATATCATAAGACCGTGTGACATTTTCACTGGCCCATAAAATTATTCCCAGTTGCCATGGATCCAGTAGCCCAGCTGGCTCTGCAGTTGCAGGGATTATCCATGGAGCTGACGGACATTAAGTCCAAAGTTTTGTCTCCCTCGGAGAAAACCAGATTTGAACCTAAAGTAGCTCTCCCGGACAGGTTCACTGGTGGGCGAGACAAATTTTTTGCCTTCAGGGAAGCATGTAAATTGTATTTTCGGCTTCGGCCTCGATCATCAGGGAGTGAAGAGCAGAGAGTGGGAATTGTTATCTCGCTCCTACAAGGGGACCCTCAATCCTGGGCCTTCTCCCTTCCTCCGGGATCCCCGGCTCTACAGTCAGTAGATCGATTTTTTACTGCCCTGGGTTTGGTATATGATGACCCAGATCGGGTCTCTCTTGCTGAGACAAAATTACGTAAGATACAGCAGGGAGATCGTCCGGCGGAGGAATTTGCTTCTGAGTTCCGTAGATGGGCCACGGATACTCAGTGGAATGACCCAGCTCTTAGGAGCCAGTTTTGTCATGGGCTTTCTGACAAAGGACGTTTTGGCTCAGTATGATTCTCCTCCATCACTGGAGGCTGCTATGGCCCTAGCTATCCGTACTGATAGACGGCTCCGGGAGAGGTGCGAGGTAACTCCGCCCCCTGTTGTTACTCCACCTACTACTAAAGTCCCTTATGTTGAGGTTCCCCTTGTCTGTTCGGAGGAGCCTATGCAGTTGGGAGGGACATCCTTTCGTGGGAGGGGATTGGCGGTACGCCGCAGGACTAGAAGGTGTTTATTCTGCGGGAAAGAGGGACATTTTGTTGGGGGATGTCCATCCCGTGCCTTGTTGAGCAAAAAGTCGCCGGAAAACTGTTAATCCCAGGTTGTGTGGTGGACGACAACCTGGGAGTATGTATTTCGTCCGCTAGTTCTTCTCAGTTCCTTGTACCAGTGGAGGTGGTGGTTGGTACGAGAGTGGAGAGATTTTCTGTTCTTCTTGATAGTGGGTCCGGGGCTAATCTGGTTGACGCTCAGTTTGCTCAGGCTCAAGGTATGCATCTGAGTGTATTGGTCAAACCGATCCCTATATTCTCCATTGACGCCAGGCCTCTCGGCCAAGGTAGCTTTGTTCATGAGGTTCATAACATTGACCTTCGGGTAGGGGCAATACATAGGGAACTATTATCTTGTTATGTGTTGGAGGGTCTACCTACTCCTATTGTGTTGGGACTTCCTTGGTTGGTTAAACATAACCCTGTGATTAATTGGCAGTCCAGAGATATAAGCCAATGGGGGGAGTTTTGCAAAAGTAACTGCATGAACACAGTCATCAGTACGGTCGTGCCTAGTACTTTGCCTCTTTTTTTGGAGGACTTTGGGGATGTGTTCTCTGATGAGGGGTGTCAGGAGTTGCCTCCTCATCGCGTGTATGACTGCTCTATTAATTTACTTCCTGATGCTAAGTTACCTAAAGCTAGGTTATATAACCTTTCTGGTCCTGAGAGGCAGGCTATGAAAGATTATATTTCGGAAAGTCTGGCCAAAGGGCATATTAGACCTTCATCTTCCCCAGTGGCCGCGGGGTTCTTCTTTGTGAAGAAAAAAGATGGAGGCCTACGCCCTTGCTTGGATTTCCGCGAACTTAATCGGATTACTGTTCGAGATCCGTATCCACTCCCTCTGATTCCTGATCTCTTCAATCAAATTGTTGGCGCCAAATGGTTCTCTAAATTGGATCTCAGGGGGGCGTATAATCTGATTAGGATAAAAGAGGGGGATGAGTGGAAAACGGCGTTTAACACGCCGGAGGGACATTATGAGAACCTTGTCATGCCTTTTGGTCTGACTACTGCACCAGCAGTATTCCAACATTTTGTTAATGACATTTTTCGTCATCTGGTGGGGCTGTTTGTGGTCGTATATTTGGATGACATTTTAATTTACTCACCAGATCTTGTGTCTCACCAGGAGCATGTGAGACAGGTGTTGCAGATCTTGCGAGACAATAAACTATACGCCAAACTGGAAAAGTGTGTATTCGCCGTACAGGAACTTCAGTTTTTGGGTTTCTTGGTGTCAGCCTCCGGTTTCCGTATGGACCCTGAAAAGGTGAGAGCAGTGCTTGAATGGGATCAGCCAGAGGATCTTAAGGCTCTGCAGCGTTTTCTGGGGTTTGCTAACTACTACCGGAAATTTATTTGTAATTTCTCATCTGTTGTCAAACCTCTCACTGACATGACAAGAAAAGGGACGGATTTTTCTAAATGGTCGGACAAAGCTTGCCAAGCTTTTTCCTCTTTGAAAAAATGTTTTGCTTTGGCACCCGTTCTCATCCAACCAGATGCATCACAGCCGTTCGTTGTGGAGGTGGACGCGTCTGACGTAGGGGTGGGTGCAATATTGTCCCAGGGTCCGTCCCCTGGTAAATGGCATCCGTGCGCTTTCTTTTCTAAAAAATTGTCGTCCGCCGAAAGGAATTATGATATCGGCAATAGGGAACTTTTGGCCATTAAGTTGGCTTTTGAAGAATGGCGTCACTTTTTGGAGGGGGCAGTCCACCCGGTCACCGTCATTACTGATCACAAGAACCTGCTGTATTTGGAATCTGCTAAGCGTCTGAATTCCAGACAAGCTCGATGGTCGTTGTTTTTTACCAGGTTTAATTTTGTTGTCACTTATCGCCCTGGATCTAAGAATGTTAAGGCGGATGCCTTGTCTCGCAGTTTCCCAGGGGCCGGGAAAATGGATGACCCGATTCCTATCCTTCAGGAGGGGGTGGTAGTGTCGGCTGTATGTTCTGAGCTTGAGGAGGAGGTGTTAGAGGCTCAGGGGGACGCCCCTGCAGGACCTCCAGGGAGACTGTTTGTCCCAAATCAGTTGAGACAAAAGGTTATTGAGGCACATCATAATTCTGCTTTAGCAGGACATCCAGGGAGTAAGGCTACTTTAGATCTCCTTTCTCGCCGGTTTTGGTGGCCTAACGTTAATAAAGATGTTTTAACTTTTGTCGCGTCCTGTGGGGTTTGTGCTCGCTCTAAGACCCTCATACCCGTCCGTCTGGGACCCTCTTACCCTTGAAACTTCCGGAGCGTCCATGGACTCATTTGTCTATGGACTTCATCACGGACCTTCCTCAGTCATCAGGGAAGACTGTCATACTGGTGGTTGTTGACAGGTTCAGTAAGATGGCACATTTCATTGCTCTTCCTGCCCTCCCTAATGCTAAAACTCTGGCGCAGGTGTTCATTGGGGAGATTGTGAGACTTCATGGGTTGCCTTCTGATGTGGTGTCAGATAGGGGGTCTCAGTTTGTGTCCAAGTTTTGGAGGGCATTTTGTTTACGTCGGGGGATGCAATTGTCATTTTCCTCGGCTTTTCATCCGCAGACCAATGGTCAGACAGAGCGTCTGAATCAAAGCCTAGAGACTTATCTTCGGTGTTTTGTCTCAGAGAACCAGGAGGACTGGTCTTCTTTCTTGCCTCTGGCAGAGTTCGCTCTTAACAACAGGCGGAGCGAGTCCACTGGTAAGTCCCCGTTTTTTGGGGCATATGGTTTTCATCCCCAGTTTTGTACATTCAATGGGGGGGGCCCTTCTGGGGTTCCTGAGGAGGAGCGTTTCTCGTCGTCACTTGCTTCAGTGTGGAGAGGTGTATTGAATAATCTGAGTGCTATGGGGAACCGTTATAAACGTATGGCTGATAGGAGGAGAGTTTCTGGTCCAGATCTTAATGTGAACGATCTGGTATGGTTGTCTACCAGGAATATAAAACTTAAAGTTCCCTCCTGGAAGCTGGGCCCCAGATTCATCGGGCCGTACAGGATCAGTTCCATAATTAATCCTGTGGCATTTCGTCTGGACCTCCCTCCTACGTTTAAAATTCATAATGTGTTCCACAAGTCATTACTTAAGAGGTACGTGGCACCAGTCATACCATCACCTCTACCTCCTCCTCCAGTGGTGGTCAATGGTAACTTGGAGTTTCAAGTGTCAAAGATCATTGACTCACGTCTGAATCGCCGGTCCCTTCAGTACTTGGTGCATTGGAAGGGGTATGGTCCAGAGGAGAGGACGTGGGTTCCTGCGTCTGACATTAACGCAGATCGTTTGGTGCGGACCTTCCACAGAACTCACCCGGGCAAACCTGGCCCTGAGGGTCCGGAGGCCCCTCGTAGAAGGGGGGGTACTGTCATGTGTGCATCGCCACGAAGATCGTCACGGTTGCACATTCTGACTTCTCACAGCTGAGTTGCTGTTTCTTTGTGTTTGGCAGTTAGGGAGTTAATTCTGTCTGTGCTCAGTTCTGGGACTGGGTGCAGTTTCTTCCGGCTGCAATTAATTATTTGTTGATTGGTTTCCTTTAAATCTCTGGTTGTCTGTGTTGGGAGTTGCCAGTGAAATTCTTCATGCAGACCACAGATAGGATTGTATCTGTATAGACTTAAGTTAAAGAGCTCCTTAGTTGTTTTAAGCTCACCTTGCTTAGAGTTTAATATCCCAGATCATTTATGTTCCTTCTGTGTTTGAGTGTGTATGCAAGTCTGTGTTTTCTCCAGTCTGTCTTATATGTCTAATCTGTGTATTTAGCAGAGATCAGCCCATATCCCTTTGGTAGTAATCAGAATCCTTCTTAGGACTGATTACAGGGTTCAGGGACTGATAGGAGACAGGGTTAAGGTACTGCCACACTAAGCTATCCCGCTAGCGATCTCGTTAGCGTTGCATACTAATGAGATCGCTAGCGGGATTGTTTCTATATCGCTAAATGCTGCCGCATTTAGCGATATAGTTAACGACGCTATCGCCGTTAGCGATCTTCTTAACGACTTTAGCGGTACAAAAGTACCGCTAAATCACTAAGAAAAGGTGCCACACAGCGATTAGATACTTACCCAGCGGGAGCGCCAGCGATGAAATAGGGTCCGGAACGATTCCAGCGACGAGCGAGATCACAGCAGGAAGCTCGTCGCTGGCAGCTGCCGCACTGAACAACATCGCTAACGGGATCGCTAAATAGTGACGTTTTTTAGCGATCCCGTTAGCGATATTGTTTAGTGTGGCATACCCTTTAGGCTGGAGACTTGGACCTCTGAACCATTATCAGTACCTCCAAGGTGAGGGATTAGTTAGGACCCCAGTTTAGGGTCAGGTTAGACCCCCGGTCCTCCTCTTTCCTGTGACAGTGTATCAAGTCCTCAAGATTAACCCTGAGTTCAACGGATATCGTGTCAGGTAAATCTATTCTATATTTACATGCTGATGTTGCTAATCTATATGTTGTATAGAGTGTTGTTCTTTTAAGAATAGTTTACTGACATTGTACACATATCATAAGACCGCGTGACAGTAACATCTTGTATTTTTGCGGGATGAGTTGAGGTTTTTATTGGTACCATCTTCGGGCACATGACATTTTTTGATCACTCTCTATTATGATTTTTGGGAAGCAAAATGAGCAAAAACTAGCAATTCAGGAATTTTTTTTTGTCATTCCGAGTGTGTTAAAATTGATAAGACAGCTTTATTCTTTGGGTCAGTACGATTACAGCAATACCTCATTTATATTAGCGCTTTTACACAATAAAAACTATTTTATAGAAAAAATAATTATTTTGCATGGCTTTATTTCGAGAACTATAATGTTTTTACTTTTCTGCTGATGAGCTTTTTTTGCGGGACAAGATGACATTTTCAGCAGTACCATGTTTATTTATATTCATTTTTTTATAGTATTTTATTCCACTTTTTGTTCAGCGGTATGGTGATAAAGCATTCTTTTTTGCCTTGTTTTTTATTTTTCAGTACAGTGTTCACTAAAGGGGTTAATGTTGTGAAAGTGCTAGAAATGAATTCTGAGCAGAAGCTCCCTCTGGTGGTTACAAACAGTACTGAACTATCCAATGAAGATTGTGAAGATTGGCGATCAGGTGTTACTGACTGGTCTTATATAAGGGAGGTTCCCTCCCATCAGGGTGGCCGGTGATCAATTGTTCTGGTCTCATCTTTGATTCCTGTTCACTTTCTAGCTTGCTGTTTCGTGCCTGCATCTTCTGCTAACAGATAAGACATTTTCTTTTATTTTTTTGTGCTTGCTTTTTGCATTTTGTCCTGCACTTCTGTGGGGGTCTGCCGGGTCCCCTCCGGGGGCTTGTGCCCCTCTCAGTTTAGTTCAGCCGCTGTTGTTTGTTCATTTGCCTTTTCCAGTTTTTTCAGTGGCTGCTGTTTAGTTTTGTTACACCAGAGAACTAATTTAGGTGGTAGAGGTCGTGTGATCTCAGGTGTTTTTGTAATTAGTAGTGTTGGTACTTTTCAGGGTTTTTTGGGATTGCAGTAAGTGTTCTTCCTATCCTTTTCTATTTAGGAAGTTTGGGCCCCAACGTTTGCTCATACTATTTTCTGTCTGTGTCTGTATTTCCCCTTGTCTAACCGCCATTACATGTTTGGGGGCTTTCTATGTTCTTTGGGGATCTGCTCCGGGGCAGATAGTTTTCCTCTTCTGTCTTTAGGTGTAGTTAGCTTCTCAGGCTGTGACGAGGCGTCTAGGACCATCATAGGTACGCTCCACGGCTGCCTTTAGTTCTGGTGGTTAGTCAGGGTACTGCAATCCCATAGATTCCAACCTCTCTGGTGTATTTCCTTTTTTGCCTGCTCTCCTCAGCTACCAAATCATAACAGTATCACCGGCCCAAAAACTGATATTTGTATGGTACTCACAGAAGGGAAAAATAGTGTTAATGAAAGAAAATTGTCAGAGTTGTCAGAGATTTTTATTTTTTTTTTCCCTCTGTTTCTCTGAATGCTGAGGAGGATTTTTTTTCTCTCAATGGAGTTTGCACAGTTGTCTGGCCGTGTGGATCAGCTTGCCACTGAAGTTTGGAGTATTGCTACCTATCTTGCAGGGTTGCCTGTTGTGGAACCTAGGATTCCCATGCCAGATTTGTTTTTAGGGGATCGAGCTAAATTTCTGAATTTCAAAAATAACTGTAAGTTGTTTTTTGCCTTGAAATCTAAGTCCTCAGGGAACGCAGCACAGCAGGTTCAAATTGTCATCTCTCTCCTGCGCGGCGATCCTCAGGATTGGGCTTTTTCCCTGACACCTGGGGATCCTGTTTTGAGTAATGTTGATGCATTTTTTCAGGCTCTGGGGTTATTGTACGATGAGCCTAATGTCACTGATCAAGCTGAAAAAGCCTTGTTGGCATTAAATCAGGGGCTTGAGGACGCTGAGTTATACTGTCAGAGATTCCGAAGGTGGGCAGTCCTGACCAAATGGAATGACGATGCTTTGGCAGCCCTTTTTCGGAAGGGTCTGTAAGAGAATGTAAAGGATGTTATGGTGGGATTCCCTGTCCCCTCTGGTCTTAATGATTCTATGTCATTAGCGATTCAAATTGACAGACGTTTGCGTGAGCGTAGAGGTATGCGTGGAACAGTGTTGCCTTGTGAACCAGCTTCTGAACCCATGCAGTGTGATAGAGTGGCTTCTGGGGCACAGCGTCATGAGTTTCGTAAACGCAATGGGTTATGTTTCTACTGTGGTGATGCCTCTCATGCTATTTCAGTCTGCCCTAAGCGGGGAAGACGTTTTGCACGTTCAGTTGTCTTGGGTAGTGTTCAGACTAAATTTTTGTTGACTGTTACCCTGATTTGCTCCCTGTCCACATTTTCTGCTCAGGATTTTGTTGATTCAGGAGCAGCTATTAACCTGATGGATTTTGATTTTGCTAAACGTTGTGGGTTTCCCTTGATACCCCTACGGAAGTCTATTCCCCTACTGGGGATCGATTCTACCCTTTAGCTGAGAATAAACCTCAGTTCTCTACTCAGGTGATAATGAGGGTTGAACCTGATCATCAGGAGAGTTGCAAATTTTTGGTGCTGTATAATCTGCATGACATTATCGTACTGGGTTTCCCTTGGTTACAATCTCATAATCCTGTTTTGGATTGGAAATCTGTGTCTGTAACCAGTTGGGGCTGCCAATGTGTTAATACCAACACTCCTGTTTTTTTCTGCCTCCCCAGGCTCAGAATGTTCCTGACTTTTTGACTGATTTTTCTGATGTGTTTAGCGAAAGTAAATCTGCACCCTTGCCCCCCTATAGGAGCTATGACTGCGCTATTGAATTAGTGCCTGGTAGTAAATTCCCTAAAGGTCGCCTTTTTAACTTGTTTCTACCTGAACATGACGCTATGCGGTCTTATATCAAGGAGTCATTGGAGAAGGGTCATATCAGACCATCCTCTTCACCCTTGGGTGCCGGTTTTTTCTTTGTGGCCAAAAAGGATGGTTCATTAAGGCCGTGTATTGATTATCGTCTCTTGAACAATATCACTGTGAAATATCAATATCCGTTACCCTTGATTTCTGACCTGTTTTACAGGGTGAAAAGTGCTAATTGGTTTACCAAGCTTGACCTCAGGGGGGCATATAACCTTATTTGCATTAAGCACGGGGATGAATGGAAGACGGCATTTAATACCCCAGAGGGGCATTTTGAGTACCTAGTGATGCCCTTTGGGCTCACTAATGCTCCTTCCGTCTTCCAGTCCTTCATGAATGACATTTTCAGGGATTTTGTGGATAAATTTCTGATTGTTTATTTGGATGATATCTTGATTTTTTCCAATGACTGGGACTCTCATGTGAAACATGTTCGGACTGTGTTCCAGACTTTGAGAGAGAATGCTCTGTATGTGAAGGGATCAAAGTGTCTTTTTGGCGTACAGAGGATCTCATTTCTGGGATTCATTTTGTCCCCATCTGTTATTGAAATGGACCCAGTCAAGGTTCAGGCCATCTGTGTTTGGGTCCAACCTACTTCATTAAAGGCTCTTCAAAGATTCTTGGGTTTTGCCAATTTTTATCGTAAATTTATTGGTAATTTCTCTGTTATTGTTAAACCATTGACTGATTTGACCAAAAAGGGTTCTGATGTGGTGAATTGGCCTCCTGAGGCAGTCTCTGCGTTTCAGGAACTTAAGCAGAGATTCACTTCTGCTCCTGTTCTACGGCAGCCTGATGTTTCTCTGCCATTTCAGGTGGAGGTTGATGCCTCTGAAATTGGGGCAGGTGCTGTTTTGTCCCAAAGAGATCCAGAGACCTCTAAAAGTAACCCTTGTGCCTTTTTCTCTCGAAAATTTTCTCCAACTGAACGTAATTATGACGTGGGTAATCGGGAGTTATTGGCCATGAAGTGAGCTTTTGAAGAGTGGAGACATTGGCTGGAGGGAGCCAAACATCAGGTGGTGGTCCTCACGGACCATAAGAATCTGGTTTATCTGGAATCAGCCAAGCGACTTAATCCTAGACAGGCCAGGTGGGCCTTGTTTTTCACACGTTTTAATTTTGTGGTTTCCTTTCTTCTTGGCACTAAGAATGTTAAGGCGGATGCCCTCTTGAGGAGTTTCCTTGCGGACTCTCCTGAGTTATCTGATCCTGCTGTTATTTTGAAAGAGGGTGTAGTTCTTTCTGCCATCTCGCCCAATTTGAGACTGGCTCTGGAAGGGTGTCAGGAGGATAAACCCGAGTGCTGCCCTGTTGGGAAATTGTTTGTCCCAGACCGGTGGAAAAAGAGTGTGATGTCTGAGATTCATTGTTCCGCGTTGGCCGGTCATCCCGGAATTTTTGGTACCAGAGACTTGGTTAGTCGGTCCTTTTGGTGGCCTACTTTGTCTCGTGACGTCAGGGAATTTGTGCAGTCCTGCGGGACTTGCTCTCGCTCCAAGCCTTGCTCTCGCTCTAGTGGTTTGTTGATGCCATTGCCTGTGCCCAAGAGACCATGGACCCATATCTCTATGGATTTCATTTCCGACCTCCCTGTTTCTCAGAGAATGACCGTTATCTGGGTGATTTGTGATAGCTTTTCCAAAATGATACATCTTGTGCCATTACCTAAGTTGCCTTCCTCCTCTGAATTGGTGCCTTTGTTCCTTCAGCACGTGGTTCGGTTACACGGCATCCCTGAGAACATTGTGTCTGACAGAGGAGTCCAGTTTGTTTCCAGATTTTGGAGGACTTTTTGTTCTAAACTTGGTGTTCAATTGTCTTTCTCCTCGGCTTTTCATCCTCACACCAATGGACAAACTGAGAGAACAAACCAGACATTGGAGACTTATCTGAGATGCTTTGTGTCTGCTGATCAGGATGACTGGGTCTCTTTTTTGCCTTTGGCTGAGTTTGCTCTTAATAATAGGGCTAGCTCTGCCACTTTGATGTCTCCATTTTTCTGCAATTTTGGGTTTCACCCTCGATTTTCTTCAGGACAGACGGAGGCTTCTGTCTGTCCAGGTGTTGACTCTGTTGTGGAGCGTATGCAGCAGATTTGGGACCAGGTAGTGGAGAGGTTGTCCCTCTCTCAGGAGAGGGCCCAGCGGTTTGCCAACCGGCATAGGACTGATGGTCCTCGGTTTGAAGTGGGGGACTTGGTCTGGTTGTCCTCAAGAAATATCCCTATGAGAGTTGCATCTCCTAAGTTTAAGCCTAGGTTCATTGGACCTTATAAGATCATGGAGATTCTTAATCCTGTTTCCTTTCGTTTACTTCTTCCAGGGATATTTAAGATCCATAACGTGTTCCACAAGTCCTTATTGAAGAGGTTTGTCGAGCCAGTGGTTCCTATGGCTGTGCCTCCTGACCCTGTTTTGGTTGAGGGCAATCTGGAGTATGTGGTTGAGAAAATATTGAATTCTCGTTTTTCTAGACGGAAACTCCAGTATTTGGTTAAGTGGAGAGGTTATGGTCAGGAGGACAATTCTTGGGTGTCTGCTTCGGACATCCATGCTAGGAGACTCATCCGTGCGTATCACAGAGCTCATCCTGACTGACCTGGTTGCTCAAATGAGGGTTCGGTGACCCCTCCTCAAGGGGGGGGTACTGTTGTGAATGTGCTAGTAATGAATTCTGAGCAGAAGCTCCCTCTGGTGGTTACAAACAGTACTGAACTATCCAATGAAGATTTTGAAGATTGGCGATCAGGTGTTACTGACTGGTCTTATATAAGGGAGGTTCCCTCCCATCAGGGTGGCCGGTGATCAATTGTTCTGGTCTCATCTTTGATTCCTGTTCACTTTGTAGCTTGCTGTTTCGTGCCTGCATCTTCTGCTAACAGATAAGACATTTTCTTCTTTTATTTTTTGTGCTTGCTTTTTGCATTTTGTCCTGCACTTCTGTGGGGGTCTGTCGGGTCCCCTCCGGGGGCTTGTGCCCCTCTCAGTTTAGTTCAGCCACTTTTGTTTGTTCATTTGCCTTTTCCAGTTTTTTCAGTGGCTGCTGTTTAGTTTTGTTACACCAGAGAACTAATTTAGGTGGTAGAGGTCGTGTGATCTCAGGTGTTTTTGTAATTAGTAGTGTTGGTACTTTTCAGGGTTTTTTGGGATTGCAGTAAGTGTCCTTCCTATCCTTTTCTATTTAGGAAGTTTGGGCCCCAACGTTTGCTCATACTATTTTCTGTCTGTGACGAGGCGTCTAGGACCATCGTAGGTACGCTCCACGGCTGCCTTTAGTTGTGGTGGTTAGTCAGGGTACTGCAATCCCATAGATTCCAACCTCTCTGGTGTATTTCCTTTTTTGCCTGCTCTCCTCAGCTACCAAATCATAACAGGTTAACTAGTAGGACAGTTTTATAGGTTGGGTTGTTTCTGATGCGGCGATACCAAATGTGTAAAAATATTAAAAAATAATAAAAATAATTTTAAAAAATTCACTAAGGCCTCTTTCACACTTCCTGGCGGCGCCCCCGGCATTTTGCCGCAGCGCCGCATGTGAAAACCTTCCAAAATGCGTTTTTTTGCCGGATGGTTTCTGATGCTTGGAGAGATAAGAAACCATCCGGCAAAAACAAAAAACCTTACATGCAGCGTTTTTTCCGGACGCCGCAATGTACATTTGCGCCGCATCCAGACAAAACCGCATGCAACGCATTGACATGCGGCGCCATCCGGCGCTAATGCATGTCAATGCGAAAAAAGCTGCATGCGGCGCATCAGATTTTCAGATGCGGCGCTGCGGCAAAATGCCGGGGGCGCCGCCAGGCGCCCGAAGGAAGTGTGAAAGAGGCCTAATAAACACACTTTTATGTAAAAAAAAAAAATTACACATTTGATATCGCCGCATCCGTAAAAATCCCATGTATAAAAGTGTCACACTAGTTAAGCCCTTCAGTGAACGCCGTAAAAAAAAACAACACAAAAAAGTAGCAAATTATGCAAATTATGCAATATATTATATATATATTATGCAGGTATCATCATACCACTTAAAAAAAAAAGTGGAATAAAACGCGATAAAAAAGAATGGTAATAAAAATAGTATCACTGAAAGTGCCTTCTTGTCCTGAAAAAAACAAGCCCTCACATGACTCTGTCGGCCGAAATATGGAAAAATTATAGCTCTCAAAATGAGGCGATGCAAAAACGTCTTACAAAAAAACGCGTCTTTTAGCGTGTGACAGCTGCCGAACATAAAAATCCACTATAAATAGTAAATCAAACCCCCCTTTATCACCCCCTTAGTTAGGTAAAAATAATAAAATAAAAAAAGTATTTATTTCCATTTTCCCATTAGGGTTAGGGTTGAGGCTAGGGTTAGGGTTGGGGCTAAAGTTAGAGTTAGGGATGGAATTAGGGTTAGGGGTGTGTTAGGGTTAGGTTTGTGGTTAGGGTTAGGGTTGGGGGTGTGTTGGGGCTAGGGTTGGAGTTAGAATTGGGGTATCCACTATTTAGGCACATCAGGGGCTCTCCAAACGCGACATGGCATCCGCTCTCGATTCCATCCAATTTGTCATCTGAGTCACTGTCATTCCTCCATTCAATGACCGCTGCTCCGTTCCAATCAACAACGGACTGGTCATCTGGAAATACTGGAAAATGCCAGATAGGTGGTCTGACAACACTCATAACAGTATCGGCATCTCAAAAAGTGGATATTCTTGATAATTGTAGCAGAATAGAGAGCTGTCGGCTCCTTGGTCCACTACCATTACTTCACTTGAGCCCACCATAAACTGCTCCCAACCTGTGGCCTTCCAGAAGCCAGAGCAAGGTAGGGGATGCAGGCAGTGCAAGGCAGCAGAGCAAGGCAGTGGATGCAGGCGGAACAACGCAGGGGATGCATGCAGAGCAAGGCAGGGGATGCAGGTGGCGCAAGTGCAGGCCAGAAAACCTAGATATACCTCTGGCAACAGTTAACAGCCGCCGGCCAATCACAGGCTGGCAGCTGACATCAGCGCGCACGTCGCCGACGTATGACGTCACTGTCATACGCCGGAACGACGCTGCGCGCCTCAGCCGAATCATGGGTGAGGACATTGCTGGAGCTCGGCAAGTTAAGGAAAAACTTTTTTTTTTATAAAGCCGCGGTATGTGGCACATTATACCGGTATGGGGGTGCATTATACTACTATGGTGGGTGGTTGGGGCGAAGGGGATGCATTATACTGCTATGGGGCTGCTGCATTATACTATATATGACTATGGGGTGCATAATACTGTAGCGTCGGCGTCCCTGCCTTCTGCCAGGCAGGGACGCTGTTCCCCTGCAGCAGCGTCCTCTGCCAGGCAGGGACGTCGCCCCCCTTACCCTTCCTCAGCGTCCTCCTTCCGCCCTGCTGGGGCCGCGCGCTCCTTCCCTGCTGCTGGACTTAGGGCGCGCGCCCGCGCCCTCCCCCGCTCTTAAAGGAGCCGCGCGCATTTTTCAAATAAGTCCCCGGCCAATGCCGGAAGACTCCACCCTATATTAAGGGCTTCCTCCTTAATGGAGGTGCCCGGGCAATGTTGTTGTTGCACTGTTTCACTCTGCTTCAGCCCTCAGGTCCCGTTACCAGTTACCTGCCTGTTTCCTGCCCGTTTGCTGTATGCTACCTGTCCGCAAGTCTACCCGGAGGTTCGGACGTCACAAGTGGTGATCCACGGCTATTCCAGAGACTCTTGCCTGCTCACTTGGGAGCGATCATCTGCCATCTGACTGCAGCCCTACCCGGAGGTTCGGACGTCACAAGCGGTGATCCCCGGCTATTCCAGAGACTCTTTCCTGCTCACTTGGGAGCGATCATCTGCCATCTGACTGCAGCCCTACCCGGAGGTTCGGACGTCACAAGCGGTGATCCCCGGCTGTTCCAGAGACTCTCGCCTGCTCACTTGGGAGTGTCCATCCGCCATCTGCCTGCTAGCCTACCGGGAGGCTTCACCATCTCAGGTCGTATATACCTGTCCATCTAGATACTGCCCCGGTTACTTGCTGTGACAACCTGCCTGTCAATCCAGCGACTGCCCCAGTCACTTGCCGTGACAACCTGCCTGTCTATCCAGAGACTACCCCGGTCACTTGCCGTGCCAACCTGCCTGTCAATCCAGAGACTGCCCCGGTCACTTGCCGTGACAACCTGCCTGTCTATCCAGAGACTGCCCCGGTCACTTGCTGTGACAACCTGCCTGTCAATCCAGAGACTGCCCCGGTCACTTGCCGTGATCCTTTCCCGTATAACCAGAGACTGCCCCGTCACTTGCCGTGACTTCCTGTCCGTCTCCCTGGGCGCCACCCGCTCTCTTACAAGTATAACCTTCTTGTATAAATAAAGCTCAGAGGTTCCACCTACCTGACCCGTTACAGTTTGCTCGGGCCATGGAACCCGGTGGCACCCAAACCCCTTCGCTATCTGACCTGTGTCATGAACTGTCTCGTCAGAGGTCTCAACAGGAGTCCATCCTGGGTCATCTGCGGTGTGTTAATTCCCGCCTGGACACTCTGAATACTTCCCCGACAACCACCGCGAGCACCATGACTCGCAATCCGGCAGTTCCGCTGCTTACCAACTCCGTGGTTTCTATTCCAGGACCTCGACTTTCAGCTCCTCCTCGGTTTGGAGGCGACCCTGCTCTGGCTCGGGGTTTCATCAACCAATGTACCCTGCATTTTGAACTCCTGGCACACCAGTTTAACTCTGACCGGGCCAAAATTGCCTTCATCATGTCACATCTCACCGGAGAGGCCCTGGCCTGGCTAAATCCTCTTTGGGAAAGAGAAGATCCTCTGGTGTCTAACCTGTCTGCTTTTCTCTTAGCCTTCCGGAAGGTATTCGATGAACCCGGACGGAAGACCTCCTCTGCATCATCTCTGCTGCGTCTTCGTCAGGAGAGTCTCACCGTGGGTCAATATGCCATAAGGTTTCGTACCCTTGCCTCAGAGCTGGCTTGGGATAATGACGCTCTGATAGCTGTCTTCTGGGAGGGCCTGTCCGGCCGCATTAAAGATGAACTTGCCGGTCGGGACATTCCAACCTCTCTCGATGACCTAATAACTCTGGCCAATCGAATTGATCTACGGTTCCAGGAGCGAGCCAAAGAGGTCACCCGTGAGAGAAGGTTTCCTCGCCTAGCTCCTTCATTTCAGAGACCTGTAACTCCTTCCGTATCTCCTCAAGTGCCCCCGGCAGAGCCCATGCAGGTCGACCAGACCAAGATGGTCAAAGCTCGTCAGGACTCACGCCGTGCTGAGGGGAGTTGCTTCTACTGTGGCAGTAAGGAGCACCGGATCCGTACCTGCCCAGAGAGGTCGGGAAACGCCTGTGTCTAGGTTCGCTCGGAGAGGTCCACCTAGACAAGAATAAATCCTCTTCATCTCTGCTGCTGTCTGTCTCAATTCTCCTCGGTGAGAACCGTTACTTCGAACTAGCCCAACTTGATTCTGGAGCAGCTGGGAATCTCGTTTCACAGGCTCTGGTAGAGAAATATCGCATTCCCACCAAACCTCTGCTTGAACCAGTATCTGTTGCTGCTGTAGATGGGGGTCTTCTACCACGTCCCATCCAGCTTATCACCGAGGCTATAACCCTGCAGGTGGGAATGTTACATTCTGAGAGTATCTCATTTCATGTTCTACCTGGACTCTCTCACGCTTTCTTACTAGGTCTGCCTTGGCTCCAAAAGCATGCACCCGTGCTCGACTGGCAGACTGGAGAGATTCTTCGCTGGGGACAGGACTGTCATCAAACGTGTCTGGTGCCTGTTCATCCTGTCCGTCCTTCTCCTACACCTGCTAATCTACCAGGACTCCCGATTCCATATTGGTCTTTCGCTGATGTCTTTAATAAAAAGGAAGCAGAGACATTACCCCCACACAGACCGTATGATTGCCCGATCGACCTGCTACCTGGTACTACGCCTCCCCGTGGGCGTATTTACCCATTGTCCGCTGCTGAGACCAGGTCGATGTCCGAATATATCGAGGAGAACTTGGCCAAAGGATTCATCCGGAAATCTACCTCCCCAGCGGGAGCAGGTTTCTTCTTCGTAAAAAAGAAAGACGGATCTCTCCGTCCCTGTATTGACTACAGAGGCTTAAATTTGATCACGGTGAAGAATAAGTACCCTCTTCCGCTCATTCCAGAATTGTTTGATCGACTTAGAGGGGCGAGAATCTTCACCAAACTGGATCTTCGTGGGGCATACAACCTGGTTCGTATCCGTCGGGGAGATGAATGGAAGACGGCATTCAACACCCGGGACGGCCACTACGAGTATTTGGTGATGCCCTTTGGTCTCTGTAATGCTCCAGCAGTCTTTCAGGAGTTGGTCAATGACATCTTTCGGGACCTCCTCTACTCTTGCGTTGTGGTGTACCTAGACGATATCTTGGTCTTCTCTCCGGACCTCCAGTCTCACCGGAGGGATGTTCGTCAGGTTCTGCTCAGGCTCAGGCAGAATCACCTCTTCACCAAATATGAGAAGTGCCTCTTTGAGCAGACCTCGCTTCCGTTTTTGGGCTACATCATTTCTCAGACAGGCCTACGAATGGATCCGGAGAAACTGTCTGCCATCGAGAAGTGGCCTCGACCGAGGGGTTGAAGGCCATTCAGCGGTTCCTGGGATTCGCCAACTATTACCGCCTCTTCATACCGCACTTCTCTTCCAGGACTGCTCCAATCTCCGCGCTCACCCGCAAGGATGCTAACCCCAAACAGTGGACGCCCGAAGCAGAGGAGGCCTTTCTTTCCTTAAAACAGGCCTTCTCTTCCGCTCCAGTGCTGCATCGCCCGGACGGCAACAAGCAGTTCTTCCTGGAGGTGGACGCTTCCTCCTCTGGAGCCGGAGCGGTACTCACTCAAAAATCTTCATCTGGGAGGATGGTATCCTGCGGCTTCTTCTCCAAACTCTTCTCCTCCTCCGAGCGCAACTACTCCATAGGAGACCGAGAGTTATTGGCCATCAAGTTGGCATTGGAGGAGTGGCGTTACCTACTCGAGGGGGCTCTTCATCCGGTAATCATTTACACGGACCACAAGAATCTGGCTTACCTCCAGCATGCTCAGAGACTTAACCCTCGCCAAGCCCGGTGGTCCTTGTTTTTTGCCCGCTTCGATTTTCTCTTGCATTTTCGCCCGGCTGACAAGAACGTCAAGGCTGATGCCTTGTCCCGGTCTTTCCTGGTGTCAGATCTCGAGGAAGAACCTAAACATATCATCGATCCCGCCAGAGTGATGCGGGTGGCTCCCGTGAGTCTAAATCGTCTCCCTCCTGGTAAGACGTTCGTATCAGTAACCGACCGGAAGAGAATCCTACACTGGGGTCATTCGTCTAAACTAGCTGGCCACGCTGGTCAGAAAAAGACCCTTCAACTCATAACCCGGCATTATTGGTGGCCTTCCCTGCACAAGGACGTAATAGACTTTGTATCTGCCTGTGTCTCCTGTGCCCGCAACAAAGTTCCGAGATACCTGCCTGCCGGCCGTCTTCTTCCGCTTCCTGTACCCGCTGCTCCCTGGCAGCATATAGCCATGGACTTCATAACAGATCTGCCCGTTTCTGCCGGTTGTACGGTCATTTGGGTGGTCGCTGACCGCTTTTCCAAGATGGCTCACTTCATTCCTCTGCCAGGTCTTCCGTCTGCACCCGAGTTGGCTAAAGACTTTATCCGCCACATCTTCCGTCTCCATGGTCTGCCTCGTCACATTGTGTCGGATCGTGGGGTACAGTTCACCTCACGTTTCTGGAGAGCCACTTGTAAGTTGCTAGACGTCACCTTGGATTTCTCCTCCGCTTACCACCCGCAGTCCAATGGACAAGTTGAGCGAATCAATCAGAATCTGACCAGTTATCTCCGGCACTTCGTTAATGCCCACCATTCTGACTGGGTGGAGCTCCTGCCTTGGGCCGAATTCTCTTACAATAATCACGAGAGCGAATCTTCCTCCAAGTCTCCGTTTTTTGTAGTCTTCGGTCAGCACCCTCGGATCCCTGTTCCTGTCACCATCTCTGTGGACAATCCAGCTGCGGAATCTCTGGTTAGAGAATTTTCCTCCATATGGGAGAGTACCCGATCCGCACTCATTCAGTCATCCGAGCGTATGAAGAGACATGCTGACAAAAGACGTCTGGATCCTCCTCAATTCCGTCCTGGGGATAAGGTCTGGCTTTCGTCCAAGTATGTCCGGCTCAAGATTCCTTCCTACAAGTTAGGCCCTCGATTCATCGGTCCCTTTGAGATCATCAGTCAGATCAACCCGGTGTCCTATAAATTGAAACTCCCGGCCAATTTGCGCATTCCTAACTCTTTCCATGTATCTCTCCTCAAACCGGTGGTACTTAACTCTTTTTTCAAGTCTACAGGTACACCTCCTGCTCCAGTGTCTGCTGACGATGAATTTGAGGTAGAGAACATTCTGGCCACCAAAAGGGTAGGAAGAAAGACTTATTTTTTGGTGGATTGGAAGGGGTTTGGTCCTGAGGAGGGAACGTGGGAGCCTCGGGAGAACATCCATGCTCCTCTCATCCTAGCTAAATTTCTTTCTGGCCTAAAGAGGGGGGGCCTAGAGGGGGGGGGGGTACTGTAGCGTCGGCGTCCCTGCCTTCTGCCAGGCACGGACGCTGTTCCCCTGCAGCAGCGTCCTCTGCCAGGCAGGGACGTCGCCCCCCTTACCCTTCCTCAGCGTCCTCCTTCCGCCCTGCTGGGGCCGCGCGCTCCTTCCCTGCTGCTGGACTTAGGGCGCGCGCCCGCGCCCTCCCCCGCTCTTAAAGGAGCCGCGCATATTTTTCAAATAAGTCCCCGGCCAATGCCGGAGGACTCCACCCTATATTAAGGGCTTCCTCCTTAATGGAGGTGCCCGAACAATGTTGTTGTTGCACTGTTTCACTCTGCTTCAGCCCTCAGGTCCCGTTACCAGTTACCTGCCTGTTTCCTGCCCGTTTGCTGTATGCTACCTGTCCGCAAGTCTACCCGGAGGTTCGGACGTCACAAGTGGTGATCCACGGCTATTCCAGAGACTCTTGCCTGCTCACTTGGGAGCGATCATCTGCCATCTGACTGCAGCCCTACCCGGAGGTTCGGACGTCACAAGCGGTGATCCCCGGCTATTCCAGAGACTCTTGCCTGCTCACTTGGGAGCGATCATCTGCCATCTGACTGCAGCCCTACCCGGAGGTTCGGACGTCACAAGCGGTGATCCCCGGCTGTTCCAGAGACTCTCGCCTGCTCACTTGGGAGTGTCCATCCGCCATCTGCCTGCTAGCCTACCGGGAGGCTTCACCATCTCAGGTCGTATATACCTGTCCATCTAGATACTGCCCCGGTTACTTGCTGTGACAACCTGCCTGTCAATCCAGCGACTGCCCCGGTCACTTGCCGTGACAACCTGCCTGTCTATCCAGAGACTACCCCGGTCACTTGCCGTGCCAACCTGCCTGTCAATCCAGAGACTGCCCCGGTCACTTGCCGTGACAACCTGCCTGTCTATCCAGAGACTGCCCCGGTCACTTGCTGTGACAACCTGCCTGTCAATCCAGAGACTGCCCCGGTCACTTGCCGTGATCCTTTCCCGTATAACCAGAGACTGCCCCGTCACTTGCCGTGACTTCCTGTCCGTCTCCCTGGGCGCCACCCGCTCTCTTACAAGAAAGAGAATGCGAACATCATAATGCATGTAAGAGATGTTAATTATACCCAACATGGAAATTAGAAGCATGCATATTGAAAACGGACATATGAAGACCAGCTGTACATAATACAGAAAACCACCACGAGAAAAACAGCCTCACGGTCAGGATAAATAATATAATCTTTATTGACAAAATTTGTTAAAATATTACAGGGACAAATGGCAGGGGAAAGGGAATTGTAGCAGAAATAGCAAATATGCACATAAATCAAAGATCAAATGTATACCTGCTGATAGATCTCACATAACAAAGGACAACTGTCCATATGATAAAAACCAAGGGTAAACCCATATATACTCATGTAGCCAATACACATCAGAATGTATACACAGAATCCCCATATAGTTTATCAGGTAAGTACCAGGGAATAACGCAGAAATATATATATATATATTATTGTAATACATAATGATGTGGAAGGCTGCTAAATATCAGATGGAATAATACAATACTAGGTAGAATCACCGAAAAAAGAACCATCTTGGCAGCCACATAGAGCGATTTACCTAAGACAGCAGGAGCATAAGATCAACAGGAACCCCGAACCCGACGCGCGTTTCGGAGCCGCTCACAGGCTCCTTCCTCAGGGGGCGTCAGGGGAGACAGAGACCCTCATCGGTATAAATGTGCTGGCTACCGGATATGACGTATCCGCATGCTAACCGAAGCAGCAAGCGACAGGCACCGCCCCCGGACGTCATCGCTCACAACACATGGGAACCACATGATGCGGCAGAAGACGCCGGGGAGAGGGGCCGGCCACAGCAGCCAAGGCCGCACGCGCAATAGCGCCAAAGTGACACAATCCACCATATTGTGTAAGGGCAAAAAAGGCCAGAAAGGGCTAAATAAAACCATGTGCCAAATCGCAGTAAACAGATCGCACCACAACCCAATGAATGCATGGTGAGAAACATGTGGGGCCCCACATATCTACACAGCAATCAAAGGGAAGTGTAAGCCGACTGAAAACAGTGTATGGCATGTACTAAAAGTACTATAACAACAAAACAATATATAATAATACCAATATGTGTATATAAAACAAAATGAAGGAAAAATAAAAAAATAAAAAAAAAAAAACAAAATAACACCCAAACAATATGTGTAACACATAGAGCATAAAGATATATACATCCAACCAAACACAATATAACAAAGTGCATACCAAATATTGCACTAACCACCATATGAAAACACAATTGAAATAATATAAATTACATATGTGTAAAAATAAAAATAAAATGAAAAATACAAAATACAAAAAACATAAATATAATAAAAGCAAAAATGATCTGTCTCCTCATGGACGAAGGACACTGTAGAAGAAGATGATGAAGATCATTCATATCCAGAACTGAAAAATAAAAATAAATGTAAGTATAAAATGTAAAATTCATAAAATATGTGCAAAGATGCACCACTACACTAGGGAAAATCACAAAAACGGGACAAAAGATACATTTTCATTCAATCCTTCTGGATGAATGGTACGCAAGGTCCAAATCCATCTACTTTCAAGTTGGCCTAATCTTTTAGTCAGATTGCCACCTCTAATGTTAATGTTCAAAGAGTCAATTCCACGCACTCTCAGTAGCGCCGCATCACACTGATGACGCTCTCTGAAATGGCGCGGTAAAGTTTTAAGAGTAGAGGTGTCCATACAGGAAGAAGCAGCCTGAATGCCAAGGACGTGCTCCCTAATACGTACCTTCAGTTGTTAGTTAGTACATGCCATACACTGTTTTCAGTCGGCTTACACTTCCCTTTGATTGCTGTGTAGATATGTGGGGCCCCACATGTTTCTCACCATGCATTCATTGGGTTGTGGTGCGATCTGTTTACTGCGATTTGGCACATGGTTTTATTTAGCCCTTTCTGGCCTTTTTTGCCCTTACACAATATGGTGGATTGTATCACTTTGGCGCTATTGCGCGTGCGGCCTTGGCTGCTGTGGCCGGCCCCTCTCCCCGGCGTCTTCTGCCGCATCATGTGGTTCCCATGTGTTGTGAGCGATGACGTCCGGGGGCGGTGCCTGTCGCTTGCTGCTTCGGTTAGCATGCGGATACGTCATATCCGGTAGCCAGCACATTTATACCGATGAGGGTCTCTGTCTCCCCTGACGCCCCTGAGGAAGGAGCCTGTGAGCGGCTCCGAAACGCGCGTCGGGTTCGGGGTTCCTGTTGATCTTATGCTCCTGCTGTCTTAGGTAAATCGCTCTATGTGGCTGCCAAGATGGTTCTTTTTTCGGTGATTCTACCTAGTATTGTATTATTCCATCTGATATTTAGCAGCCTTCCACATCATTATGTATTACAATAATATATATATATATAATTTCTGCGTTATTCCCTGGTACTTACCTGATAAACTATATGGGGATTCTGTGTATACATTCTGATGTGTATTGGCTACATGAGTATATTGGGTTTACCCTTGGTTTTTATCATATGGACAGTTGTCCTTTGTTATGTGAGATCTATCAGCAGGTATACATTTGATCTTTGATTTATGTGCATATTTGCTATTTCTGCTACAATTCCCTTTCCCCTGCCATTTGTCCCTGTAATATTTTAACAAATTTTGTCAATAAAGATTATATTATTTATCCTGACCGTGAGGCTGTTTTTCTCGTGGTGGTTTTCCGCTCTCTTACAAGTATAACCTTCTTGTATAAATAAAGCTCAGAGGTTCCACCTACCTGACCCGTTACAAATACTACTATGAAGTACTATGGGGTGCATTATACTTTATCGAGGACTATGGGCTGTGCATTATATTTTATGGATGATTATAGAGGTGCATTTGATTATACTACATGGATGACTATGAACTGTGCAGTACATTATATAGAGGACTATGGGGGTGCATTATATTATATGGAGGACTATGGGTGTGTATTACAGTTCTTATATGGATCCCCATGACTTCTATGTCTGCCCCTGATGAGTATAATGGTTTATTTTCTTTTATACATTACAGAACTACGGCAGTACGGGGTACAAATATATACCAGGTACCAGGATAGGGCACCGGATTGTTACGCCACTGAGGTCAAACTATACAACATTGCAACAAAGATATAGTGTGCGAAATGAATAGGGAAAATGTGAATTTGAGTGGAAAATATTTTGGCATGGGGGGCCCCATTTGAAATTTCGCACTGGGGCCCATAACTTTGTAGTTACACCACTGGTTGGGTGACTAGTTGTTTCTCAGTCAGTGGACATGCAGGTCTTATATCCATCCAGAGTTTCCTCATATGCTTCATATATCCTGTCTCATTTGGTCTGCTGTTATAGTAGCATTTCACCAGATCCAGGTTCTCTTGCCTTGTCCATGAATGGTTTGTTCCAGTAGCCCATTTATCATCAGATTGTCCTGGTACCTCAACATCTGACGTGGACCTTGTTAATCCGGGCGATGTCCGAGCTGGCATGACTCTCTTTGTTGATACTCTCATGTTTATTGAGGTAGGCACCATAGTGTTAGTAGTCTTGCCCAAGGACCACTACTGGTATATTATTTTTAACAGGGTAGAGCTAGGATTTGAACCCCCAGTCTCCCATGTCGGTGGTTGTGCACTTTTAACAGCTATAACAGCCACCTAAGGTACACTTGGGATTAGGGTTGGGTGTGTGTTAGGGTTATGGTTAGGGTTGGGATTAGGGTTAGGGGTGTGTTGGGGTTAGGGTTGTGGTTAGGGTTATGGTTGTGTGGCGTCCCTGAGGGTTCAGTCGCCACAGAGGTGTTGCACCTCAACCAGAGGTGTGACACCCCACTCCCAGGTAAGGAGGGAGCACCCCCTTAGACTCCAACACCTGCATCCAACACACACTATCCCAGCTGGGCAGATGGACGGACCCTACGGGAGGATGGTCTTAGCCCAGGCTGGTTAGCAAGGGGTGTATGGGTGGGTGGAGTTTAGGCAGCAGTAAGAGGAGAAGAGAAGTTAGAGAAGCAGCACTCTTAGGAGTGAAGGTGGGGAGGAGAGCTAGCCTTTAGGAGCTCGTCCTCTGATAGAAAGAAGAAGACTGAGGAGCTTCTGGAGCGCATGAGAAAGGGTCCAAGGGCACGAAGCTTGCATATGTCCATTCGTGGCCCTACAGGGACCAGGCCACCAGGGACCGGCACCTAGACTAGTGGGAAACCTTCAGGCCCTGCTAGTAAGCTGGCGGTGGTGATCACTTTACGGGTCACTACTACCAACCACCAGCACTACCTCCAAGAAGGAAACAAGAAGAGTTAATAAACTTCTTGAATGTGGTTTTGAGCACCTTGAGGGGTGCAGTTTTTAGAATGGTGTGACTTTTGGGTATTTTCTGTCATATAGACCCCTCAAACTCACTTTAAATGTGAGGTGGTCTTTAAAATAAATTGTTTTGTAAATTTTGTTGGAAAAATGAGAAATCGTTGGTCAATCTTTAATCCTTATAACTTCCTAACAAAAAAAAAATTATGTTTCCAAAATTGTGCTGATGTAAAGTAGACATGTGGGAAATATTATTTATTAACTATTTTGTGTCACATAACTCTCTGGTTTAACAGAATAAAAATTCTAAATTTGAAAATTGCGAGTGACACCAGTCTCTGATTTAAGGGTACAAAAATTAAAAGTTTGAAAATTGCAAAATTTTCAACATTTTTGCCAAATTTCCATTTTTTAATAGATAAATGCAAGTCATATAGAATAAATTTTTACCAATAACATGAAGTACAATATGTCACGAAGAAACATTCTCAGAATCAGCGGGATCCGTTGAAGTGTTCCAGAGCTATAACCTCATAAAGTGACAGTGGTCAGAATTGTAAAAATTGTCTTGGTCATTAAGTACCAAATTGGCTCTGTCACTAAGGCGTTAAAAATCATAGCAGTTATACATGATACTAGATGTAGTAGTTTTTCATGTGGGGTGTGTTCATTTTTGCATCAACTAATTTGAGTAAAATTGAAGATTTTGCAATGAATGTTATATTATTAACCTTATTTTCATGTAATGAGTTAAAATAAGTAAACGATCATTGATGTACACACTCATATAAATAGTAAAACATCCATCACACCCATACAGCGCTAAGCATAAATGAGTGCACCCCCTTTGAAAAGTAAGATGTTAATCAATATCTCACTAAACACAAGAACATTTTCCAACATTTTGACAAGACTTTCAGAGAACATATTTTTATTGCTATTTGCATGTTGTAGCTTTTGCTGCATTTTCTTCCATTGTGCTTCCTGGGGAGATCTATATTTCCTGGAACCCAGCGAAGCTAAAGGGACACGTCATCCCCAGGGGCTACAGCATTGCCAAGGTGAGTTAGTAATTAGCGTGCCAAGTGAAAGGTACTCATGGAAACCAAATAAATCCCATGGCATGTTTACTCTGAGTAGCGGTAGCTCGTATCACTCTCGGGTAAACCACACGATCAGGTTGACGGCTGGTCTGTACGCTTCCTGGGTTATGGACACCGTAAAGGGGAGTGTGTGGTGCTGATAAACTATCACCTATGTACAGTATAGATGATAAGTTATTGATCGGTGAGGGTTTGACTATCAGCAGGATGGGGAACTTTTATCCCTGTTACAATGGATCGGCAGTGACCGCTGCTCCATTCATTCTTGATGGGGCTGCTGGGAAAAGCTGAGCACAGCACTCGGAGGAATTGACGGTACGGCAGATGAGCATGTGTGTTGACCCGCACCACAATTGTGGATTACCAGAGCAATGGGGTACTCAGAGCCGATCCCATGGAAGTCTATGGGGTTGTCACAGGTAGCGGTGGCTCGGTCTGTGGCCCTGGCGGTCAGGCGTATGTTTGGGGGGAATTATTTACAGGGGACTTGTATATAACAGTTCGTGACGCCACCTGTAGTTTTCTGATCACTAAGACCAGCGCTGCTGTAGATCTCTGAGGGGATGGTGTGGCAGCTAGATGTCGGGTCCCCTACAGGTGGGACTCTTCCCTCAGGGTCTATAGTGATGATGATGTAGTGAAGGTGTGCAGTTAAATGACACAGTCTCACACATTAAAGCTTCTTTCCATACCTTTTACTTTCCAAGATGATAAGGCAGGTCCCGGGAAGCTGTTGGGGTGGATGGAGGATGCGTTTCAAGGTAACGGCTGAGCAGGTTATAGGCCTCCTTAAGTTTCCATGTAATGAGTCCAACTTGCATAAAGCTAAATTCCCTCAAAAGCTCCAGCTAATTCTGTAGCTGTACTGCCCGGTCAGCATGGTGGTCGAGTCTTCTAGTGGATAGAACTAAGTTCCTTCTCTCGTCGTGCACTGACTCAAAGTTCTTGTTCTACCTGACCCTGGTTTCGTTCTGACAAAAGGGCTTGTTCCTGTGACTTGAAGTCCAGTGAACCTCTGATTATTCTATCACTACGCTTGAAGCTGTAGCGACACTTCGGTCCCCAGTGACCGGTGACTAATGCAGGATCGTCCAATCCTTCAAGCACTTCTATAATTCTTTCCACTGCGCCCTTCGCCCTGCTCGCGCTCTTTATATCAGCACTGACTAGGATAATATTCGATCATCCGTACTAGCCTCCACTTCTGTACCGTCTCCCTGTGTTGACAGGAGATCTCGGCTCTCCAAAAGGCACCAGTCCCGACTCTCTGCACGCTCACAGGAGAACTTTCAGACTGCACTGTGCTACAGGACACTCCCCTATACACCCCTGCTGGGTGTGTCTGAAATGTATATGAGTGATGTCGAGCCTTAACCGTTACCTCTCCACTCATCCTCCCGGATAATGTGTGCCTTACATACCAGGGCTACACATTCCCCCTTGGTAAAATACAGCACTCCCGGGCTGTGAAATATAAAAAGAAAGACATTTTGTTTTGCATTAACAATAAACATTTAACATCAAACTCTTCCCAGCAGGGAGGTGAGAAATTCTTAAACGTTGCATTATGTACAATGGACATAGAAAAATACAAAAACATACTTTCAATAAATATGTCATATCAAACAGTATTCTTGTGAAGGACCCGCACCAAACCTTCAACGTGGGTCCTGGGTGGGCTGCAGGACATCTGGCTGCAGACCTCGCTCAGTGCCACACCACACGGGTTTTATGTTCAGAGGTAATTGTTACAGTTGGATATAGAACCACGAGAATGCATAAAGTGCAACTATATACATTATCAGTTCTGGGGCTGACATAGTCCACAGCCTCGAAGTCCATTATTCCTCCTAATTAGTAATGCACAATACCATAACAATACTTTTTACAATATTCACATAAGGTAAACTTTTTCTGGGTTAAATTACATTATTTTGCTAGAATTACTGTTGATATCGAATAGGTATCTTCCCTTTCGTGGTTCGCTCTGATCTACGTGGAGTAGCTTCAGGTATATTAGTCTGTGATCTACCTGCTCTGCGTAACGGCAAACTATAGTACTGTCTCAATCTTTCTATGGATCTGGCAAGCGTACTGATGGCTGGGCGGTGTGAGTCAGCTTCACCAGGGGATCCCATAGCATGGGGCGCTGCTTCTGATGGTCCTTCTTGAGATTCTGTAGGCTGGGGTGTTACTGGAATAGGTAACTCCTGAACTGGCTCAACTGGCACCATGGGCACAACTGGAGGTAGAACTTCCTCTTGTGGCTGATAAAACTGCAACACCGGAATGATTACAGCATCTCCCAGTCTGGGCCAATCCGCAGGGAAATCTCCCAGATCCGTGTGTATGACCTCTTCTTTTCTTTCTTCTCGATTGACGACAGGGTTCCCTTCACGAAGCTTTAAGGGTTCTGGGCACAATTTCAAATGGTCTCTGGACACAGTGGATATTGTTCTTCCTCCGTCCTTACTGATGATACAAACTTTTCTGTTGTCATATTTGGAGTCTTGTACGACATAGGGTTCTTGTTCCCACTGGTTGTCCAATTTGTGCATCTTCCTTTTTCTTTTCAATACCACTTCTCCAGGCATCAAAGGCTTGGCAGGAGCATTCCTGTTGTAAATATCTTCCTGTTTTTCCCGTGCCTTGTTGAGACTTTCTTCTACACAGACTTGCACTCGTCTGTATTGCTCTTGCCGATTGATGTCCCAGTTTTCAACGGCGTCATCTGCCTCCGGTTCTACCACTCCAAGTTCTAAATCCATTGGTAGTCTTCCGGGCCTTGCTCTCATAAGATAGGCTGGAGTGCAGTTAGTGGAACTTACAGGTATATGGTTATACAAGTCAACCAAATCAGGTAGTAAGTCCGGCCACCGATTTCTGTCTTCCAACGGTATGGATTTCAACAAATCAAGGACAATGTGGTTCATTTTCTCGCAAAGGCCGTTGGTTTGAGGATGGTATGGTGTTGTTCTAATTTTTTTACACCCATACATGTGACAGAATTCCTTGAATAGGTCAGCCTCAAAAGCAGGTCCTTGATCAGTTAATACTTGCTCCGGATACCCATGCGGTCTGCAGAAGCTTGCTTGAAAGGTTCTTGCTGCCGTCACTGCTGTCTGATCCTTAACTGGAACAACCACCAGAAATCTAGAGTAATGGTCCACCATGGTCAAGGCGTATGAGTATCCAGATCTACTTGGCGACAATTTGACGTGGTCCAAGGCCACAATCTCCAAGGGACGAGTCGTCCGGATAGGCTGCAGGGGTGCCTTCTGACTACCGTAGTCCTTTCTTCTGAGACCACAGGGTCCACAGTTCCGACACCACCTCTCGATGGAGCTGCGCATCCCTACCCAGTAGAACCGGCACCTCAACAGGGTCTCCAGCTTTCTCCAGCCAAAGTGTCCTGCTTGATCGTGGTATGCTTCCAACACCATTTGGACGTCTGCCTTGGGGACCACTATCTGCCAGACCATCTCATGGATCCTGGGGTTGACGTATCTCCTGCACAACTTCTCACGGTATAGGAACAACCGGCTTCTCTCGTTCCACAGGAGCTTTGCTGACATAGGTGCATCTTTTCCAAGGAGGAACCTTCCTGTCTTAACAACTCCTTGATACGGCTAACCACTGGATCGCTGTCCTGAGTCTCTTTCCAGCTGTGATGGGGTAAGGGATTTAACGTTGCACCATACTGCTTTCTGTAGACTCGCTGCTCGTGGACTATCCCATTTCGATGGAACGCAGGTAGCTCAATTTCTTCCAGGTCGTCCGATTCTTCTTCCGTGTCAGATTCATGCGGCATTCGGGACAATGCGTCAGCATTAGCATTCTTTCGGCCTGCCCGGTACTTGATGGTAAACTGGTAATTGGACAACCGAGCCATCCAACGCTGCTCCATGGCGCCCAACTTGGCTGTTTCCAGGTGCGTTAAGGGGTTGTTGTCTGTAAACGCAGTGAACTGGTTGGAGGCCAGATAGTGCTTAAATCTTTCAGTAATGGCCCAGACCAGCGCCAGAAACTCCAGCTTGAAGCTGCTATAATTTTCCGGATTCCTCTCAGTTGGCCTGAGTTTTCTGCTGGCATATGCGATGACTTTTTCTTGGCCATTCTGCTTCTGACTGAGAACTGCTCCTAAACCTTCATTACTTGCATCGGTGTACAGCAGGAACGGTTGGCTGTAATCAGGATAGGTCAAGATCTCATCGCCTGTAAGGATCTCTTTCATCTTTTGGAATGCTTCAGCCTGTTCCTTACCCCAATTAAAGTGAGGGTTTCTGCTCTTTAGGGATTGTCCTACTAGGAGGTCCTGTAAAGGGGCTGCCTTCTTCGTGTAATCTTTCACGAACCTTCTGTAGTAACCCGTGAGTCCCAGGAACTGTCGCACTTCCTTGAGGTTCTTCGGCTCCGGCCACTTCTGGATAGCAGTAACTTTCTCTGGGTCCGGCGCTACTCCTTCCGAACTGACGATGTGCCCCAAGTATTGTACCTTCTGTTTGAGTAGATGGCATTTTGAGGGTTTCAACTTCATCCCGTACCTGGACAGGGACTCAAATACTTCTGCCAGGTGCTTCAGATGGTCCTCATATGTCTTGGAGTACACGATGACGTCATCTAGGTATAGCAGCACGGTTTCAAAATTGAGATGTCCCAGGCAGTTCTCCATCACTCTCTGAAATGTTCCTGGGGCACTGCTGAGCCCAAACGGCATTCTGTCGAACTCATAGAGCCCCATTGGGGTGGTGAAAGCCGTTTTCTCACGATCCTCCTCAGCCACAGCCACTTGCCAGTACCCACTAGTCAGATCGAGGGTAGAAAAGTAGTTAGCCGTTTTCAGAGCAGCTAATGATTCCTCTATACGTGGTAACGGGTATGCGTCCTTATGTATTATGCGGTTCACCTGCCTGTAATCCACACACATTCTCAAGCTACCATCTTTTTTTCTAACCAGGACTAGAGGTGCTGCCCAGGGACTACAACTATCCCTGATTACTCCGGCTTCTTTCATATCTCGCAACATTTCTTTAGCCTTCTGATAATGGGCTGGGGGTATAGGCCTGTACCGCTCCTTGATGGGAGGATGACTGCCTGTAGAGATATGATGTTGTACTCCCTTAATTATCCCAAAATCAAGTGGGTGCTTGCTAAACACTTGGGCGTACTCTTGTACCACCCGTAATACCCCTTGCTTCTGGTGAGCGGGAGTGGTGTCCGTCCCAACATGGAGTTGCTGACACCATTCCGCCACCTGGGTTGCCGGGTCATTGTCCTCCGCTATTTGGCGGGAGTCTAAGGACTCAGTCGGGAGAATAGAATTATTGTCGACAGCATGTAGTTTAGCAATGGTTGCATAACGGGGTAAGTTTACCTCATCATCTCCCCAGTTGAGGAGCCGTACCGGTACTCTTCCATTCACCACTTCCACTACTCCCCTAGCAGTCATAAGTGTAGGTCTATGTTCTGAATGGTGGGGTTCTACTACAGCTTGGTAGTTCTGTCCTCTCAGACCTATGGCTGCCCTGCACCAGATTATCATTTCACTCATTGGGGGTATCACAATAGGATTCGAGTCGGTGACCCGTACATTACCAATTTCGCCGTATGTAAGCTTCGCTTGCTGCTGACACATCAGGGCCCGAACTCTCTCTGGATCACTCCCTTCTGCCTTGGTCTGGCAATTTCAGCGAGCTGTTGGAGTAAGAACACAACTTCTCCCAGACAGTTACTGATAATGTTAGTACCCAAAATTATATTTAAACCGTTCTCTTCATTTACAGTCTTTACTACTAGAAGCCCCTGGTCTTTCAACTCCTCTCTGCCCACTTTCACATCCACACATTTTGTCCCGAGTACTTCTACAGGAAGACCATTAGAAGCATACACGGTAAAGTCAGGGCTCGGGGGTTTAAGGCTGTCCATTGACCAGAACTTAGTATATAGGGCATCAGGTATTATGGTCACCTGAGACCC
Organism: Oophaga sylvatica; assembly: GCA_033576555.1. Taxonomy (NCBI): domain Eukaryota; kingdom Metazoa; phylum Chordata; class Amphibia; order Anura; family Dendrobatidae; genus Oophaga; species Oophaga sylvatica. Next base: position 590,293,081 of record JARQOD010000003.1, read on the forward strand.
AGTGTCTAACAATGCCGGAACTGCAATACCATCTAGAATGATAGACAGGTAGGGTCGCCCACCCACATACCTGCGGTTCCAGTCTAGGGGGCCTGACGGATCTCCTCCTGGGTGTTGGCCCTCGGACCCAGGTTCTGCCCGTTTAAAGGACACTGTGGAGACATATGACCTTTCCGGTTGCAACGGTAACAGGTGATCTCCCGACGAGGAGGGTGTTGATCAGAGGTCGCTCCTGGGGGTGGCGTTGTCCTCCTCCGGGGGGGCGACGTCTTCCTTCTTCTCCGGTTCATCCACGGGACGTCTTCTGGGCAGTCAGCTAATAAAATCTTCCCTTCTTCCTCTTTCCGCAGCTGCAGGGCACTCATCACAGCAGCCAGATTTTTAGTCAGCTGGCGCACCTCTGAGCGCAGACAGTCCAATTCACTAGGGGGTGTCACCTGCGTTTTGGCTTCTGCCACTAGCGGGGAAAAGGGGGGTACTGCCGGTTCCAGAGTGACTTCACCCTGGTGATGTTGGGTGGCCACCTCAGGTTTGCCCAGGGGTCGCAGCCCTTTTATTGCCATGTCCTTTAGGGCATCAAAAGTAGCATCAGGATGATCTAAGGACCACCAGTTTACAGTTCTGCGTTCCTCTTGGGATCTCAATCCCTGTACAAATTGCTCTTTCAGCATCTTATTTTCGTCAATAGCATTTATTATTATTAATCTGCTTAAGGGCTGCTGTGAACAGTGGTAGAAGGCCATCCGGAGATCCGTTTCTGTGCGGTCTTCAAACATGGCATGTAGCTTAAAGAGGATCGCAGGTACCGACTCCTGATCAACGGTATCCCAAGTCTCCACTTCCCTCTCAGCAGCGCCAGTTAGCTGCCCTATCAGCACAGCAGCTTTTTGTCTCTCAGGCATGGATACATTTCTAGGATGCTGCATAACTTCCGCTTGAAGCCTGCTAATGTGCCTGGCTCACCGCTGTACTGGGGAAGCCATTTCGCCCCAGGCATATATGGGAGCGTTAGTGGCATGAGCGGGACTACCGGACTGGGTGCTGGGCCTGCGCCCCCATCTGGCGCTACAATGCCACGCGGTGCGGGGTCGGGGCCTCCGGCTGGGGCCGCACTGTCGGCCGGTTGTTGTGACGTATTAGCGCCCCCTTGGTTAAACGGAGCCTACCGGTTACAGAAGCTGCTATTTCACAGGCACAGCAGTGGGAACAGGACCTTCGTCGCAGGCGCTCTGATGTCAGAGCGCCCACTTCCTGCCGCAGGACCTGCCGCTGAGTCAGAGCCGGGGGCGTGTCCAAGACTTTGCGCGCTCTTTCAGGTACGCCCACCTTCTTCTCCAGCGCCTCAGAGCGCGAATATGGCGGCAAATATGGCGGTATTTGGCGCCAAACAACAGCAACAGTCTTTTTCGCCAAAACACTCCACAGGCACACAGGGCTCACAATTCTGCAAGTTTCGGATCCTGTTCGTGACGCCAAGTTTTTTGTGTTGACCCGCACCACAATTGTGGATTACCAGAGCAATGGGGTACTCAGAGCCGAGCCCATGGAAGTCTATGGGGTTGTCACAGGTAGCGGTGGCTCGGTCTGTGGCCCTGGCGGTCAGGCGTATGTTTGGGGGGAATTATTTACAGGGGACTTGTATATAACAGTTCGTGACGCCACCTGTAGTTTTCTGATCACTAAGACCAGCGCTGCTGTAGATCTCTGAGGGGATGGTGTGGCAGCTAGATGTCGGGTCCCCTACAGGTGGGACTCTTCCCTCAGGGTCTATAGTGATGATGATGTAGTGAAGGTGTGCAGTTAAATGACACAGTCTGTCAGTATTCCGGGTTTTCTAGGTAACTTTGTCAATGATTTTGCCTTTGTTAAAATGGAGTTTGCTGTTTTGTGTGCCCTACTTCCTGTTCGTTTGTTTAAAGCCTGGCTCAGGTGTTGGCTTCACTGCTGGAATATTCTGCTTCCGTTTCCCTGCAACCCAGCTGCTTGTTCCTCACAGATCTTTTGTGTGTTTACCAGGAAAGTGCATAGCCTTATCTTCAGGTGTTTCTCAGCCACAGCAGTTTCTACCCATGGCTCTGGACATTCTCTGCATATGTAAGTTGCACAAAGTACTGTGTTATCACTAAACTGTTAACTTGGGAATTTAACCCTTGGTTCACTCCATCTGATAAGAACTGTGTTTCTGAACTGTTGCTGTTTAACCCTTTGTGCATTACCTCTGGTGAGAGCTGTTGGAACTGTTACTGGAACCTTACTGACATATGAACTTGTTGTTGGACTTCACTGAATTAAGCCACAACTGAGATTAACTTGTTCCTGGACCTCCCTGTGTTTTCTGCATACCTGGATCTGACTCTTCACACACCAGCAGTGTGTAAATCCAGCCACGTTATCTGTGCATCAGACTTACCTTGTGGTCACATTTGTGTGAGGACTCCGTCGTAAGAACTTTACCACCCTCGCTATAGAGTTCAAAGACTTATATATCCGGATTCATATAACTGGACTTGTGTATATATATATGGACTCATTGCATGTCACTACGGGTTGTTTGAATATTGTTTTTGGGTGTTTTGCTGTTTCACAAATACATTATTTGCATTCAAAGAAACCCGTCTCTGATTGTTCATTGCCCCACGCTATCAGAATCCTCGAGTTCCTACAATAGTATTACAGGATATTCCAGCCTAAAAAAGAGGATTCTGCTGGGGCAATGACGGAGACACGGGCAGACAAATTGTTCACCATAGTTAACTCCTTGCAGCAGGAGGTGGCGGCTGCACACAATCAGATTAGAGACTTGGAGTCTCGGGTTAACCACAATGCACAGGGGTTTGGTCAGGCTCTCCAAGATCTACGTTCTAGGTTAGGAGTCCTGGAGGCCTTACCTACTGAGCCTACCTCATCCACCAGTATGCCCAAATTGCCTCCATTCCGTTTTAATGGTGACCGAAGTCAATTCCGTGGGTTTGTTAATCAATGTATATTATTTTTTGATGTACATGCCTCCTACTACCGGTCTGATAGATCTAAGGTTCTATGTATTATTATGTTGTTGACATCACGTGCACTGGCTTGGGCAAATCCTATGGTTGAAAGTCATGATACCCGTCTAAATAATTTGGACAATTTTCTGGCAGCCATGGCGCAAATGTTCGACGATCCCAACCGCCGTGCTACCGCTGAATCTGCCTTGCTTTCCTTACGCCAGGGGAAACGGTCAGTCATAGAATATGTTACTGAATTTAAAAGGTTAGTGGTGGACACCCAGTGGGAAAACAATGCTTTATTACCAATCTTTAGAAAAGGTTTGTCAAATGCAATCAAGGATGAGCTAGCTCGTTCAGAGTCTCCACAGGAGTTTGAATTGTTTATACAGCACTGTGTACGTATTGATATCCGTTTAACTGAACGCAGACAAGAAAAATGGGCCGCTGTAAATCGCATTACTAATTACTCTCTTCCGTCCAGGGAAACCACAGGCAAAAACCCGCGAGAGGCTGAGGAGGTGCCTATGCAGGTGGACTCACTGCAGAGACGTGAGAATAATGAACGCCGCGAACACCGTCTCCGTGAGCGCTTATGTTTCTATTGTGGTCAATCGGACCATTTCCTCATCAATTGTCCTAAATGTCCTAGGCGACCCAACAAGGTGTTGGCGGTAGTAGGGGATTATGATAACACAGACGCTGAGTCTGAAGTTTCGGAAACCAGTCTACATCTAGATGCGGTTTTTCCCCCAATACTGATGCCGACTTCCCCTAAAGATCAAGGGGAGAAATATTCACATTGTTCTCTTCCTATACAGATTCAGTGGGAGGAACAGTGGATATCAAGTTCTGCCATGATAGACTCTGGAGCAGGTGGGAATTTCATGGATTCTTCTTTTGCAAAGGAACATGGTATAAAGACACAACTAAGAGCTTCACCAATCACTATGGAAACGGTGGATGGTTCCCCATTAGTTTCTGGACCAGTAGATCGGGAGACGTGCTCTGAGTGTAAGATGGAACCAGACCATCAAGAAACACTTTCATTCATGTTAATATCTTCTCCTCATTTTCCTGTAATTTTAGGAATTCCCTGGTTACGGTCACAAAATCCAATCATCAATTGGGAAACCAAGGAGATAACCTTTCTCCCGAAGTGCAGTTCTACCATCAGTCCAACTGTAGCGGCTCCAGTTACCCAGAACTTGGAAGAGGTGATACAGGTACCTACTCTCCCTCTGATATATCAGGAATTCTCAGACATTTGTGATAAAAGGAAGGCAGATCAACTTCCCCCACATAGACCGTATGACTGCCCCATAGAATTGCTTCCTGGAGCAGCGATTCCTTTCGGCCATGTTTACCCGTTGGCGGCTCCGGAATTAAAATCTTTACGAGAGTATATAGATGAGAATTTAGCCAAGGGGTTTATCCGACCATCTTCTTCACCAGCGGGAGCTCCAATATTCTTTGTAAAGAAGAAGGATGGTACTCTAAGACCCTGCATTGACTACCGGGAGTTAAATAAGGTAACCATTCGTAACAGGTACCCGTTGCCCCTAATTCCAGAATTGTTGGAAAGAGTTCGCCAGGCCAAGGTATTTACCAAATTAGATCTTCGTGGGGCATATAATTTACTCCGTATACGGCCCGGAGACGAATGGAAGACAGCTTTTAGATGCCGGTATGGACATTTTGAATATTTGGTGATGCCATTCGGACTCTGTAACGCTCCTGCTGCTTTTCAACATTTAGCCAACGACATTTTCAGGGATTTATTGGACCAATATGTGGTAATTTACCTTGATGACATCTTAATCTTTTCTGACTCCTTACAGGAACATCAGGAACATGTCAAGACCGTACTTAGACGTTTGAGAGATAATCATTTGTACATCAAACTCGAAAAGTGTGAGTTCCATTGTTCTGAAATTCAATTTTTAGGCTATGTTATCTCGCCTCAGGGATTGAATATGGAGTCCAGCAAGATCCAGGCAATCTTGGACTGGCCGGTACCAGGAAACATTAAGGAGGTACAACGATTCATTGGCTTTGCTAACTTTTATAGACGGTTTATCCGAAATTTTTCAGAAATTGTCCGTCCCATCACTCTCCTCACCAAGAAGGGGAAGAAGTTTGAATGGTCTTCGCAAGCTCAGGAAGCCTTTGATCGCCTGAAGGGTTGTTTTACCACGGCTCCAATATTGATGCATCCGGATCCTGCACAGCCTTTTATCGTGGAGGTGGACGCGTCTGACTGTGCATTGGGAGCTATCCTCTCACAACGTACCGGAGACAAAGGTTTGCTGCACCCGTGTGCCTTCTTCTCTCGTAGGTTATCTTCTGCAGAACTTAACTATGATGTGGCAGATAAGGAACTTTTGGCAATTATTTCTGCCTTTAAGGAATGGAGACACCATTTGCAGGGGGCAACTCAGCAGGTAGTAGTACTCACGGATCATCGCAATTTGGAATTCCTTAAGTCTGCCAGGTGTCTTTCTCCTCGACAAGCTAGGTGGAGTTTGTTCTTGAACCAGTTTAATTTTATTATTTCGTACCGCCCAGGTTCACGTAATGGGAAAGCTGACGCATTATCCCGAATCCATACCATGGATTCCGTGCCTGGGACCCCGTCGAAGACCATCTTGTCGGAGGCCAATTTCGTTGGAGTGCTCCGGAATCGGGACTTGTGGCAGGAGATCAAGCTGGCCTATGACGGTGACGTATTTCTTGCAGCTCCACCTGACAATGTGAATCTTGTCCTTCGGAATGGTGTGTGGCTTAGAGATCGATGTATTTATGTCCCAGAGGCTGTAAGACTTCGAGTTCTCAAATTGGTCCACGACTCTAAATTGGCTGGTCATAGGGGGGTACAGAAGACGCAGGAATTGTTAACTCGTTTTTTTTGGTGGCCTACCTGCTTGAAGGATGTGAATGACTATGTCCGCTCTTGTGAAGTTTGTGCCCGGTACAAGGTTCCTCGCGTTTCACCTACTGGTCTTCTTAAACCGCTACCTGTACCGTCTCGCCCTTGGGGGTCTATTTCGATGGACTTTATTGTGGAGTTACCCACCTCTGGTGGTAAAAATACTATTTTGGTGGTAGTAGATCGTTTAACGAAAGCTGCTCATTTCATTCCGTGTGCTGGTCTTCCCTCAGCTACAGAGACAGTAGATCTAGTTATCCAGAACATTTTCCGGCTGCATGGGGTACCAGATGACATCATTTCTGACCGGGGAATACAATTTACCTCTAGATTTTGGAAAGGATTTTGTTCTGCGCTCCACATTAATGTTTGCTTGTCTTCTGCATACCATCCTCAGACCAACGGGCAGACCGAACGGACAAATCAAACCTTGGAGCAATATCTACGCTGTTACGTCAGTCATTTGCAGGACGATTGGCTGAAGCTACTTCCTCTAGCGGAATTTTCGTACAACAACTCCCAAAGCAGTTCCACGAAGGTAACGCCTTTTTTTGCCAACCTGGGTTATCATCCAAGTATTTTGCCTAGGTCTCCGGTTACGATTTCGGTACCAGCGGTTGAAGACAGAGTGACGGCGTTGCAACATAATCTTGAAGTTTTGAAGGACTCCCTGACCACAGCACAGGAGCGTTACAAGAAGTCGGCCGATAGATTCCGGAAACCAGCACCTATGTATAAGGTAGGAGACTCAGTTTGGTTGTCCACCAAGAATCTAAAATTGGGTGTTCCTTCGCAGAAACTGGGACAGAAATTCATCGGTCCATTCAAGATCACTGGGATTGTGAGCTCTGTTGCCTGTCGGTTGAAGCTACCACGGACTTTAAAGGTACACCCAGTATTTCATGTTTCCTTATTAAAACCAGTCTCTCCTAACACGTTTCAGGGACGTATCGTACCTCCCCCTCCACCAGTGTTGGTTGATGGCGAAGAACAATTCGTGGTACAGGATATTGTTAATTCGAGACTTCATAGAAACCGGCTTCAGTATCTAGTTAGATGGCAAGGTTACTCTCCTGAAAATGATTCTTGGGAACCAGTAAGTAACATCAATGCGCCTCTGAAGATTGCTCAGTTTCATCGGAGATACCCGGACAGGCCTGGTCCAGGATCGTCCGGAGGCCGTCTTTAGGGGGGAGTAATGTCAGTATTCCGGGTTTTCTAGGTAACTTTGTCAATGATTTTGCCCTTTGTTAAAATGGAGTTTGCTGTTTTGTGTGCCCTACTTCCTGTTCGTTTGTTTAAAGCCTGGCTCAGGTGTTGGCTTCACTGCTGGAATATTCTGCTTCCGTTTCCCTGCAACCCAGCTGCTTGTTCCTCACAGATCTTTTGTGTGTTTACCAGGAAAGTGCATAGCCTTATCTTCAGGTGTTTCTCAGCCACAGCAGTTTCTACCCATGGCTCTGGACATTCTCTGCATATGTAAGTTGCACAAAGTACTGTGTTATCACTAAACTGTTAACTTGGGAATTTAACCCTTGGTTCACTCCATCTGATAAGAACTGTGTTTCTGAACTGTTGCTGTTTAACCCTTTGTGCATTACCTCTGGTGAGAGCTGTTGGAACTGTTACTGGAACCTTACTGACATATGAACTTGTTGTTGGACTTCACTGAATTAAGCCACAACTGAGATTAACTTGTTCCTGGACCTCCCTGTGTTTTCTGCATACCTGGATCTGACTCTTCACACACCAGCAGTGTGTAAATCCAGCCACGTTATCTGTGCATCAGACTTACCTTGTGGTCACATTTGTGTGAGGACTCCGTCGTAAGAACTTTACCACCCTCGCTATAGAGGTTCAAAGACTTATATATCCGGATTCATATAACTGGACTTGTGTATATATATATGGACTCATTGCATGTCACTACGGGTTGTTTGAATATTGTTTTTGGGTGTTTTGCTGTTTCACAAATACATTATTTGCATTCAAAGAAACCCGTCTCTGATTGTTCATTGCCCCACGCTATCAGAATCCTCGAGTTCCTACAATAGTATTACACAGTCTCACACATTAAAGCTTCTTTCCATACCTTTTACTTTCCAAGATGATAAGGCAGGTCCCGGGAAGCTGTTGGGGTGGATGGAGGATGCGTTTCAAGGTAACGGCTGAGCAGGTTATAGGCCTCCTTAAGTTTCCATGTAATGAGTCCAACTTGCATAAAGCTAAATTCCCTCAAAAGCTCCAGCTAATTCTGTAGCTGTACTGCCCGGTCAGCATGGTGGTCGAGTCTTCTAGTGGATAGAACTAAGTTCCTTCTCTCGTCGTGCACTGACTCAAAGTTCTTGTTCTACCTGACCCTGGTTTCGTTCTGACAAAAGGGCTTGTTCCTGTGACTTGAAGTCCAGCGAACCTCTGATTATTCTATCACTACGCTTGAAGCTGTAGCGACACTTCGGTCCCCAGTGACCGGTGACTAATGCAGGATCGTCCAATCCTTCAAGCACTTCTATAATTCTTTCCACTGCGCCCTTCGCCCTGCTCGCGCTCTTTATATCAGCACTGACTAGACTAGGATAATATTCGATCATCCGTACTAGCCTCCACTTCTGTACCGTCTCCCTGTGTTGACAGGAGATCTCGGCTCTCCAAAAGGCACCAGTCCCGACTCTCTGCACGCTCACAGGAGAACTTTCAGACTGCACTGTGCTACAGGACACTCCCCTATACACCCCTGCTGGGTGTGTCTGAAATGTATATGAGTGATGTCGAGCCTTAACCGTTACCTCTCCACTCATCCTCCCGGATAATGTGTGCCTTACATACCAGGGCTACACACATGCGCAAAGCCGATCCATTCTAAGAGCGCCGTATAAATCAGACAGACATTGGATCATAAATACTAAGACTTACCGGCGGTTCTCCCGACCCGAACGTGACAAATTCATGTATGTCTATGCAGCTGTCACGCTCGGTTTGAGGGAGCCGCTGGCCAGTCCTTGCCCTACGTTCCAATCTTGGTCCGATTTATACAGACGTCTGACTGTGCCCTAACTGAGATTAAAAAATGTCCCATTCTATTGATTGGTGCATCTCCCAGCAGCCCGAAACCTACTAACCAATAATTTATCACCTATTCCAGGAATCAGTGATAACTTGCCATCACTGGACAGTCCTTTTAAGATGGTGACTTTGACTGACAAAATCTTCAGTAAGCACCGGCTCTCTGGTAACCTATTTCATGCAGCTGCTGTGAATATGCAAACAGAGGGCAGAACATGCTGGTTCTCTCAATCGGTGAACTTCTCAGAGAAACCCGCACCAATCAGTCTGTACTCCATAAGGCTATGTTCACACAAAGTTTTTTTGTCATGGAGTTTTTCTAGCTGCAAGAAAGTTCACGTGTGCACATACAGCTGCAATCAAAATTATTCAACCTCCCCTCTGCAAATTTGGTTTGTTAGCAATATGTGCAAACTTTTAGCTGTTTGCAATAAATCAGGGAAACAAGAACAATATAAATCGCGAAGCACAACTAATATAACAAATTTACCATAAAACTCCATTGTCACTGACTGCTGCAGTCTCAGAATGATTCATCCTCCTGAATATTATTTCCCATAAGAGAACATTTGTCTCCAGCACGGGATTAACGGCTTTGTTAGTTCCATTAGATGAGCTTGAAAGAAGACATCAAATACCTGGACTGGCTGGGGAGGATTGGGACCGCATGTTAGATATTTGGATAAGTCAAGATACTGGTCCAAAAACAGAAAGAAGAGATCATTGTTCTACACAAACAAGAAAACTATGTAAAAGGCATTGAATGTTCTTAGAGATCTAATTGAACGTAGAGTACACAAGATCAAAAACAGAGGGTATGTGCACATATTGAGTAATGGCTGCAAATATTTCTACACCAAATACCAGAGTGCTGGCAGAAAATAAATGCAGCATAAAATACAGTTTCCCTTGCATTTTTTTTACCATTCATTTGAATGGTTGGAAAATTTTAAAAGAATTTATATTTTTCAGATTTCAAAAAAATCGATTTAAGGTTAAAGGGAACCTGTCAGCAGGATTGAGCACAGTAACCTACAGACAGTGTCAGGTCGGGGCCGTTATACTGAATACAATGATACCTGGTGATGAAATCTTTCTTGTGGTTGTTGTTTAATCTTTATTTGTAGTTTTCAGTTAATGAGATTCTTGTGCCCAGGGGTGGGCCTGTGGGTGGGGAGCTATGGGCAGGGCCATGGGCTGGAAACTATGTGGTGCTCTGCATACATATTCATCTGTATGGGCTTATGACAGGTCACTAATCCCTCAGTAACCTGCAACCTATTTTACATACTGAATATAATATGGTTTAAAAAAAAATCACTTTCATCAGGCAGGTGCCTGCGCTGCATGATATGGGGATAAAATGCATATTTTCGTGTTACTTAGACATAGTTTTATTTATGAAATTTTTTTTCAAACAAAATGGCGCCAGCGGCCACACCTGCACAGTAGCATCTATCGCGTTTCGAAAGATGCTACTGTACAGGCGCTGGCGCCATTTTGTAAGAGAAAATTAAATAAGGCTTCATCAAGATGGCGCAGTAGCATCTATCGGAACGATGGTACCGCATAAGCGCCGCCGGAGCCATCTTGATGGAGCCTATTTTTTTTTTCTCTGCCAAAAATTTCTTAAACAAAACTATATTTCTAACTAAAATGAAAATATGCATATTATTTCCCGTATCATGCTACAACGCAGGTGCCATATTATATTCGGTATGTAATGAGGGATCAGTGACCTGTCATAAGTCATAAGGATGACTATGTAAGCAGAGCAACCACATGAAGACCCCCACAGGCCGCCCCGATGCATGAGCATATCATTAACTGAAAATAAAGATTAAACAACAACCACAAGACGGATTTCATCAACCAAGGTATCATTGTAATCAGTATAACGGCGCTGACCTGACACTGTCTGTAGGTTACTGTGCTCAATTCTGCTGACAGGTTCCCTTTAAGTTCCCACGATGAGTTTTTGGTGATTTTTTTTTGTTCACTTGGCTCAAAAAATGCAGTGTCTAACAGTTCCAGAAAAGTGGATTTGATCTATTGAAGTCTCATGACCCCCCTTTTTTTTACGCTGCGTAAACTGACCTGCAGTGCACGTTTCAAATACACATGTCCATTTCTCTTGACAATTTGCTGAGTTTTATATGTGGCTTTTCCCCATAAGGCTGTAATGAGTTTTTGTTGTTGACAATTTTCTGCACCCATTAATTAAAATTGGTTACTTGCAATTTTTTTCTAAAATACGTAGTGTAAAAAACTCACCAAAAACTCATCATGGGAACGTAGCCTTAGTATTGACTATTCGGTGAGTTTTTGATGATGTAGATTTTCTTGATGATGTAGATTTTCTGCACCATTTCTGCAACAATTACGTAAAATAGGCAACTTTTGCTTTTTTTCTTTGCGCTTTTGAGTGCAGTTTTTTTACATATATTTTGATCGTGTTTTTAAGCTGCATTTTTTTTTCTCTCTTGTTGCTATGTCATGTTTTAAATAAAGCTGCTTCCTGGTATTTGGCTTTGGCAAGACTTTATTGATACAGTCTTTTGCTGATTCCATGCATTTTTCACCTGCGGATCTTCCGCATCTAATGCAATTTTACAGGGAAATTCCACTTTAAGATCATCAGTGATCATATTTCAATATCTGACTGTTTCCTTAGGCAAGCAGCAGGATTTAAATGGTTGATGACATTTCGAACATGTGTCATCAAAAATGTTGCAATATTTCCTGGCCTGGAATAAAAAATAATAATTTTGCAGAACAATATGACAACTCTTTTACAAACCATCACATGAGAACGCTGTGTGCCATAACTCAATATATGGGTTTGGACTGTGATTGATTGGTGGTGCGCCAAGGGCTACATTACATTTTTTGGATGACCTCACATAAGTGACGTAATCTGTAGGAGAACCAGTTTTGTCACTCAAAGATCCGGAGCTAAAGTTACATTTTCTAATCTTTCATCTTAATCTAAGTAGGAAGTGTTTGTTAAAACACCTAAATTTTAAAAATTCCCAGTTTAAATTCTTGAGTTATTCTGATTTGCAAAGTTGTGAAAAACGATATACAACCGAAGGCCACGTGTTTGTGAAAAGCGGACTGAGCTCTGATCACTATACTTGGTCTCATGACTTGTGCTAACGGACAACCCATCCAATCCACACAGGCAAAGAAATTACCATAGATGTCCATAAAATAGTTATGTAATAATGAAAAGTGGCACAGGCAAACAGTACTGATTACGCTTAATGAAATGTTATACTTCGTTCAAAAGCCTTTGTTGGTGATGACAGCTTCATGACACCTCCTGTATGGAGAAACTAGTCGCAGGCATTGCTCAGGTGTGATTTTGGCTTATTCTTCAACACAAACACTCTTCACATCCTGGAGGTCCCGTGGGCTCCTTCTATGAACTCTGAGCTTTAGTTCCTTCCATACATTTTCTACTGGATTCAGGCTGGGCCATTCTAGCAGCTTTATTTTCTTTCTCTGAAACCTTGGCTGTGTGTTTGGGATCATTGTCTTGCTGATATGTCCACCTTTGCTTCATCTTGGTAGATCATCCAAGATGGATGATAAATCATCCTGGTAGATGGCAGCAGATTTTTATCAAGAATATCTCTGTACATTTGTCCATTCATCCTTCCTTCATGCTACGTTGTGACGGTCTTTGGTAAAAAAGTGAGGGCCTTAAACAGTCCCTGGAAATGGAACACTCAAAAACAGCACACAACAATCTCCAGTAGTAAAAACGATCTTCTAGGAGCTAGGAAGCAAAGCTTTCACTGGCAAGACAGAGAAGGTCTGGCCAGGTTTTATAGGGAGAGTTAATGACCAGTTCAAAAGCAGCTGAAAATGGAGCTGCAAGTTTCTGACCAGCATAGAAAGGGTCGTTAACCTCTTCAGCAACAAAGAAAAACAAATTAATTTAATATGGGACGCAAACACACAGGCTAAATGGAAGATCTGCGATTCACAATATGTAGTGATCTTCTAACCCCAGATCTCCCAGGAGGATGTGACGCACTCGTGACACTTCAACTGTATGAATTTTGCCAGTATCATAAGCTTAAAAACAGCCCCATACCATGATGATCCCAGCTCCAAACTTCACTGTTGGTATGGTGTTTTTGGGGTAATAAACAGTGCCCTTTGACCTCCAAAGATTGCAAGAATACACTGGCATCTGAAGAGTTCAATTTTGGTCTTATCTGACCAGACTATTTTCTCCCAGTATTTTAAAGGCTTGTCTAAATGTTAATACGCAAACTTTAATCATGCTTGAACAAGCTTTTTGTTCAGCAATGGAGTCTTTCTTGGTGAGCGTGCATACAGTCATGGCCAAAAGTTTTGAGAATGACACAAATATTAATTTTTACAAAGTCTACTGCTTCACTTTTTCTAATGGCAATTTGCATATACTCCAGAATGTTATAAAGAGTGATCAGCTTAACAGCAATTACTTGCAAAGTCAATATTTGGCTAGAAAATGAACTTTATCCCCCAAAACACATTTCAACATCATTGCAGCCCTGCCTTAAAAGGACCAGCTAATCTCTTTTCAGTGATTGCTCTATTAACACAAGTGTGGGTGTTGATGAGGACATGGCTGGAGATTAATCTGTCATGATTAAGTAAGAATGACACCACTGGACACTTTAAAAGGAGGCTGGTGCTTGACATCATTGTTTCTCTTCTGTTAACCATGGTTATCTCTAAAGAAACACGTGCAGTCATCATTGCAATGGACAAAAATGGCCTAACAGGGAAGAGGATCGCAGCTAGAAAGATTGCACCTCAGTCAACAATCTATCGCATCATCAAGAACTTCAAGGAGAGAGGTTCCATTGTTGCCAAAAAGGCTCCAGGGCGCCCAAGAAAGACCAGCAAGCGCCAGGACCGTCTCTTAAAAGTGTTTCAGCTGCGGTATCGGGCTACCAGCAGTGCAGAGCTTGCTCAGGAATGGCAGCAGGCAGGTGTGAGTGCATCTGCACGCACTGTGAGGCAGAGACCTTGGAGCAAGGCCTGGTCTCAAGGAGGGCAGCAAAGAAGCCACTTCTCTCCAGAAAAAACATCATGGACAGACTGATATTCTGCAAAAGGTACAGGCAGTGGACTGCTGAGGACTGGCGTAAAGTTATTTTCTCTGATGAATCCCCTTTTCGATTGTTTGGGACATCAGGAAAACGCCTCATTCGGAGAAGACAAGGTGAGCGCTACCACCAGTCTTGTCTCATGCCAACTGTTAAGCATCCTGAAACCATTCATGTGTGGGGTTGCTTCTCAGCCAAGGGAATCGGCTCTCTCACAGTCTTACCTAAAAACACAGCCATGAATAAAGAATGGTACCAGAATGTCCTCCAAGAGCAACTTCTCCCAACCCTCCAAGAGCAGTTTGGCGAACAACAATGCCTTTTCCAGCATGATGGAGCACCTTGCCATAAAGCAAAGGTGATATCTAAATGGCTCAGGGAACAAAACATAGAGATTTTGGGTCCATGGCCTGGAAACTCCCCAGATCTTAATCCCATTGAGAACTTGTGGTCAATCATCAAGAGACGGGTGGACAAACAAAAACCTAAAAATTCTGACAAAATGAAAACATTGATTGTGCAAGAATGGACTGCTATCAGTCAGGATTTGGTACAGAAGTTGATTGAGAGCATGCCAGGGAGAATTGCAGAGGTCCTGAAGAAGAAGGGTCAACACTGCAAATATTGACTTGCTGCATTAACTCATTCTAACTGTCAATATAAGCTTTTGTTACTCATATGTTTGCAATTATTATATTTCTGTCTGTGATAAAAACATCTGTCAAACACACATAAAAACCAGAGGGCAGCAGATCTTGTGAAAATATAATATTTGTGTCATTCTCAAAACTTTTGGCCATGACTGTACAGGCCATGGAGGTTGCATGGTGAGCGTGCATACAGGCCATGGAGGTTGAGTGCATTACTTATTGTTTTCTTTGAAACAATTGTTCTTGTTGATTCTAGGTCTTCTGTTGCTCTCCACTGGTGGTCCTTGGTTCATGGACTACTCCTCTGATAATTATTTTCACTCCTCTCTCTGAATTCTTGCAAGGAGCACCTGGTCATTGTCAATTTATGGAAAATTATGTTGAGTCCAGTTCTGTATTATGGCCTGTTGTGTACGGTAGCTGAGGACAGGAACAACAGCAGGGCAGCCGAACACCTGAGATGTTGGTAACTAATGGGTTGCAGAAACCTGAACTAACCACACAACTAGAGGTAGCCGTGGAGCGTTCCTACGTTGATCCTAGACGCCTCGTCACAGCCTGAGAGCTAGCTATACCTAAAGATAGAAACAGGAAAGCTAACTGCCCCGGAGTAGATCCCCAAAGGAATAGGCAGCCCCCAAACATATAATGGCGGTTAGACAAGATGAAAACACAAACGCAGGCAGAAAACAGATTGAGCAAACGCTGGGGCCACAAGCTGACTAAATAGGAAAGGACAGGAGAGATTACTTTCTGCAACCCAGAAAACCCTACAAAAATCCAACAATTCTGATTACAAAAATACTGAGATCACACGATCTCGCCACCCACTAAATCAGATCTCAGTGTGAACAAAACCAAGCTGCAGCCGCTGAAAAAGCAGTAAAAAGCAAATGAAAAAACAACAGAGGCTACAGACAAACTGTGAGGAGCTCAGGCCCCAGGAGGGGACCTGGCAGTCCTCCACAAATGTGCAGAAAACAATGCAAATAGCAAGCACAAAAATAAAAGCAGAAAATATCTTATCTGATAGCAGAAGCTGCAGGCAAGACTCAGCCAACTTCCAAATGAACCAGGAATCACAATTGAGACAAGAACAATTGATCACCGGCAACCATCATGGGAGGGAACCTCCCTTATGTCAGACCAGTCCGTGATCCCAGATTGCCATTCCTTGCTGAAAGGTTCAGTACTGTCTGTAACCACCAGAGGGAGCCTCTGCTCAGAAACCATCTCTAGCACATTCATTACAGTACCCCCCCTTGAGGAGGGGTCACCGAACCCTCACTTGTGCAACCAGGTCGATCAGGATGAGCTCGGTGATAGGCACGGATCAGTCTCCTAGCATGGATGTCTGAAGCAAACACCCAAGAATTGTCCTCCTGACCATAACCTCTCCAGTTAACCAAATACTGGAGTTTCTGTCTAGAAAAACGAGAATCCAATATTTTCTTAACCACATACTCCAGATTGCCCTCAACCAAAACAGGGTCAGGAGGCGCAGCCATAGGAACCACAATTGAGACAAGAACAATTGATCACCGGCAACCATCATGGGAGGGAACCTCCCTTATATCAGACCAGTCCGTGATCCCAGATTGCCATTCCTCGCTGAAAGGTTCAATACTGTCTGTAACCATCAGAGGGAGCCTCTGCTCAGAAACCATCTCTAGCACATTCATAACAATGGCCCTAACAGTGCTCACTGGATCATTCAGTAGTTTAGGAAGTTTTCTGTAACCAATACCATCAGTATGTTTTGCAGCAATAAGGTTGTGAAGGTCTGGAGACAGCTGACTGTTTTTACTGGTTTTACCCAATATGAGATATTTCTTGTGTTTCACCTTGGTAATGAGACACCTTTTTATAGACCATCAGTTGAACCAGCTGTTATTATTTGTCACTTAGTGGCAGGATTGCTTTCTAATTACGGATAGATTTCAGCTGATGTCTGGACTTTCCAAGGCTTTTTGCATTCTTCATGTGTTAAAATAAATACTTTTTCCCTGTGTAATTTCTCATTATTACACATAACTTAATTTATGGACATTTATGGTGATTTCTTTGCCTGTGTGGATTGGATGGGTTGTTACTGACATCCGGTGACAATTTCATGCCAATAGCACCTTCAGAAATAGATTTACTTAGAAAATTGGTGACATGTTCAATATTTATTTCTCCTGCTGTGTGTGTGTATATAGATAGATAGATATGGGATGATGACACAAACCGGACCATGAAAAGACACTCTTCTGAAATCTACTGAGTGAAAAAAGCCGAATGGATTATTTAAGTAATTATTTATATAGCGCCAACATATTCCACAGCGCTTTACAGTATGCACACATTATCATTGCTGTCCCCAATGGGGCTCAAAATCTAGATTCCCTATCAGTCTGTCTTTAGATTGTGGGAGGAAACCAAAGAACCCGGAGGAAACCCACGCAAACACGGGGAGAACATACAAACTCCTTGCAGATGTTGTCCTTGGTGGGATTTAAACCCAGAACTCCGTGCGTGGCAAGGCTGCAGTGCTAACCACTGAGCCACCGTGCTGCCCTTTAGTGATGCAGATGACGAGAGTAGTGTTAAAGGGGTTATTCAGGATTATATTAGTTTTTTTGGCTCATAGTAAAAAAAAAATAACAACTACCTGCCTGTTCTATCCGGTGCCAGTCAGTTAGCACCCCTACCAGCGATTCAGCTGCTCCACAATAACAGAACAGCTCTTTCTCTTTCAGGTCGCTCTGTCGTTGGGTGTGACTGTTGACATCACGCTGATTGACGGCCACCTTCCCGAAGATAAGCAGCAGGGAGCCTGCTGTCAGTCATCATGACACAGGTAGACACACCACATGAACAGAGCAGAAGAGAAGCTGCTAGTCTGTCAACGTGATGTCAGTTGGTTTCTTTGAGGGTTCAATCCCATTTTTAGGGGATTTAGATGGGAACCCCAAAGCAGCGCTCAGCAAAAACAAAGTTTAATGTGGAAATGTGAATGAAGTCTAAAACTAATGTTCACAGAACCTAACCTCCCAAAAATAGTTATAGCTGACCCTATTAGTTAACGGTATTACATCCGGAAAGTTCAAAATACCCCAAAACTGAATCCTAAAGAGATATGCTC
This sequence comes from Oophaga sylvatica, assembly GCA_033576555.1. NCBI lineage: Eukaryota > Metazoa > Chordata > Amphibia > Anura > Dendrobatidae > Oophaga > Oophaga sylvatica. Next base: position 590,310,948 of record JARQOD010000003.1, read on the forward strand.
TATTTAATTAGTAATTAGCTAAATTTTGCATCTTTTCCTTGTATTTCTTTGGGTATTTTAGAAGTTTTTTTGCAGATTTTTTTAGGGTACTGAATCTGCCAGGTGCTAAACGACAAGACCTGAAGAACCATAGAAGTGTAACAGAGGTAATGTAAAAGGCCGAATGTATCGCAGTGAACTAACACGGAGCCCGAAGCCTTTCATAAAGAAAATGAGGTCACGTCCCCGAATACAAGAGATCTGAAGCAGAAACCAGATCAATAATGGGCAAACAAATCCAGACACACCCAGGCCGACCCTGGCAACCTCACACAGGTTCACTCTGTAACAGGACACAAAGGAAATCTCCGGCTGTATTACCAAGCAGCCAGCTGGAAACGCCATGGACGCGCATCCTGCGATTTCTTTCTGAGGGTTTATCTCATGAGTTCATCTGTAATTATGATATAAAAACACATGAAATAACGAATGCTTTTTTTTTTTTTATAGTGGACTCCTTATTTAGAAAGTGCAGCTTCGCCACATTATTAACGACCTTCTTGAAATTTTCATTTTTGCACTTTTGTTTTTCCCTCCCGTTCTTCCAAAAGCCATGCGTTTTTTTAACTTTTTTTTCGTCGACGCAGCCGAAGGAGGATTTGTTTTTGCAGGACGAGTTGTAGTTTTGAATGACACCATTCATTTTACCGTACAATGCTTTGAATTAAATGATAACAAAAATTCAAGACATTTTCGTCCGGCCCACTGAACGTGACACTTCATTCTTTACTGAGTTTCGTTTTCATTTGCGCGCAAAAATTGACCTGGAAACCTTGATTTTCTGGACTTGTATAATTACAGAGATACTAATTTTCAATAGATTTTCTATTGTTTAAGTGATGAAAAAAAATCAAACGTTTGGAAACAAACAAAAAATGTTAGTTTGTATCACCATTTTCCGAGACCCGTAATGCTTTTATCATTTTGTCGATGGAGCTGTACGAGAACTTAATTTCTGTGAGCGAGCTGACGATTTTATTTATATCATTTTGATACAAACAATATTTTGATAGTTTCTTTTTGCATTTTTTCCGGAGTGGTGGTGATGACAAAAAAACTGGAATTCTGGCACTTTTAATTTTTTGCTCTTTCCATAAGTTTTACTTACGGGTGAATTAATTTTATATTTTGATAGATCTGTCTTTTACTAACGCAATCTTACTAAATATGGATATTTTTTTTAACTGCTTTATTTTAAAAGGGGGGAATGGAAGTGATTACGGTAATTTTTTTCTTTTTTTTATATGCTTAAAACCTTTTGTTTGTTTTTTTATATACTTTGTTAGTTCCCTTACGTGACTTGAATTTATGATTCTCGCTTTGCAGTATTGCACTACGTAAGAATATTTACAATCTCCTACAAAGCGCAGCCTCACGCTCATCGTCACAGGAGTACAAAGACGACTCATGGCTGCCATTGTTACACATCGGTGTCCTGCGATCCGTTCCAGTACCACGGTCGATAAGTGGGATAACGGTGGAGATGTTCTCCAATTTTAACTGCAGTGTACGCCCATTCTGGTTAAGAGTTCGTATGAGTAGCTCATTCCTACAATATCTGTTGCTCCCAGACATAAGGAAATAGGAGAAAATTGGCAAAATATAATATGTGGCCACAAGGAAATAAAGACCAAACAGTCGTAATCATATACAGTTGTGCTCAAAAGTTTACATACCCCGGCAGAAATTATTTTTTCTTGGCCTTTTTTTCAGAGAATATGAGTGCAGCCCATTTTTCTTCAGGTGTCTCCTTACTGTGCATCTTGAAGCAGCCGCACCGCTAGTTTTCAGAGAGTCCAGTATTTCAGCTGATGTTATTTGTGGGTTTTTCTTTGCATCCCGATTCCCGAACAGTTTTCCTGGCATTTGTCACAGGTCACAGGTGAGGATGTCACCTTTAGTAGCCAGTCAAACCCATTTGTGTCAACTTCTGTGTTTGTTATCAGGCCAAAATGACCAGGGTATGTGAACTTTTGATCAGGGTCATTTGGATGTTTTGGGTTGTCATTATGATTTAAAAAGAGAAAATACAGTAGTGTGACAATAAATGGCTTCACCCAACCACTAACCATGAGTGGAGAAAAAGTTTTGGTGTTGCCTATTAAAATAATTGCCTTGTAATGTTTTCATTTCCTGTTCTGTCCAGATGTCACCATATACCAGAATTCCAAGTGGAGGAAGTTCACCGACAGCCATATTGGGACGCCCAAGTGATGAGTATCTCAATATGGAAACAGCTTCTGGTACCAACCTATTGCGCAGTATCACCAGGGGAACACCGTCGCACCACACACACACACACACACTCTATACGTCGTATGCACCACACACACATTCACACTGGCACACTCTCACACATTCACACTCACACTCACACCACACACACACACTCATATTCACACTCACATACTCACACACTCACTGACACTCACACTCATGCAGCCTCTTGCACAGTACCACCAGCGGAACACCGTCACGAACACGCTGCCGCCGGGATCATCCGAATGATTCACTTACTGACGCCATCTTTGTACAGGAGGAGCACATGCGCAGTTTTAATGTGACCGCCGCTAACTGTCTGAACAAAGAGGGCGGCGGTCTGATTTACTACACCTGTGCGAATTACGCGCAGGTGCAGTGAATCATTCGGCTGATCCCGGTGGCAGATGCGCAACATGTCTACAGGCAGAGGAAGCCGGTCACATTATAGGGTTTTCCCATGAACAAAAGTTCATTTTAAAAATTGTCTGAGTCTGACCGTGTACGGAGCATAACACAGCTCCTGGGCAGGGGAGGAAGCAAAAGACAATACTGATATTACAGCAGGGGATCACAATGGATTCATTTTGTGAGGTAAAATATTTCACTGACTGTTTTTAAAAAATATTTTACCTCACAAAATGAATCCATTGTGATCCCCTGCTGTAATGTCAGTATTGTCTTTTGCTTCCTCCCCTGCCCAGGAGCTGTGGTATAGCATATGGGGTACACAGGTCAAAGAAGAGATCACATGAGAGGAGAAGACAGCAGATGGGGGAGAGAGAAAGCGCACAGGGGTGAGAGAGACAGAGCACAGGGGGGAGACAGCTCAAACGGGACAGCACGTGAGGGGAGAACACAGCACATGAAGGAGAGAGACAGCAGACAAGGGGGATAGCATATGGGGTAGACAGGTCAAAGAAGAGAGCACAGACGGAAGAAGTCAGCACATGGGGAAAGAGAGAGTGGATAGGTGGGTGAGCACATGGGGGGAGAGATTCTCAACGCTGCAAAGCCTGCCCCCATCGTGACATTACCGCCCTCCCGATGCAATAGCATCAGGCCTCCATCTAGTCATTCATATTCTGTCATGGGTGCATCGCCACAAAGATCGTCGCGATTGCACATTCTGACTTCTCACAGCTGAGTGTCACGCGGTCTTATGATATGTGTACGATGTCAGTAAACTATTCTTAAAAGAACAACACTCTATACAACATATAGATTAGCAACATCAGCATGTAAATATAGAATAGATTTACCTGACACGATATCCGTTGAACTCAGGGTTAATCTTGAGGACTTGATACACTGTCACAGGAAAGAGGAGGACCGGGGGTCTAACCTGACCCTAAACTGGGGTCCTAACTAATCCCTCACCTTGGAGGTACTGATAATGGTTCAGAGGTCCAAGTCTCCAGCCTAACCCTGTCTCCTATCAGTCCCTGAACCCTGTAATCAGTCCTAAGAAGGATACTGATTACCACCAAAGGAATACGGGCTGATCTCTGCTAAATACACAGATTAGACATAATAGACAGACTGGAGAAAACACAGACTTGCATACACACTCAAACACAGAAGGAACATAAATGATCTGGGATATTAAACTCTAAGCAAGGTGAGCTTAAAACAACTAAGGAGCTCTTTAACTTAAGTCTATACAGATACAATCCTATCTGTGGTCTGCATGAAGAATTTCACTGGCAACTCCCAACACAGACAACCAGAGATTTAAAGGAAACCAATCAACAAATAATTAATTGCAGCCGGGAGAAACTGCACCCAGTCCCAGAACTGAGCACAGACAGAATTAACTCCCTAACTGCCAAACACAAAGAAACAGTAACTCAGCTGTGAGAAGTCAGAATGTGCAACCGCGACGATCTTCGTGGCAATGCACACATGACACTGAGTTGCTGGTTCTTTGTTTTTTGGTAATGAGAGAGTTAATTTTACCTAGCTCTTTGCTAAGGCTAGGTGCAGCCTCGCCCGGCTGCTTTTGATTATGTTCTAATTAGTTTCCTTTATATTCCTGCCAGTCTGGGTGTTAGAGGCCGGTGAAAGCATTCATGTAGTCTAGCAGACTGGATCGGTTCTGAGAATACTTAAGCTAAGAGCTCCTTAGTTGTTTTTACTCTTACAGCTTATAGTTTTTCTCTGAGACCTTAGGTGTTCCTACTGTGTGTGAGTGTTGTATGTAAGACTTTATTTACTTTATTTCTTGTCTTTCTTGTATGTCTTTCTGTTCATTAACCGTTACCTGTTCATTCCCTTTGGTGGTATTCAGGGTCCTTCTTAGGACTAGAATACAGTTGGCAGGGATTGATAGGAGACAGGGTTTACGCTGGTGGCCTGGACCTCTGTACCTTTAACAGTACCTCCAGGTTGAGGGATTAGTTAGGACCCCAGTTTAGGGTCAGCTTAGACCCCGGTCACCCTCTAGCCGGAGACAGCGTATAACGGATTCCGTTTTGACCCACTGGACATTCTGTCAGGTAAATCTATGTTATCATATATCTATGCGCATGTTATATAGTATGTTGCCCTTTTGATATAGATTACTGACATCACATATATATATCATAAGACCGCGTGACATTTTCACCGGCCTAACTAAAGATTCTCCCCAGCTGTCATGGATCCAATAGCCCAGCTGGCCCGGCAGTTGCAGGGGTTGTCCATGGAATTTGCAGACATTAAGTCCAAGGTTTTGTCCCCCCCGGAGCAAACCAGATCTGAACCTAAGGTTGCTCTCCCGGACAGGTTCACTGGTGGGCGGGACAAATTTTTTACTTTCCGGGAGGCATGTAAATTGTACTTTCGGCTGCGGCCTCGGTCATCTGGGAGTGAAGAGCAGAGGGTGGGAATTGTTATCTCGCTCTTACAAGGGGACCCTCAATCTTGGGCGTTCTCTATTCCTCCAGGCTCCCCAGATCTCCAGTCAGTGGATCGATTTTTTACTGCCCTGGGTCTGGTATATGATGATCCGGATCGAGTCTCCCTTGCTGAAACAAGGTTACGTAAAATACGGCAAGGAAATCGTCCAGCGGAGGAATATTCTTCTGAGTTCCGTAGATGGGCAACAGATACTCAGTGGAATGACCCAGCTCTTAGGAGCCAGTTTTGTCAAGGGTTGTCTGACAAATTAAAAGATGTGTTGGCTCAGTATGATTCTCCTCCATCACTGGAGGCTGCTATGGCCCTCGCTATTCGCATTGATAGACGACTTCGGGGAAGACGCGAGGTAACTCCGCCCCCCGTGATGACTCCACCTACTACTAAAGTCCCTTATACTGAGGTTCCCCTGGTCTGTTCTGAGGAACCCATGCAGTTGGGAGGGACATCATTTTGTAGGAGGGAATCGGCGGTGCGCCACAAGACTAGAAGGTGTTTCTTTTGCGGGAGAGAGGGACATTTTGTTGGGGGGTGTCCATCCCGGACCTCTTTGAGCCAAGGAGTTAACCTGGGAGTGTGTATTTCGTCCCCAAATCCCTCTCAGTTTCTCGTGCCTGCGGAGGTGGTGATTGGTACTAGAACTGAGAGGATTTCTGTTTTTCTTGATAGTGGGTCCGGGGCTAATCTGGTGGACGCTCGGTTTGCCCAGGTGCATGGTATGCAACTGAGTGTATTGGCCAAACCGGTCCCTATACTCTCTATTGATTCTAGACCTCTTGGTCAAGGTAGCTTGGTACAAGCTGTTCATAACATAGATCTTCGAGTAGGGGCAATACATAAAGAGCAATTGTCTTGTTATGTGTTGGAGGGTCTACCTACTCCTATTGTGTTGGGACTTCCTTGGTTGGCTAAACATAACCCAGTGATTGATTGGCAATCCAGAAAGATAAGCCAGTGGGGTGAATTTTGCAAGAATAACTGCATGAGCACGGTCATCGGTGCGGTTGTGCCTAGGACTTTGCCTCCTTTTCTGGAGGACTTTGGGGAGATGTTCTCAGAGGAGGGGTGTAAAGAGTTACCTCCTCATCGCGCATATGACTGCTCAATAAAGTTGCTTCCTGATGCCTTATCTCGTACTTTCCCGGGGACCGGGAGGATGGATGATCCGGTTCCTGTTCCTCAGGAGGGAGTTGTGGTGTCGGCTGTGTGCTCTGAGCTTGAGGGGGAGGTGTTGGGGGCTCAGGGGGACGCCCCTGTGGGACTTCCAGGGAGACTGATAGTTCCAGATCAGTTAAGACTGAAGGTTACGGAGAACCGTTACAAACGGATGGCTGATGGGGGGAGAGTTTCTGGTCGGGATCTGAAGGTGAACGATCTGGTGTGGTTGTCTACCAGGAATATAAAACTTAAAGTTTCCTCCTGGAGGTTGGGTCCCAGATTCATCGGGCCGTACAGGATCAGTTCCATAATTAATCCTGTGGCATTTCGTCTGGACCTCCCTCCTACGTTTAAAAATCATAATGTGTTTCACAAGTCATTACTTAAAAAGTATGTGGCACCAGTCATACCGTCACCTCTACCTCCTCCTTCAGTGGTGGTCAATGATAACGTGGAAATTCATGGGTCGAAAATCATTGACTCACGTCTCAGTCGCCGATCCCTTCAGTACTTAGTTCATTGGAGGGGGTATGGTCCTGAGGAGGGGACGTGGGTCCCTGCGTCTGATGTTAACGCAGATCGATTGGTTCGGACCTTTCACACAACTCACCCGGGCAGACCTGGCCCTGAGGGTCCGGAGGCCCCTCGTAGAAGGGGGGGTACTGTCATGGGTGCATCGCCACAAAGATCGTCGCGATTGCACATTCTGACTTCTCACAGCTGAGTTGCTGGTTCTTTGTTTTTTGGTAATGAGAGAGTTAATTTTACCTAGCTCTTTGCTAAGGCTAGGTGCAGCCTCGCCCGGCTGCTTTTGATTATGTTCTAATTAGTTTCCTTTATATTCCTGCCAGTCTGGGTGTTAGAGGCCGGTGAAAGCATTCATGTAGTCTAGCAGACTGGATCGGTTCTGAGAATACTTAAGCTAAGAGCTCCTTAGTTGTTTTTACTCTTACAGCTTATAGTTTTTCTCTGAGACCTTAGGTGTTCCTACTGTGTGTGAGTGTTGTATGTAAGACTTTATTTACTTTATTTCTTGTCTTTCTTGTATGTCTTTCTGTTCATTAACCGTTACCTGTTCATTCCCTTTGGTGGTATTCAGGGTCCTTCTTAGGACTAGAATACAGTTGGCAGGGATTGATAGGAGACAGGGTTTACGCTGGTGGCCTGGACCTCTGTACCTTTAACAGTACCTCCAGGTTGAGGGATTAGTTAGGACCCCAGTTTAGGGTCAGCTTAGACCCCGGTCACCCTCTAGCCGGAGACAGCGTATAACGGATTCCGTTTTGACCCACTGGACATTCTGTCAGGTAAATCTATGTTATCATATATCTATGCGCATGTTATATAGTATGTTGCCCTTTTGATATAGATTACTGACATCACATATATATATCTGCTATACAGCGTGACATATTCTCTGAAAAAAGGCCAAGAAAGCAAGAATTCTGCCGGGGTATGTAAACTTTTGTGCACAACTGTACGTCATTGAGGTTGCATAGCCGTTAATGGAAGTTGACACTGTAGAGTAATTTAGATCAATTTCTAATGGGAAAAAAAATATTTTAGTGAGGCAAACCTAGTAAAATGATAAACTGTATAGGCAGACTACAAGGATGGATCATGGACTTTGGAGAGAGGAGGTTCAGCCCTGGTTATCTCCCATCCACTTCGCTACCGGGTTGTCAGAGTTTGTTCAGGAGTCAGGACTTCTCTCCCCGAGGAGCTACATTGTTAGCAAAGTGGGAAATAAGTCATTGTCCCAAAACATGGGCCCTTCTGCAAAACATATAACTATAATGTGGGGTCATTTTGATCTATCCGATGCAGAATTATCACGCCAAATGAGCATTTTATTTTGCGTTGACCTTATTCACTTTCTGCACTTTCCTGATAGATCCACAGGATATGACATAAATGCCTTATCCCTCTTTAGGAATGGCAAAGTGGTGGGGGAAGAGTTTTAAGAAGGACCAAAAGCATCCAAGACAGAGTCATTTCTGCGCTCCTCCAGTATGCCGGTGTGAGGCACTGGAGTTGGAGCAGTGGAGAGTGGTGGTGATGGCACCTGTAGCAGACCAGGGGCAAGAGGTAACAGAGCGAGGTCAGAGATGGCGTACAGGTCCACACTCCATGCTGAGGCTGACACCCACAATGGTTGACTGCAGCAAGCCTAACCTCTCCTCGGTGAGTTCTAAAGTAAGACTTTACAATTAGAGTGACCCCCCACATGCTTTCTGTGCTTTGGTCTACAAGTATAAAGTGAAATAAACTTCTATATACCCTGTTACTTCCCGTTTTGAACAGTTCTTACATACATTGCATTGTTAATTTACACATGTAAATACTCTTGACAATAAACATCACCAGGACAAGGATGTAGACAGGCTGCAATACAGGCGTTAGTATACACAATAGTGTCAACCCAGTAATGGAAGGCTCAGTAATAGGAAAGTAGAAAATAGCCTCGCTGAGACAATGGGGAGAGGGCTGGGAAATTTACATAATGGGATAATAAGCTTAGGGTGCATTGACCACTCTTCATTGAACATGTCATGTACCACAACTAACCCCTCACTTCAGAACAATGGTTCACTTCCTTAACTCCTGTGTTACCAAGCTCTGGTGTTATGGGGATACTGATTGTATCTCTAATCATTACTGCAACCCAGATTAAGGGCTCATACACACAGTCATCACAATTTTGTAATTTTGCAGAGCAGACCCACAGAAGTGTATAGGACTATGCTGAAGCTCCAATTCCAAGGATCTGTCATATACATACTATATATTGGCACGCCAAGTGAAGTCAGCAGTATATTACCAAACCATACAGACGCTGGATGCCACCATTCAGGCTGTAGGCACATGGTTATGACATGTGTATGAGACATATTGTGTATAAAAATCAGAAAAAAAAAACAACAAAATACTATAATATATAATGGCTCATTCACATGTCCGATGTTCTCAAGGTTTTCATGGATAGCACTTCTACCTGTAACAGTCTATGTGGCCATTCATATGTCTGTGATTCTTCTCTCTAGTCCTGGAAAATCCATCCGATTTTGAGCAAACTTGGCAATGCAAGTCAATGGGTTTGTGAAAAAAAAATGGACCGCACTCCGATAACATAAAAATGGAGAAGTTGGAGAAGCTTTTTATTTCTCCATGCATGAAAAAAACTGATTTCATTCATCTCACTCTCTGATGAAATCCTGATAAAAATAATTGGTCCGTTTTTCTCGTACGTGAAAAAGTCAGACGAGTAAATGAGCCCTAAGGCTGCATATGGGTAAAATCCTACTTAGCACTTTCTTTATTATAACTAATATTGGCAAAACTGGGGGATAACCAGTGATCATTGCCATCACTCTCTCAAAGTGCGGGTCAATTGTTACCCAGCTCAGGCAAATCTGGAATACCGTGTGACAACCTACTTCATTCCCCGTTAGCTCTGCTCAGTTTTTCTCCGAGTGGCCAAGGAGCCTTAGGAGAAAGCCCACTTCGGGGGCTTAAGATTGTGAAACAGCTAGATAACCTCACCACATCTCGAATAGAGTTGAGCGAATTTTTAAAAATTGGGTTCCGATTACAATCGTCAAACGTCATTGAAATTAATGGAAGTAGAAATGAACGAATATGTTCGGAATCGATCGTCAAACATAAATTTGTCACGATTAAGATACCAATATGGCACGAATATGGCAAATTCAGATTCGGCGACCGATTCCGAACAAATTCGCTCAACTCTAGCTCTCAAATCTGTGTCCAAAAGTGAAAATCCTGAATGATCCAATCAGTCTATGAGACAAAGAAAGGGTGGCCTTTGTGTGCCTTCAACTCACAATATAAAGATCATGGGGAAAACCGGCACTTCCTAGAAGAAAATTCATGAAGAATGGTCCGCTCACTTCTCTTCAACGCTTAAAGTCTTTGAAGTGATTAAAATATGCACAAAATACCTAACCTATGAACAGTAAATTGTTTTTACATAGAAATGCATCTGTTCATTTTTTTGGGGGGTATTTTCTGAGCCCTTTTTCTGGGGAGTTTCACGTGAAAAAGAAGTTGTGTGCTCATACCCTTACTTTGTATTTAAATACCCCGGCCAAGGTAGATTGTGATATTCACTGGTTATCCAGCATTTGACACCTCCTATCCCCTAGAGTCTAGACTGAACACTGTTTTCATATCCTAGTTACGTAAAGCCCAAATTCTCTGCCACCAATACCGTGTAACACTAGTACAAACCCCAAACCTATATATATAACAAAAAAAAATGACAAAGCAAGAAATTCCTTCCCACTTATGTGAACTTATAGTCTAAAGCTGACTGCGTATGAAGAATAAAAAATATACAATCACATACAAGTTCTAATATATTAGGCAAGAGTGATTGTTTTGCTCAGTATAGTCTAATTAGAGACAGTGTATTTCATGGTTTGGTTTGTCAGTTCTTGGAAGACTTCTACTGATGTCTGAACCTTTGCAGAAACACATGGTGAGATCATTATTATTGTCTTGGTCTGGGAGTTGACCTCTTATCACAAGCCTGCAGGTTGTTTCCTTTCTTTTCTGATGTTCCTAGTGTAACTGAACTGAGTAATGTACTTTTCTGGACAGACTTGTTCTTGGAAGACAAGACAAGGACATGCTAGATATTTTTGTAATATTTTACTCTTGGAATTTACAAGCCAAGGCTATATGTACAGTAGACACCCAATTGGATGTCTATGGCATTCACGGTTCTCCATGACACATAACCTCTGCCTCTGAATTTAATGCCAATCCATTCCTCCACACTTTGGCCAACTATTGACTCCGAGAAGTGCAACAGGATGCAGGTTTCGGTTACTCAAGAAGAAGAATGATGGGTTTTACTTCTGGAACTTATGTGCCCCTTTTGGATCTTATGACCCAAACCCAAACTGGGCATCACTTCAAGGTTCCACTGCATAGACTTGTCCAAACCCACCTACCCACGGTCTGACCGTCCTCCATCACTTTTGTCCTTTTGTCAAGTGGGTATTTTATACATGCTTTTTTCGTTTTGTGCACCATTTTGTAATGATCCAGTTCCTTCCATAAGCTTGGAAAGATCCAGCACAATTCACCCATAGGAGTCCCCTCTACCACAGTTTAAGGTAAAGCTTCTCATCTGCTCCCATGAATAAGATGCCTAAATCCGGTACCATGCTTGATTCTATGGATAGTGTCTAGTGGGGGTGGAACAAGATGTAATAAGAATGGGTCAATTTATGGTGGCTATGGGCAGTGACAACAAAAAGTCAAAATTGGGACAGACCAGTCAGGTTGAAGATAAGGCTTGGGAGACTGAAACACAGACGAAAATTTCAATAGTCCATTAGGGCGGTCCGAGAGAGCCAAGCATCGGTACAATGGGTGTGAGTGTAGTCAGACAAAGCAAAGTTCAACCTCTGACAATGGAGCACATGAAAAGTAAATTCAAGATATACTCTCTGTACACCGCGAAGACCGATGGACTAAGGACCGTCGGAGACAAAACAAGTCTAAGATTCTCAATTCACCTTATCAGTCGTTACACTCAAAGTTTCCCCATTAGGTTATTTTTTCTGAAAACATTTTCATGTTGCACTACAAGGACCGGTAGCATCGCGATACTTAGAATTTGCATATACAGTGATGATAACCATGTTATATGTCATGTCAGCCATGTTGATAACCAGTTTCTGAACAAACTTGGCACATCGTTAACACTTTTTTTTAGGTGGGTGCGCAGTAAAAATGTACAGTTTTCTCCCAAGATTAAAAATTTATTTGAATGGAATCTGAAAGTTGAGAATATTCAAAATATTTTCTTCATATTTCAATGACCTTTTTACGTGATTTTTATTAACAAAAACTGAATTCAGTTTCCACAGTAAGTCGAAGAGCAGACATTATGCATAATTGACTGTCCAGTTTTCAGCAGCTTACGTGTCAGCTTTACTGTGTAGAATGGGAAAGAGTCTGCAAGATAAATTCATTACTACTGGAGGGTGATGGATTTATTGACAGGTAACAGCTCCATAAAACTATTGAACAGCAGTGAACTAAAATTTCTTTGGGACCAGAGGAGATAATTTTGAGGGTCATCCTTTATCTGTACAGAACATGCACAATTATCAGTAAATAAAAATATCATTCTACATACAGGATCATTATCAATAAGAATGAAAGGCTGTGTATACAGCATCTCTCTGACAATTCCTAGTCTCCGGCAGAGGGGACTATACTCCATCCTTTCTGGAAACTGGATTAGTCTTTGGACACTTTTCTTAACAATAAGGGGGTTGTATAAAGTTTGGAAGCTATCTACTATCTATAGGATAGATATAACGTACTGATCAAGTTCTGATTAATCTCAAGAACAGGGGCTCTAAAGAGCTTTGTTTGGATTAGTGGTCGAATATGAGCAGCGCTGCTAGACTCATTGTTAATGGAAATGCCGGTAAGCAGCCAAACACTGAGCTCGACTCCATTTGGTGGTACCATAAAGAATGAATAGAGTGGCAAAGAGCATGACCTACCACCACACCACACGGGTCTCTTCAGAGTGCCGGTTGTCAGGATCGGTGGGAGTCACACAGATAGGGAAATTATAACTTCTAAACTAAGTACAAGCCCTTTAATTGCAGTTGACATAAAGCACACACTCTCTGCCTTACTGTCTGCACAGGTCTCGAACCATGGCAACTGCATGGATGAATGATCTGTAGGAAGATTGATCTTGTGCAAGCCTAGATAGGTCCATCAGGGTCTTCTCCTCCGAAATCTTACTATTATCAAGCCATTGGGTTGCTTTTCTTCCTCTTCACCTTCTTCCTTTTATTCTTCCAACCATGATGTCCTGCTAAATTGATTTCTATCTTTGTATGATGTGTACAAAGTAGGAAAGTCGTAGCTTGGTGATCCTTCCTTCCAGTGTCATGTATGGGTTAATTTGTTCTAGAACTGATTTGTTTTTTACTTCTTGCCATCCATGGTATTGATACTATTCTTCTCCAGAACCACATTTCGAAGGCTTTGATTCTTCTTCAGTCTTGTTTCTCTATTATCCAGGTTTCACATCCATATGTTACTACAGAAAAGACCAAACTATGTATGAGCCGTGTAGTTGTCGCCAGTGAAATGTTCCTCGATTTGAAAACCTTGTCCAGTGACTTTATTGTGGATTTGACCATAGCTATTCTCCTATTGACTTCTGGTGTCGTTGCTGCATCTAATGCTATTGATACGAGTAGGTTGAAGTCTTTTACAACTTCCAGTTCATCACCATCTATCTCAAATGTGTCCCGGTCATACCTGCCAGTAGTCAATATCTTTATCCTGTTTGCATATATATGTACACTGACTAGCAAAAGGGCAAAAATGTTTTGAACTACTGACTTTCAGGCTCCATATCTCACCAACCACTACTGCTCAGAACGTGAGACCACCATCATTTTATAGACAATCATCTTGGATATCTCATACATAAATTTGACTTGTTTCTATTTAGCATATGATTACGTATGCAGATCCTTGTCATGTCACTGCATTGTTACTGTTTTGCTCCTAAAAATCTAAATTCTAACTTTTTTGTTAGTATTTTGTAAATCCACCTTTTGGCTTTCAACACTGTCTGAATCCTTTTGGGCAGATCTTAACTAGATTCAAGCATGTCTCGATCGAAATCTGATCCCAAGTCTCTTCTACGCATTACCAAAGTTGGTGCATACTGGTCGACTCACTTGGGTATGTATACAGATTTTTCTTCAACTCTGCCCACCAGTGTTGGACTGGGTTGAGATCTGTGGACTGTGGGGCCAATCCAGCACCTCTACTTCATTGTCATTGAGCCATTTATTTGCTAATCTCAAAGTATGCTTTGGATCATTGTCCTGCTGGAACACTATGACGTCCTTTTCACAACCATAGTACTCGAGTGTACGAAGGAACTCAACTTCTAGGATACTCACATACAACTCAGCATTGAGATCACCATCGATCCTGGTCAAGTATCCAACACCATTAGCTGTGAAACAACCCCATATCATCAGGCTTCCTCCACCGAACTTTACAGTTCCTTCAATTTCTCGATCTTTTACCCCCTCTTTCTCTTGTGTCTTCCTGACCCATTTGCACCCATCAGAGCATAGTCTATTGACTTTCTTCTCATCGCTCCAAATCACCCATTTCTAATCTTCTATTGACAGTTCTGCTTCACGTCACTTGTCTTATCTTATTGCATTTTTTCTGTGCTGTGTGGTGTATAAATATGTGATTCTTCAGATGTTGTATTAGTCTTTGCCTGATGAAGAGACCTGAGTAGTCTCGAAAGCTTGCAATTTGTTACCATCTTTTCAGTTAGCCATTAAAAGGTATCAACCACTGAGGACTCTCAAGTCTAAATATTTTTCTATCTACTGGCTAACACGGTACAAAGATATACATCTTCCATAATCTTCTATTGTGCACTTTTTTTACTTTTTTGCAAAGTAAAACTGACGCTTCTTATCACAATATTGAAGCTGAGGCTTCTTCACCTTTTTACGGGCCACCTTTCCTGGTTTGTGTAATGTGCTACACACGGTCCTTGCATGGATGTCTGTGATCTCACTATTATGACGCATACGAGTTACCTCCACTGCAGTGTTTGTCGCTCCAGAATTGATAAACCTTGTGATGAGCCGACTTGTTGACTTCGATATTTTGCCTGGATGTCCACCTCTTGGGTTTGGAATTTATGGATGGACCTTATTTTGCAATTTTCCAACTGTCATGGTGCTCACATAATGCAGTTTGGCAGTTTTTGGCCCAGAGACCGGTATCCATGAGCTGCATGATGCTGTTTCTCTTTTCTTGGGAAATCTTCATGGCTCATTGATTTGAACTATAGGAAAGATGTGTATCTTCGTACCATGTTAGCCAGTAGATTTGATTTGAACTAGTGACCTTTCACTTGGGAATCAAGCTAATAATACACGGAGCTATTAGGGAATGTGAGAACAGGTTGTAATTTGTATTATTCAGGAAGAAAAAGATTTTTTCACCATCAGGAGCAAAACAGTAACAATGCAGTGACATGACCAGAATCTGCATAATCACATGCTAAATAGCTGCAAGTCACATTTATGTATGAGAAATGCAAGATGATTGTCTATAAAATGATGGCAGTCTCACAGTTGAAGCTGTAGTGGATCGTGAGAAATGGAGCCTGAAAGTCAAAGGTTCAAGACATTGTTACCCTTTTGCTCATCAGTGTGTATGTATATATATATACATATATATACATACATGCAGTAAATATATATATATACACATATATACATACACACAGGTGCTTTTCACAAAATTAGAATATCATCAAAAAGTTAATTTATTTCAGTTCTTCAATACAAAAAGTGAATCTCATATATTATATAGAGTCATTACACACAGAGTGATCTATTTCACGTGTTTATTTCTGTTAATGTTGATGATTATGGCTTACAGCCAATGAAAACCCAAAAGTCATTATCTCAGTAAATTAGAATAATTAACAGAAAAGACCTGCAAAGGCTTCCTAAGCGTTTATAAAGGTCCCTTAGTCTGTTTCAGTAGCTCCACAATCATGGGGAAGACTGCTGACCTGACACACTCCACAAGGAGGGTAAGCCACAAAAGGTCATTGCTCAATAAACTGGCTGTTCACAGAGTGCTGTATCCAAGCATATTAATGGAAAGTGGAGTGGAAGGAAAAAGTGTGGTAGAAAAAGGTGCACAAGCAACCGGGATAACCGCAGCCTTGAAAGGATTGTTAAGAAAAGGTCATTCAAAAATTTTGGGGAGATTCACAAGGAGTGGACTGCTGCTGGAGTCATTGCTTCACGAGCCACCACACACAGACGTATCTAGGACATGGCTACAAGTGTCACATTCCTTGTGTCAGCCACTCATGACCAATAGATAATGCCAGACGCGTCTTACCTGGGCCAAGGAGAAAAAGAACTGGACTGTTGTCAGTGCTCCAAGGTGTTGTTTTCAGATGAAAGTAAATTCTGCATTTCATTTGGAAATCAAGGTCCCAGAGTCTGGAGGAAGAGTGGAGAGGCCACAATCCAAGCTGCTGGAGGTCTAGTGTGAAGTCTCCACAATCAGTGATGGTTTGGGGAGCCATGTCATCTGCTGGTGTAGGTCCACTGTGTTTATCAAGACCAAAGTCAGCGCAGCCGTCTACCAGGAAACTTTAGAGCACTTCATGCCTCCCTCTGCCGACAAGCTTTCTGGAGATGGAAATGTCATTCTCCAGCAGGACTTGGCACCTGTCCACACTGCCAAAAGTACCAATACCTGGTTTACAAACAACAGTATCACTGTGCTTGATTGGCAGCAAACTCACCTGACCTTATACCCATAGAGAATCTATGGAGTATTGTCAAGAGGAAGATGAGAGACACCAGACCCAACAATGCAGATGAGCTGAAGGCTGCTATCAAAGCAACCTGGGCTTCCATAACCCCTCAGCAGTGCCACAGGCTGATCGCCTCCATGCCACACCACATTGATGCAGTAATTGATGCAAAAGGAGCCCCAACTGTTATGAATGTGCTAGAGATGGTTTCTGAGCAGAGGCTCCCCTCTGGTGGCTACAGACAGTACTGAACCTTTCAGCGAGGAATGGCAATCTGGGATCACTGACTGGTCTGATATAAGGGAGGTTCCCTCCCATGATGGTTGCCGGTGATCAATTGTTCTTGTCTCAATTGTGGTTCCTGGTTCATTTGGAAGTTTGCTGAGTCTTGCCTGCATCTTCTGCTTTCAGATAAGATATTTTCTGCTTTTATTTTTGTGCTTGCTTTTTGCATAGTTCCCTGCACTTCTGTGGAGGTCAGCCGGGTCCCCTCCTGGGGGCCTGTGCTCCTCTCAGTTTATCTAAAGCCACTGTTATTTGTTCATTTGCTGTTTCCTGTTTTTTTCAGTGGCTGCGGCTTAGTTTTGTTACACCAGAGATCTGATTTAGGTGGTAGAGATCGTGTGATCTCAGGTGTTTTTGCAATCAGAAGAGTTGGTATTTTTTAGGGTTTTTTTTTTGGATTGCAGTGAGAAACCTTTCCTGTATTTTTCTGTCTAGACAGATTGGGCCCCAGTGTTTGCTCATTCTATTTTCTGTCTGTGTCCGTGCTTCTTCTTGTCTAACCGCCATTACATGTTTGGGGGCTTCCTATTTTCTTTGGGGATCTGCTCCGGGGCAGATAGCTTTCCTCTTTCTGCCTTTAGGTGTAGTTATCTCTCAGGCTGTGACGAGGCATCCAGGATCAACGTAGGAACGCTCCACGGCTACCTCTAGTTGTGTGGTTAGTTCAGGTTACTGCAATTCAATAGGTTCCAGCCTCTCTGGTGTATTGCCATATTTGCTTTTTCTCCTCAGCTACCAAAACACAACACCCGACCAAGTACTGAGTGCATTTACTAACCATACATTTCAGTAGAACAACATTTTGGATTTTAAAATAATTTTTCAAGCTGATGTTATAAAGTATTCTAATTTACTGAGATAATGACTTTTGGGTTTTCATTGGCTGTAAGCCATAATCATCAACATTAACAGAAATAAACACGTGAAATAGATCACTCTGTGTGTAATGACTCTATAGAATATATGAGATTCACTTTTGTGTTGAAGAACTGAAATAAATACTTATATTATTGGATAGACAATATCTTTACATTTTCTCCCCTTTAAATCTTATTTCATGCATTAAAAATAATGATTCCTATTCACAGAATGCAGCTGAGTGTGATACGGTGAAGCAGCAGCTTGCGGCCATTATTAGCACTTTGTCCTCTTACTGTGTGATTATTGGATAGGTATCATTATAGGGGCGACATTGATGGACGCCTTTTATATACGGTGCAATATATCTCATGTGTCTATAATTACCGCTGCGTACATGACATGCAGGAACTCGGTGGAACAATGGAGAGCTTTGCCTCATGCTGTTTTTGGATATGTGTGGACTGAGTTTCATGTGACCATCGTATATTGATGTTCAAGGAAAATGGGTTTCATCTATTACACAATGGTCCGACCTGGGCCAATACCGGGAAGTGGTGCAGAAGTGGTGACGCGTTTCTATTGCACTTTTCCTCTGATTGTTCCACTCCTGATTTCAGCTTATAAATACGGATGTGAAATACTGACCAAATACTGAACGTGTGAACGTGGCCTGAAAGTGACTGTCCATCTCTTATTATCATGCACTTTTAGATACAAAATTCTCTATGGGCTATTCTCTTTAATCCTCGATTTTGCATTTATTTTTTTATCTGCCTTCTTCCAAAAGCCATAACTTCTTTATTGATTTGAGGGCTTGTATTTTTGTGCATTAATCTGCAGATTTTGATCCTACTTCAGGGTGCATACAATGTTTTGTTCGTTTTGTTTTGCATTTGTTGGGATAAGTGCATTGACTGAAAAATGGTAATTATGCTTCAATTCCATTTTCTTTACCGTATAAGTGTTATATCTTGATCGATTGGATTTTTACTGATGCGGCAATACCAAATATGCTTCTTTTACTACATTTATTTATATTACATTTCAAGCCTTTATTTTTTTTATATTTTTTAAAAACATTTACATGCTATTTATTAATGTAATCTCCACCAGGGGATTTTTTTTAAATTTTTTTATTTTAACACTTTTTAGCATTCTTTTTTTTAAATCTCCCTGGTGGACATTTTTATACTTTTTTTTTTTTAAACTCTTTTTTTTACATTTTACTTATTTTAATCCCCTTAAGGGACATTTTTTTTTAAATATTTTCAAAAACCTCCTGTTAACAATCTATTTTTTTTTTAATTCCCTCTTTTTTAATATTTTTTAAAACTTTTTTTTATTTTACTTATTATTTTAATCAATTATGGGGCGTTTTTGAAAAATATTTATCAAAAATGTCCCCTAAGGGGATTAAAATAATAAGTATTAAGGGGTGGAGCAATCAGAGAAAAGTATCATAGAAACACATCACCACTTCAGTATTTTCCACCCTCTCCTGGTTTTGGCTTACAAATACTGATGTAAAATACTGACCAAATACTGATAGTGTGAATGTGGCCAAAAGAGCAGAATTGGCTAACTCATCAGGGCAATGTTCGACTTACATACTGTAAGAAAAATCATATAAAAGTAAGAAAATAAAACCATAAACTAAGCTACAAATATCACCAATCTGTGAACTGCATAAATCTGAAGCCTGGAAAGTAATTTGACTTTATGGAGCTAAAGTACACATCCTTGGATAATTATATACAGGGGTGAAGCACAAAACACGTGAGGGCAGTGGATGAAAAGAAACCATTAAAAGCAGAAACATCCGGCGCGCTGATAATACAAGAAAACTCTCATCAGATGCAAGAAAAATGACGTGTAACAAAGACTAAAGGAATATTACCCATATCCATCGTGTAATAAAAAGTTATTCAATTTCCTGATGTACTTTCTACAGAAATTTCCCAGTGGTTAGGATCTCTGCTTGCTGTCATGGTACCGTCCTGATCACGTTCTGGATCACACGGGTGCGTTACAAGCTGTGAGCGGACGAGCCGTGCTGCTGTGCGGACATCTCGTCACCTGGACACTTTTTAGAAGTAAAATAATGAAGGTTTCTGTTCAGTGACAGAAAGCGGAGATCTTGAAAATGTGAGCAATGAATACAAGCAAGTTTACTGGAAAATCACCTAGTGTTTGCTGTATCTTGCATGTGAAGATCCCGGACCGTTGCAGACTCCATGTTTCCATCTGTAGAACTCTCCCGACCCATTGATGTTTACAGTGAATGTTTCCCCAACACAGAGTAAACGGTAAATATCCCATAAAGGTGTGTTCTATTTAAACAACCCTCTTCCATACGTGCGGTTACGCTGTGCCCTAATCCTAAACCCATACAAATTATAATCCAATTTATTTATATTCTGATCCGGATTTATATTGCAGCACCTCTCCTCTCTCCCAAACTAGAGTAAAAATATGATCTCAGCGCCTTCATCTTTGGTGCAAAAAGCAACCTAATATGTCTAAGAATTTCTCAGATTCTCCTTGTTTGTAACTTGTCATCCAAGTGTTTTGAGTAAGTGGCTCCTCTTCATTACCATTCCACCTGCACTATAGGTGCTGTAACTACCTTTCCCCTCACTTGCCAGCAGCATGCATTGCTCCTACTATTGTCCAGTGTTTTGCCTGCCTTGAAAGCCTGCACATTTATTATGCCTTTATGCTGTTTCACAGGAAGGAAAGCAGGAGCAGAGAGACAAAGACGCGCTCCCACTTACTGTAGACAGACAAAGCCAGCCCCCACTTCCTGTAGAGAGACGTGACTCGCTCTTGCTTCCAGTAAAAAGACAAAAATCCACTTCCAGTTGGAAGACAAAAGCCTGACTACAGAAGCAAAGACCCGCCTCCACTTTCTGTAGAGATAAAAACCCTTCCCACTTCCTGTAGAGAGACACAGACCCTCCTCCACTTCCTGTAGAGAGACACAGACCCTCCTCCACTTCCTGTAAGAGACGCAGACCCTCCCCCGCTTCCTGCAGGGAGACAGAGACTCACCCCCAGGAGAGACAGACCCTACACTTCCTGTACAGAGTCAAAGCCTAGCCCCCACTTCCTGTAGAGCGACATAAACCCACCCCCACTTCCTGTAGAGCGACATAGACCCACCCCCACTTCCTGCAGGGAGACAGAGACTCACCCCCAGGAGAGACAGACCCTACACTTCCTGTACAGAGTCAAAGCCTAGCCCCCACTTCCTGTAGAGCGACATAAACCCACCCCAACTTCCTGTAGAGCGACATAGACCCACCCCCACTTCCTGTAGGGAGACAGACCCGCCCCCACTTCCTGTAGGGAGACAGACCCGCCCCAACTTCCTGTAGAGCGACATAGACCCGCCCCCACTACCTGTTGGGAGACATAGACCCACCTCCACTTTCTGTAGGGAGACAGAGACTTGCCCCCACTTCTTGTAAGGAGACAGAGACCCGCCCCCACTTCCTGTAGGGAGACAAAGACCCGACATCCTGTAGAGAGACATAGACCTGCCCCAAACATCCTGCAGAGGCATAGACCCGCCCCCACTTCCTGTAGAGAGACATAGACCCGCCCCCACATCCTGTAGAGAGACATAGACCCCTGTTGTGAATGTGCTAGAAATGAATTCTGAGCAGAAGCTCCCTCTGGTGGTTACAAACAGTACTGAACTATCCAATGAAGATTGTGAAGATTGGCGATCAGGTGTTACTGACTGGTCTTAAATCAGGGAGGTTCCCTCCCATCAGGGTTGCCGGTGATCAATTGTTCTGGTCTCATCTTTGATTCCTGTTCACTTTCTAGCTTGCTGTTTCGTGCCTGCATCTTCTGCTAACAGATAAGACATTTTCTTCTTTTAGTTTTTTGTGCTTGCTTTTTGCATTTTGTCCTGCACTTCTGTGGGGGTCTGCCGGGTCCCCTCCGGGGGCTTGTGCTCCTCTCAGTTTAGTTCAGCCACTGTTGTTTGTTCATTTGCCTTTTCCAGTTTTTTCAGTGGCTGCTGTTTAGTTTTTGTTACACCAGAGAACTAATTTAGGTGGTAGAGGTCGTGTGATCTCAGGTGTTTTTGTAATTAGTAGAGTTGGTACTTTTCAGGGTTTTTTTGGGATTGCAGTAAGTGTCCTTCCTATCCTTTTCTATTTAGGAAGTTTGGGCCCCAACGTTTGCTCATACTATTTTCTGTCTGTGTCTGTATTTCCTCTTGTCTAACCGCCATTACATGTTTGGGGGCTTTCTATGTTCTTTGGGATCTGCTCCGGGGCAGATAGTTTTCCTCTTTCTGTCTTTAGGTGTAGTTAGCTTCTCAGGCTGTAACGAGGCGTCTAGGACCAACGTAGGTACGCTCCACGGCTGCTTTTAGTTGTGGTGGTTAGTCAGGGTACTGCAATCCCATAGATTCCAACCTCTCTGGTGTATTTCCTTTTTTGCTTGCTCTCCTCAGCTACTAGATCATAACAGACCCCCCACTTCCTGTAGAAAGACATAGACCTGCCCCCACATCCTGAAGAGAGACATAGACCCGCCCCCACATCCTATAGTGAGACAAAGACCCGCCCCACATCCTGCAGAGAGACATAGACCCGCCCCCACATCCTGTAGCGAGACATAGATCCTCCTCACTTCCTGTAGAGACATAGACCCGCCCCCACTTCCTGTAGAGAGACATAGACCCACCCCCACTTCCTGTAGAGACATAGACTCACCCCCCACTTCCTGTAGAGAGACATAGATCCTCCCCCACTTCCTGTAGAGAGACATAGACCCACCCCCACATCCTGTAGTGAGACAAAGACCCGCCCC
This sequence comes from Oophaga sylvatica, assembly GCA_033576555.1. NCBI lineage: Eukaryota > Metazoa > Chordata > Amphibia > Anura > Dendrobatidae > Oophaga > Oophaga sylvatica. The sequence goes on from JARQOD010000003.1 coordinate 590,333,674, forward strand.
CACTTCCTGTAGAGAGACATAGACCCGCCCCCACATCCTATAGTGAGACAAAGACCCACCCCACATCCTGCAGAGAGACATAGACCCGCCCCCACATTCTGTAGAGAGACATAGATCCTCCTCACTTCCTGTAGAGACATAGACACGCCCCCACTTCCTGTAGAGAGACATAGACCCACCCCCACTTCCTGTAGAGACATAGACCCACCCCCCACTTCCTCTAGAGAGACATAGATCTTCCCCCACTTCCTGTAGAGAGACATAGACCCACCCCCACATCCTGTAGTGAGACAAAGACCCGCCCCCACTTTCTGTAGTGAGACATAGACCCGCCCCCACTTCCTGTAATTCCTCTCGGATATTACACAGGACAACAGATATCGGTAAGGAGGCTAGACAGAAGGGAGAATTTGTGGACAGCACTTTGGAGTGATTCTTCTGATGAAACATTGTACGTATATAAAGTAATTTGGAGTTAATTCGCTTTTGCATTGGACGTCAGATGACAATTTAAAGTAAAAATATCAAGTTTAGTAAATCCTTATGCAGTTTCCTGTAGTGGTGGTTGTAGGCAACCTCACCGGATCAGTAAAACAAGGTTTTCTTCCAGAAACAGCGCCACACGCATATATGGGTTGTCTTTGGAATTGCAGCTCAGCTGCAATGAAGTCAACGGCTGTTGAGTTGCAGTAGCAGGCACAACCTGTACACAAGCGCGGTGCTTATTTTGGAAGAAAGCAGCCATGTTCTAAAATTTCATATAACTTCTTTACTTCTAGGACTGAGAAGCAAATAGAAATGGTTGATTATTAACAGTATTCTGTAGTCCATTGTACAGGCCATTAAGTCTAGGAATGTCGAGACCCTCTGTGATCAGGAGGTGACGGATTATTATGGTGATAGATACTAACCCACAGCAGAATACAGTAGGAGTCGCATGAAAGACATTTTTCGAATCTCGTCTACAAGGGACTTTTACTTTCAGGCAGGAAATTTACCTTTTTTGCAGATTTCATGTAGGTTTTTCCTGCGTAGAAGAGAAAAGACAACAAGAAAACTGGGATATGATTAAGAAGCTTATTCATAGAGGAGTTGAAGCGATTTTTAATGTGTTTTTTGGAGCAGAATTTATTCCAAAATCAATGTAAAAAAAACTCCATGTGAACATACCGTAAAGCCGTGTGCAGACAGATTTATTTGATGGGCGGATTCTCTCCAAAAAACGATTCAAATATGTGTGTAGCTGCGCTTGGGGCCACATGTACCCTGGAGGATGCACAGAAGGTAAACCCACATATATACCTGATATTCATTCACACCTTCACTATTCCCTGGAGCCACCAGAGGGAGCCCTTGAAGAGTATTATATATATATATAAGGGTTGTGGAGAGACGGCAGTTAGATTCCAGTCAGAACTAGATCTAGTTGGTTGTTGGTTGCACCTTAGACGAGCTGAGAAGGAAAGTTACCTCAGATTTTAGTTACCTCAGAACATGAAAGACTGTCTGTTACCCTGGGAAGTGGAAAGTAGCTCTTGAAGTGTGCATAGATCAGTCTGACGGAAGGTCCTGATAGCTACTTCAGACAGAGCCTCAGAAGGAAGCGAAGGAAAGGGAACAGCAGTTACAGAAAGACTGAAGACTACAGCTTGCACTTAGTTTATTTTGTGGAGTCCAGTAATGGTGGAGGAAGATTGCCACTTAGCCTGGTCAAAACTTAGTCAACTGAGGTATTTTCAGTGAGCAAGCGTGCCGACGCTTGGAGAGCGGTGAAGAGAAGGAAGAACTGCCATCTACTGCTAGTGTGTGCTTATGTTAAAGGTGAGAGTAGGACGAAAGGCGAGTGGAAAAAGGAAAGAGAGTGACAGGGGTTGAAACAACATTGATCGCTTACCTCTACTCTGCACCACCGGACACCGGGTCCGAGCTTACTAGCATCTACACGACTAGTAGGAGATACCGGAGACCCTGTGGGACTTCATGTCACAGGGGCCCTGCAGTGCTGATACGTAACCGGGGTCAGGAAGAACAGGAGTCTGGTCAGCGCAACCATTAGAGACTGAGTTCTATCCAAGAGAAGGCTCCACCACAAAGTCAGCCGGGCGCATACGAAGAAGACAGAGTTAGACTTCGTTTCATACAGGTCAGAAACTCACACACATACAGGTGAACGGAGGCCCTACACCTACTCAGTGGGATTACTGGACGTGCATCCTCCACCCTGACAGCTTCCCGGGACGTGCCTGTGTTGTGACCCGCACCACAATTGTGGGTTACCAGGGCAATGGGGTACTCGGAGCCGAGCCTGTAGATTTCTATAGGGAATGTCACTGGTAGCGTGGCTCGGTCCGTGGCCCTGGCGGTCAGGCGTATGTTGGGGGGAATATTTACAGGGGATTTGATATATAACGGTTCGTGACGCCACCTGTAGTAGTCTGATCACTAAGACCAGCGCTGCAGTAGATCTCTGAGGGGATGTTGTGGCAGCTAGATGACGGGTCCCCCACAGGTGGGACTGGTCCCTCAAAGTCTATGGTATTAATGATGTCGGGTGCAGATAAATAAATCAGTCTCACACCATCCAGCGTCTTTCCATACCTTTTACTTGTCAGATGTTTAGGCAGGTCCCAGGGAGGCTGGTCGGGATGGAGACTGCACGTCCAGGTAACAGCAGAGCAGGTTGGAGGCCTCCTCAACTTCCAATATGATGAGTCCAACTAGCATGGAACTAAGTTAACTCCGAATACTCCAGCTAACTCCATAGCTGTATTGCCCGGTCAGTTTTGTGGTGGAGCCTTCTATGTGGTGGGAACAGAGTCCTTCTATGCTAGGCCTAGCTAAAAGTCCTTGTTCCTCCTGACCCCGATTACGTACCGACACTTCAAGGGCTGCTTTCTGCGACCTAAGGTCCAGTAAGACTCTGGTTGTCCTGTTACTATGAGTGAATCAATAGCAACTCCTCGGTCCCCAGTGACCGGATAATTAGTGTAGGCAATTCACTACCTAAGGCACTGCTCCGTCCTCTCCACTGTGCCCTTCGACCTGCTTTCCACTCTCAGCACAGGCACTGCACACTTTCTAAGGTAGTACAAGTCAATCCTTTCTTCAAAGCTGTCTCTGTCTTCAGGTTAAGGAACAGCTCTGACTAGGCTAAGATGAACTGGCTCACCCTTACTAGCCTCCACTTTATGAACTGCTGACAGGAACCAACTGAGTGACTGTCTTTCACTTCACTTCCTGGAAGACTTCTCACTACTCCACGAATCCAGACTAGACTGACTTCTCTCTGCTGCATGTCACAAGCTTATATACCCTGAGGGTGTGTCTAAAGTGTGAATGTATGATGTGAGCTTTAACTGTTACCTTTCTGTGCAGACTCCAGGGTAATGTGTGCCTTACATACCAGGGCTACACATCCCCCCTTGGTAAAACACAGCACTCCCGGGCTGTAAAATATAAGAAGACATTTTGTTTTGTATTAACAATAACATGAAACTCATCCCATCCGGGAGGTACGAAATCTTAAACGTTGCAATATGTACAGTAAGAAAATACAAAAGTATCAGAACATCAAGACACTCAATAAATACACATAGTATTCTTGTGAAGGACCCGCACCAAACCTTCAACGTGGGTCCTGGGTGGGCTGCAGGACATTTGACTGCAGACCTCGCTCAGTGCCACACCACACGGGTTTTATGTTCAGAGGTAAGTCAAGGCTTCGTGTGAAACCGAGACAAGGCACAAAGTGCAACTATTTACAGGATACAGTTTTTGGGCTGGCTCAGTCCTCAGCCACGCAGTCCATTATAAGACATTCTCAAGTAATTCACATTATATCACAATACTTTAAATTCCTTCAAATGCAATAAACTTCTTTATACAACTTTATACAATTGGTCATAAATAATAAACCTTTTCTGAGTCATAATAAACTACTGTTGATAACGAATAGGTAGCTTCCCTTTCGTTGTTCGCTCCGATCTACGTGGAGTAGCATCAGGTATATTGGTCTCTGATCTATCTGTTCTGCGTAACGACAAACTATAATACTGCCTCAATCTTTCTATGGATCTGGCAAGCGTACTGAGGGCTGGGCGGTGTGAGTCAGCTTCACCAGGGGATCCCATAGCATGGGGCGCTGCTTCTGGTGATTCTACTTCTTGAGATTCTGCAGGCTGGGGTTCTGCTGGAATAGGTACCTCTAGAACTGGTTCTGTTGGCACAATGGGCATGACTGGAGGTGGGTTTCCTTTTGTGGCTGATAAAACTGCAACACAGGAATGATCACCGCATCTCCCAGTCTGGGCCAATCCGCAGGTAAATCTCCCAGATCCGTGTGTATAACCTCCTCTTCACTTTCTTCTCGATTGACGACAGGGTTCTTTTCACAAAGCTTTAATGGCTCTGGACACAATTTTAAATGGTCTCTAGACACAGTGGCGGTCGTTCTTCCTCCATCCTTACTGATGATACAGACTTTTCTGTTATCATATTTGGAATCTTGTATGACATATGGTTCTTGTTCCCACTGGTTGTCCAACTTGTGCATCTTCCTTTTCCTTTTTAACACCATTTCTCCAGGCATCAAAGGCTTAGCGGGAGCATTCTTGTTGTAAATATTCTCCTGCTTTTCCCGAGCTTTATTAAGACTTTCTTCTACGCAGGCTTGCACTCTTCTGTATTGCTCTTGCCGATTTGTATCCCAATTTCCAACGTGTCATCTGCCTCTGGTTCCACCACACCAAGTTCCAAGTCCATTGGCAGTCTTCCAGGCCTTGCTCTCATAAGGTAAGCTGGTGTGCAGTTGGTAGAACTCACTGGTATGTGGTTGTACAAGTCAACCAGGTCAGGTAACAATTCTGGCCACCGATTTCTTTCTTCCAGCGGTATGGATTTTAGCAAGTCAACGACAATGTGGTTCATTTTCTCGCAAAGGCCGTTGGTTTGGGGGTGGTATGGCGTCGTTCTAATTTTCTTACACCCATACAAGTGACAAAATTCCTTAAACAGATCCGCTTCAAAAGCAGGGCCTTGATCAGTCAGTACCTGCTCTGGATACCCATGTGGTCTGCAGAAGCTTGCTTGGAAGGTCCTTGCTGCCGTCACTGCTGTCTGATCCTTCACGGGATGACCACCAAAAATCTCGAATAATGATCCACCATGGTCAGGGCATATGAGTATCCAGACCTGCTTGGCGACAATTTGACGTGGTCCAAGGCCACGATCTCCAAGGGACGAGTCGTCCGGATAGGCTGCAGGGGTGCCTTCTGACTACCGTAGTCCTTTCGTCTGAGACCACAGGGTCCACAGTTCCGACACCACCTCTCGATGGAGCTGCACATTCCTACCCAGTAGAACCGGCACCTCAACAGGGTCTCCAGCTTTCTCCAGCCAAAGTGTCCTGCTTGATCGTGGTACGCTTCCAACACCATTTGAACGTCTGCCTTGGGGACCACTATCTGCCATACCATCTCATGGGTCCTGGGGTTGACGTATCTCCTGCACAACTTCTCACGGTATAGGAACAACCGGCTTCTCTCATTCCACAGGAGCTTTGCTGACATAGGTGCATCTTTATCCAAGGAGGAACCTTCCTGTCTTAACAACTCCTTGATACGGCTGACCACTGGATTGCTGTCCTGAGTCTCTTTCCAGCTGTGATGGGGTAAGGGATTTAATGTTGCACCATACTGCTTTCTGTAGACACGCTGTTCATGGATTATCCCATTTCGATGGAACGCAGGTAGCTCAATTTCTTCCAGGTCGTCCGATTCTTCTTCCGTGTCAGATTCATGTGGCATTCGGGACAATGCGTCGGCGTTAGCATTCTTACGGCCTGCCCGGTACTTGATGGTAAACTGGTAATTTGACAACCGAGCCATCCAACGCTGCTCCATGGCTCCCAGCTTGGCTGTTTCCAGGTGCGTTAACGGGTTGTTGTCTGTGTACGCCGTGAACTTGTTGGAGGCAAGGTAGTGCTTAAATCTTTCAGTAATGGCCCAGACCAGCGTCAGAAACTCCAGCTTGAAGCTGCTATAATTTTCCGGATTCCTCTCAGTTGGCCTGAGTTTTCTGCTGGCGTAAGCGATGACTTTTTCTTGGCCATTCTGCTTCTGACTGAGAACTGCTCCTAACCCTTCATTACTGGCATCGGTGTACAGCAGGAACGGTTGGCTGTAATCAGGATAGGTCAAGATTTCATCACCTGTAAGGATCTCTTTCATCTTTTGGAATGCTTCAGCCTGTTCCTTACCCCAATTAAAGGGAGGGTTTCTGCTCTTTAGGGATTGTCCTACTAGGAGGTCCTGTAGAGGCCTGCCTTCTTCGTGTAATCTTTCACGAACCTCCTGTAGTAACCCGTTAGTCCCAGGAACTGTCGCACTTCCTTGAGGTTCTTCGGCTCCGGCCATTTCTGGATGGCGGTGACTTTCTCTGGGTCCGGCGCTACTCCCTCTGAACTGACGATGTGCCCCAAGTATTGTACCTTCTGTTTGAGTAGATGGCATTTTGAGGGTTTCAACTTCATCCCGTACCTGGACAGGGACTCGAATACTTCTGCCAGGTGCTTCAGGTGATCCTCATATGTCTTGGAATACACGATGACGTCGTCTAGGTATAGCAGCACGGTTTCAAAATTGAGATGACCCAGGCAGTTCTCCATCACTCTCTGAAATGTTCCCGGGGCACTACTGAGCCCAAACGGCATTCTGTCGAACTCACAGAGCCCCATTGGGGTGGTGAAAGCCGTTTTCTCACGATCCTCCTCAGCCACAGCCACTTGCCAGTACCCACTAGTCAGATCAAGGGTAGAAAAGTAGTTAGCCGTTTTCAGAGCAGGTAAGGACTCCTCAATTCGTGGTAATGGGTAAGCATCTTTATGTGTTATGCGATTCACTTGCCTGTAATCCACACACATTCTCATACTACCATCTTTCTTTTTAACCAGAACTAGAGGTGCTGCCCAGGGGCTACAACTATCCCTTATCACCCCGGCTTCCTTCATATCATGTAACATTTCCTTAGCTTTCTGATAATGGGCTGGAGGTATAGGCCTGTACCGCTCTTTGATGGGAGGATGACCACCTGTAGGGATATGATGCTGTACTCCCTTAATGGCCCCAAAGTCGAGGGGTGTTTACTAAACACTTGTGCGTACTCTTGTACCACCCGCAATACCCCTTGTTTCTGGTGGGCGGGAGTGGTGTCTGTCCCGACATGGAGTTGCTGACACCAATCCGCCACCTGAGTTGCCGGGTCATTATCCTCCGCTAGTTGGCGGGAGTCTAAGGACTCAGTCGGGAGAATAGAATTATTGTCGACGGCATGTAATTTAGTAACTGTTGCATAACGGGGTAAATTTACTTCATCATCTCCCCAGTTGAGAAGCCGTACCGGTACTCTCCCATTTATCACTTCCACTACCCCTCTCGCTGTCATGAGTGTGGGTCTATGTTCTGAGCAATGGGGTTCTACTACTGCTTGGTAGTTTTGTCCTCTCAGACCTATGGCTGCCCTACACCATATTATCATTTCACTCATTGGGGTATCACAATAGGATTCGAGTCGGTGACCCGTACATTACCAATTTCGCCGTCTGTAAGCTTCGCTTGCTGCTGACACATCAGGGCCCGGATCTCTCTCTGGATCACTCCCTTCTGCCTTGGTCGGGCGATCTCAGCGAGCTGTTGGAGTAGAAACACAACTTCTCCCAGACAGTTACTGATAATGTTAGTACCCAAAATTATATTTAAACCGTTCTCTTCATTTACAGTCTTTACTACTAGAAGCCCCTGGTCTTTCAACTCCTCTCTGCCCACTTTCACATCCACACTTTTGGTCCCGAGTACTTCCAAAGGGAGACCATTAGAAGCATACACGGTAAAGTCAGGGCTCGGGGGTTGAAGACTATCCATAGACCAGAACTTCGTATATAGGGCATCAGGTATTATGGTCACCTGAGACCTAGTATCTAGCAACGCCGGAACTGCAATCCCATCCAGAATGATGGACAGGTAGGGTCGTCCAGCCACGAACCTGCGGTTCCAATCTAAGGGGCCTGACGAGTCTCCACCTGGGTGTTGGCCCTCGGACCCAGGTTCTGCCCGTTTAAAGGACACTGTGTCGACATATGACCTTTCCGGTTGCAGCGGTAACAGATGATCTCCCGGCGAGGAGGGTGCTGGTCAGGGGTTGCTCCTGGGGGTGGCGTTGTCCTCCTCCGGTGGGGCGACGTCCTCCTTCTCCCCCGGTTCATCCATGGGACATCCTCCGGGCAGTCGGCTAATAAGATCTTTCCTTCTTCCTCTTTCCGCAGCTGCAGGGCACTCATCACAGCAGCCAGATTTTTAGTCAACTGGCGCACTTCCGAGCGCAGACAGTCCAATTCACTAGGGGGCGTCACCTGCGTTGTGGCTTCTGCCGCTAGCGGGGAAAAGGTGGGTACTGCCGGTTCCAGAGTGACTTCACCCTGGTGATCTTGGGTTGCCACTTCAGGTTTGCCCAGGGGTCGCAGTCCTTTTATTGCCATGTCCTTTAGGGCATCAAAGGTGGCATCTGGATGATCTAAAGACCACCAATTTACAGTTCTGCGTTCCGCTTGGGACCTCAGTCCTTGCACAAATTGTTCTTTCAGCATCTTATTTTCATCAATGACACTTATGGTATTAACCTGCTTGAGGGTTCGCAGGGCCCCTTGCAGTCGGCAGGCATAGTCTCTTATGCTGTCACTTGGTTGCTGTGAACAGTTGTAGAATGCCATCCGGAGATCTGTTTCGGTGCGATCTTCAAAAATGGCCTGTAACTTTAAGAGGATCGCAGGCACCAACTCCAGGTCCGTGGTAGCCCAAGTCTCCACTTCTCTCTCAGCAGCGCCAGTTAGCTGCCCTATTAATACTGCAGCTTTTTGCCTCTCAGACATAGAGTACATTTCCAGGACACTGCATATCTTCCGTTTGAATCCTGCTAAAGTGCCTGGCTCGCCGCTGTACTGGGGGAGCCATTTCGCCCCAGGCATATATGGGAGCGTTAGTGGCATGAGCGGGACCACCGGACTGAGTGCTGGGCCTGCGCCCCCATCTGGCGCTACAACGCCACGCGGTGCGGAGTCGGGTCCTCCGGCTGGGGCCGCACTGTCGGCCGGTTGTTGCGACATATTAGTGCCCCCTTGGTTAATCGGGGCCTACCGTTTCCAGAAGCTGCCGCTCCACAAGCACAGCGATGGGAACAGGACCTTCGTCGCAGGCGCTCTGATGTCAGAGCGTTCACTTCCTGTCGCAGGACCTGCCGCTGAGTCAGAGCCGGGGGCGTGTCCGAGACTCTGCGCGCCTTTCAGGTACGCCCACCTTCTTCTCCAGCGCCTCAGGGCGCGAATATGGCGGCAAATATGGCGGTATTTGGCGCCAAAAGCACAAACAGTCTTTTTCACCAAAACACTCCACAGGCACACAGGGCTCGCAATGCTGCAAGTTTCGGATCCTGTTCGTGACGCCAAGTTTTTGTTGTGACCCGCACCACAATTGTGGGTTACCAGGGCAATGGGGTACTCGGAGCCGAGCCTGTAGATTTCTATAGGGAATGTCACTGGTAGCGTGGCTCGGTCCGTGGCCCTGGCGGTCAGGCGTATGTTGGGGGGAATATTTACAGGGGATTTGATATATAACGGTTCGTGACGCCACCTGTAGTAGTCTGATCACTAAGACCAGCGCTGCAGTAGATCTCTGAGGGGATGTTGTGGCAGCTAGATGACGGGTCCCCCACAGGTGGGACTGGTCCCTCAAAGTCTATGGTATTAATGATGTCGGGTGCAGATAAATAAATCAGTCTCACACCATCCAGCGTCTTTCCATACCTTTTACTTGTCAGATGTTTAGGCAGGTCCCAGGGAGGCTGGTCGGGATGGAGACTGCACGTCCAGGTAACAGCAGAGCAGGTTGGAGGCCTCCTCAACTTCCAATATGATGAGTCCAACTAGCATGGAACTAAGTTAACTCCGAATACTCCAGCTAACTCCATAGCTGTATTGCCCGGTCAGTTTTGTGGTGGAGCCTTCTATGTGGTGGGAACAGAGTCCTTCTATGCTAGGCCTAGCTAAAAGTCCTTGTTCCTCCTGACCCCGATTACGTACCGACACTTCAAGGGCTGCTTTCTGCGACCTAAGGTCCAGTAAGACTCTGGTTGTCCTGTTACTATGAGTGAATCAATAGCAACTCCTCGGTCCCCAGTGACCGGATAATTAGTGTAGGCAATTCACTACCTAAGGCACTGCTCCGTCCTCTCCACTGTGCCCTTCGACCTGCTTTCCACTCTCAGCACAGGCACTGCACACTTTCTAAGGTAGTACAAGTCAATCCTTTCTTCAAAGCTGTCTCTGTCTTCAGGTTAAGGAACAGCTCTGACTAGGCTAAGATGAACTGGCTCACCCTTACTAGCCTCCACTTTATGAACTGCTGACAGGAACCAACTGAGTGACTGTCTTTCACTTCACTTCCTGGAAGACTTCTCACTACTCCACGAATCCAGACTAGACTGACTGACTCTGCTGCATGTCACAAGCTTATATACCCTGAGGGTGTGTCCAAAGTGTGAATGGATGATGTGAGCTTTAACTGTTACCTTTCTGTGCAGACTCCAGGATAATGTGTGCCTTACATACCAGGGCTACACATCTGCAGCTACCATCAGTAAAGGTACAGAAAGAGACTTTCGTGTGTGTGTCTGCCTTATTGATCCTGCACCCCTACACCGCCATATACCCTGAGGGATCAGTCTTGCCTGTGGAAGACTTAACACCTTGCTGCCCAGTAACAACCCCTCAGAGGATCTACCCTGCAGCGCTGGTCACCCTGACCAGGAACCACAGATGGCGTCACGAACATTTCTACAAACCTATAATCCCCTGTAAATATTCCCCTTTTTATTGAGGTGAGCCCCAGGGCCACGGACCGAGCTGCGCTACCCGTGACATCCCCCATTGAAGTGAACGGGATCGGTGCCGAGTACCCCACAGGCCCTGGCTACGGGCGACTCATATGCAAAAGAAAAAAAGGTTGAACGGCTTTTCCTATTCATTTCAAATGTTACTTTGCTGTTCAGATGACAAGTTTTTGGGAAATTTTTTTTTTCACACTTAACAGTCATACTAAAACTTTTTACCCGAGCAGCCTTGTGCTGCTACGTTTTGCTTTTTTACTGTATCCCTGCACAATCGATTTATCTTGCTGTTTCATGGCGCTACTGATTGTAAGGGAAACAGCTGTTTCCCTGTAAGATGATGTGATTGACCGCAGCGGGACAGGATTGATGCGATTACAAGTCGTAGCATGACCGCTGCGGTGAATTCAGTCTTCGGGTTTTGAAAAATACCCCATGGTGGAAAGAAAAAAATAAATAAATCCAGCACTGTTAAATCATAAGGCTGCAAAAAACTCAAAAACTTTTCCAAAGCCACTTCAGGAAAATAAAAACTCCAAAATCTCAACAAATATTTCCACTCGGAAAACTCATTGGACCCGATTTGATCAAGACCTAGCGCTTTTCATTGCGGTCTTGATAAGGGGGCGTGCTGGAGTAAGACGCCCCTGATTTTTGAAGAGGTGCACTCCTCTTTCTGAATCGGGAGTGTCTGGCGAGTGGTGTGCAGTAGTGAGTGAGCGTGCTCCGATAAGGTGTTATATGAGCATGCTCAAGTGATAACCGAGTATCTTCAGCGTTCTTGAATAATATGTTTGAGTCCCCGCGGCTGCATGTCGCTCCGCTGTTTGACAGCCGCGGGGACTTGAACATGTTTTTCCAGCACGCTGAAGACATTTGGTTAGCACCCGAGCATGCTCAGATAACACCTTATCCCAGCACGTTCGCTCATCACTAGTGTGCACCTCCGGGTACTAGAGTAAGATTTCTGGCAGCTCGCTGTGACGTAGACGAACTGTGGCGTCACGCCCTCGTTTGCCATGAAAACGGCCAAACTCGCAACTCCAAGTTTCTCCTAAATTTTGCGAATTTTCAACGTTTTTACGCCAGAATTAGGACACGAGAGCTGTACTGAATCGGGTTCATTATTTTTGACAGCTGATAAAAGAAATAAAAAAACCCTCTGTGAGGCCACAGCCTAATGCAGCACCACGCCTGCCCGCATTTTGGGCTCTCTAGCACCATTGCTACCGCTGCCTTCCCTGTATTTTGCAGCCTGTGAGCCGCAAGGCTTTATTACAGCGGCACAATACACAGTGCCCTATTATTTGCTGCGCCGCCACATCACATAGAAAAAAAACACATATGGAAATCCTGAATCAAAACAAAAGGCTGAGGAAACCATCCAAGCTGCAAAGCTGCCAGCGCTTATTAACCGCCTGTGAGCTGGAAAGGCCACATTATAACAATGGTGGTGGTGGAGGGGACCTGGCCAAAGTTTTACTACACTCTGAGATTGGAAATTAAGTTCTGTCACATCCCAAAAAGTCCTAAGTCCTGCCCAGCATGGGAGGGGCTCCAGCAGGGCTCAGTCACTAATGAGCCCAGCAGAGAGGCTTCCTCCTCACTAGACCTGTGCAGCTGAGTCACATTACACCCTGTTCACTTCTGCCCAAGGCACAACCTTCTCAATATGTATAACCCACGTTCCCACAATCGAAAGGCAAGGTAGGAGCCTAGTGCACAGCCCTGGATTTTCTTCCATTGTTGTCCTCTTTTGTTGTTTTTTATGCTTTATATTCATTTTGTTGTTTGTTGCCTTTTTTTTATGTTTTTTTTTTTTACTTCTTAAAAAATCTCCAGACAATAGAGCCGGGAAGCGCTGCGGAGTCTCTATTGCCTCTTGGAGTTTCCGTAGCTTAGGGATGTGAAATGCACGCTGCTCCTTTTTCTTACTACCTGCGGAATAATAAATCCTAGATAGATAATGAAACATCAATCTCAAAAATCAGGTTTTTTTTTTTTTTTTTAAAAAAAAAAAAAAAGCCTTTTTGAAATTATAAAATTAAATTTTTTTTAAACTTTATTTTTATCTTTTCACATGCAACGTACGCCGAAAACGGCCCGAAAAATATATATCTTTCAGAAAGATAATTAATTTATTTTATATGGGTGAATATACGTTTCACTCAGCTTCTCATACCCATAAAACGCTGGCCCTATGTCTCACGTACATGGTCTCATAAATGAAACGTCCTCCTGGATTGTTACAGCTGACACTTGGCTAAGGCGGCGTTCACATGATGAGGTTTTGATGCTGCAGATTTTCTGCAGCCATTACGGAAAATACGCAGCATAAAAAAAAAAAACTCATTGTATTTTTACCATTTCCAATGTATTGTTATATTTTTGTACATGTCTGTATACTCGTTTGCTTGGAAACTATATATCATACAGGTGAGATCTCAGATTGTTGCTGTGTAATGATACATTGACATGAGAATTTTTGTTTCTGTTTTTTAACCATTCTGTTGATACTTTATAAAAAAAAAAAAAAAAAATGCATTTTTCCCATAGAGTTTTCCCTTAAATGGCTGCAGTCCTAAGGGTGAGTTTCCAGGTCAGGAAAGCTGTTTTGCGCGCCTGGCGAGCGCCAAACACGCAGCGTCCAGATGTTACAGCATAGTGGAGGGGATTTCAAGGAATCCCGTCTCCACCATGCGTAACAATACGCAGGTGGCAAACCTGCGTAAACGGACATGCGGCGCGTCTTTTTAGACCGCAGCATGTCCTCGCGTATTGCGGCGACGGTGCGTCGCCGCAACAGAATTAACACAGGGCTATGTAGCCCTGCGCTCTTTCCGGAGTGTTCCGGAGGTGTCCTGAACACCTCCGGAAAGATCGCGCGTCAGAAAGGGGGCGGGGCTTAGACAGAGCGGAATTTCCGCTCCGTCAAAAGCGCTATGGTTCCGGACGTGGAACCATAGCCTAACAGTGCAGTGTTTTAAACACGTGAAAGAAAAGTTTCACCCATACAAACGTCACTGGGAGAAAAAAAAAAAGCATCAAAAGGTTTCTGTTTACAACGCAGCGCGACCAGACAGTGTGAACAGACCCTTCAGGCCATGTTCACACAGTCAGTATTTATAACCAGGAGTGGGTGATAAACACAGAAGTGACGGGTTTCTATTATACGTTTCCCCTGATTGTTCCTTTCTTGATTTTTAATGCTGATGTGAAATACTGACCGTCCGTTTCTAGGAGAAGATTTTCTGCGACTGAAAATCCATTTCATATATCCAGTAGCTTTTTTTTTTTTTTTTTTCAAATGGGACAGTTGCAGAATTTTCCACAACAAATTTGCAAAATGAGAACATCGCTCTGCTGTGGATTTTTTGCACCACAATCGGCCAGTGTAAGGCCTCATTCACGCACACCTGCTTTCTGCGTTTTTCATAGATGGCTCTCATACCTGTGATTCTCTATGGGGTCATTCATATCTTCGTCACTTACCTTGGACCGAGTGGTCCATGCAAAATCACAGTTGTGTCCGATTACGGTGTTTTTTTTTTGTTTTTTTTTTTTTTATTTTATCCAAATGTCACATCAGAATCAATAATGCAAGTCTATGGAAGCGTGAAAAAAAATGGAACCGCACTCGGATAACATCTGAGTGTGGTTCGATTTTCACAGACTGTCGCATAGGAGAAGACTTTACCTCCATGCACGAGAAACTGACACATTCTGTACAAATTCTGATGAAAATGATTGGTCCGTTTTTCTCGTACCCGAGAGAAGCTGCCGTCTGAACGAGGCCTTCCGTGTAGATTTTCCGGATATTACACCTCATGCGTTGAGATCAGGGTGAAATTTACAATGAAAAACTGTCCTAGGAACGCTGAAAATCCGCAACATGAACGTCCGTTCCCGATCATTGGCCTCTTTACATGGACCCGTTGTGCAGTGGATTTTCGGCACACAACTCCGAGCAGAACATAACCTGTTATCCTCCCTGTTGCGCTGGGTGCACGTGACAATTTTCGATCTGATTCCTGTCCATAAAGAAAACTGACCGCACCCTGACCAATGTTATTCCATAGGGCGGTTCCGATGCCCTCCCATTGTCTTTTTATTCTTCCATAGACCAAATGTCCACATGAATAAAATCAGAGCATGCACTATACTCACCGATTGAGGTCTATGTGTGCGCCCAAAAAATTGGATCCCTTACAGATCAACGGTGAGAATTCAGATTACAAAGAGTTGTTTTTCTAGATAATTTTTTTTTTTATATGATCTTAGCCTTGGGGCGCAGTCAGACGGCCATTTAGAGTGGACCATGATCGGAACGCAGTGCACGGACCGGCCGGCGGCTCTCCCAACCCGAGCGTTGCAGCTGCACAGAAATACATGATGCTGTCACGCTCAGGTCGGGAGAGCCGCTTGTCCGTGCGCTCCAGTCTGATTTCTATGCCCACCTGACTGTGCCATTAGCCTCAGTGGTTTTTTTTTTTTTTTTTATTTGGTCAGTATTTTTTTTTTTTTTTTTTGCCGGTGTCACCAGTTTGGTCGGTGTCAGTTTTTACTATCAGTTTGGTCAAAGTTTCATCAAGTTTTCTTGGATACAAAAACAAAGAAAACAACCCACTGATGGAGGTTTCTCAATCTTCCGTGAAATCGGACAGCACGTGGATGGCATATGAGCCCTCCTAAGCGGACTGACGCTCCTTTCCTGATGGTTTGCCTGTTTAAACAAGCCTTCAATCACCCTACAAATGAGCAAAACGTGCTTAAAAATCATTGTTCTCAGCAGCACGACGTCCTGGATAAGCAAGTGATGTGCTGCCGAGAAATGTGACAATCTGCCTGTCTGAATGACCACACATCAGCTTACATGTAGCCAATCGGCGGTCATTTAATAGCTGTGGTCTGTGTGCCAAAATTTGACATAAAGGTTCATACAGACATACGTGGATCTTTGTCTGGTAAAGGACTGCAATGCTCTGACTGGCAGCCAGCGGTCCTTTACTAGACAGAGATCCACGTATGTCTACATGAGCCCTTTGGTTTTTTTTTCTTTAAATTGGGGCAAAATAAAGTAAAAATTTAAAAACTTTTTTTAATTTTTTTCTTCAAGAAAAAGAATGAAGTTATATTGTGACCATGAATTTTAGATTTGTTACCGTGTCACTTCCTCCTTATATTGTATAGTCACAGTTTTGGGATGAGGGGAAGGCTTAGTAGAGTAACTCCTTGAAGTTAGGCCATCCATATCCGATGGGAGGAGTGGTGCTGCCAATCATATTTTGGGTGGCTGGAAGTTCTCAGATGCTGCCGGAACACAGCAGCGCCATCATTTCTATAGTGGCCGCGGCTGGGTATTGCAGATCGAAGGCAAATAAATGAGGGGTGAATGTGCTATTTTCCAGCAGCATCGAATAACTACCCATAATAGAGGGGGGTAGCCCCTCCGATCAGAAATAATGACCCATCCAAAAGTAATGGCCAAGCTCTTCAAAGCACTATGGAATTGGGGGTTTACTGGTTCCTATTACACTGGAATAGGCTTCTTGTAAGCGCTCGTTCACACTGGTGTGTTAAAAATTGTTCAGAGTTTCATCTAGAAAGCTTGAACGATTTTTTTTCTACCTTTTGTCATGTGTACAATAAAATCCTTTTTTTTTTTTTTTTTTGCAGCCGCTATTTACCATTTACAGTTTTCTATGTTACAGAATTGCAATGTATCTGTAAAATACGGATATTATACTGTGCCTCTGGCGTCCATTTTTTTTCCCTTTTTCCCAGATATGCAGACTTGGTCAGTGTAAAAAAAAAAAAAAAAAAAAAACTGCTAATCTGCACTTCCACATTGAATAACATTGGACCATTTATTCCACAGACCGCACTCGGACTGAAAATACGGTTGTGTGAATGAGTCCTAAAAGTAAGGTGTTAAGTGGCATTAAAAATATATATAAAATAAAAAAACACAAAAAGAAACATAATGATTACATTCCCTGCAGTAAATAAATAGTATAGTGCATGAAAATAATAATGGTTTTTGTTAAAAAAAAAAAAATGTGAAGGCCATCCCACCTCGTCACGGTGACCATAATTGGGACAGTCCTAACTCTAAAAATTAAAAATGTTATAGTCGACAGTATACACGACTTATTAATTAATTTTTTAAAATGTTCAGAATTTGTGCACGTTTTCTCTTTTTGTGCATCAGAACAAATCTATTCTGACCTGTTATGTTCTCTCCATCCCAACATGGGTACTTCTAGGGGAAGACTTGTCACCACCCCAACTAGGTTACTTCTGGAGTTGATTACTTCTTGATTTATTGCCCGCCGACCCATGTCATGTGGGGGCCTCACGATTTCCTGCATGCATACCCTGGGATCCATGAGAAATTTTATTATTTGCTTTTTGTGACTAAAAATGTGTCCCGGTCATATGATGGACACACAGCCGCATGGAGGCAACGAACTGTACCGTTCCCATTAATTGACAGCGAGCGGAGGTATTGAGAAGCGTGAGCGACGTATACAATTATTCGAGAGAATTTCTGTATAATGTTTCATACAAACAATAATTTTTTTTTGCTGAAACCGAAGTACTTTAACTACTCATCCACCCGTCCTAGGTCTATAGTTTCCCTGCGTTGCTTGGCCTTTTGTTCTGGTAACTGATGTCTGAAGTTTCTGTGGTTTCACGTCACTGCCCTGCTGCTTTCTGTAGGAAATAACAGGACGGAGAACAAGCCGAGTTGGACTGTAAGGTGAAAGCGAGTGAGAAATGTACAATCCCTGTGTGTAATAGTGTTTGATCACACGCCATTTTTTTTTTTTTAAACCATTGCCATTTTGCCTTAATTTTGGAAAAAATTGATGTAAATGACACCTCCGGTGCAACATCTTAAAACCATTGACGGGTGGTCCCACTCTCTACATTGCTGCGGTTGTTCATTGATGTTTGTGGACATTTCCTTATACACTGCTCACTTTAAGGGGTTTTTCCTCTTGGCATCATTGTCTTGTTGCATGACCCAGTTTCGGTTAATCTTTATCTCTTGGGTAGATGGCCTCATATTTGACTCTAGAATACTTTGGTATACAGAGAAGCTCATGGTCAGCTCGATGACTGCAAGATGCCCAAACTTCACCCCCTTCACCACCGTGCTTGCCAATTGGTGTGAAGAGTTTGTGTTGATATGCGCAGGGCATTATGGCCAAACATCTCCTCTTTGGCTTCACCAAAGGACTATGTTCCAGAAGACTTGTTGTTTGTTCAGATACAACTTTGTAAACTTTCTCTTTAGACTGAGGCTTTCTCTTGGCAACCCTTCCAAACGCCCCACACTTTTTAGTCATTTTCTAATTGTACTGAGGCCTTTAGAATCTGAGCTGTAGCTCTTGGGTTTTTATTTTCAATTTTTTCCTGACCTTAGGTTGAAATTGCTGCAACGCTAACTGTCCTGAGTATATCCACTTGTGAGTAATCTTTTTCACTTTAGGATAATGGAATTCATAAAGTTTGAAAATGGCCTTACGATTAGAGATAAGCTTATCGACTTACAGGGTCCGGGTCCAGCTGCCACATCAGCTTTCCATGACCACCGGACAGGGCCCTGCTATCCCTGGGTTCTCTTTTGATTAGGTGGACTGGCGCGACATCATGTGTCCATCTTGCCGCAACAATGACATTCTTAAAACTGATGAGATGGAAGCAGTAAAAATGGCCGCTTTAGGGTTACTCAGATCAAACCATAATGGCTAGATTCCACCAAAATGGGCGGTCTTGTCGAGTGTCCCAGTATGTATTAACACCTTCTGAAAGTGGTCCATGGAAGTCAAACTGGTGAGCTAGCAACAGTCACTGGCACCCAAGACTTTACTGAGGAACGTCTGATCCATGGAGAACCCACCTTCCATCTAACATTCTGGTGCCAGATAACACAACGCTGTCATAGGTGTAGGAAAGTCTGAGTCAACAGGTCAGAGATGTTTTGATGGGGGACTAGTGATGGGCGAACGTTCTCTGATAACCTCTTATTCAAGCATGCCCGGGTGTTATCCGAGTATCTTGGGCGTACTCATATGTTATGTTCGAGTCCCCGCGGCTGCATGATTTGCGCCTGAACACATGAGGGGATTGCCTGTTTGTTAGGAAATCCCCACATGTGTTTAGGCTGTCGAACAACTGCAAATCGTGCAGCCGAAGAGACTCTAACATAATATAACAGCACGCCCAGATGCTCAGATAACATGCGGAGGAGACGGAGAAAGTAATATCTCCATCTCCTCCGTTGCCTATATATCGGACAATGACATCTCAGTGCAGATTGATGTTTCGCTCTCACCCATAGACTTGTACGGGTGCGAGTGAGTAGGGTTTCGCTGTCAGTCGTGGCATGCTCGGATAAAACGTTATACCTGCACGTTCGCTCATCCATAATAGGGACCTATACAATATTAGGCTGGTGATTTTATTATCATGGTCAAGTATCACTCTAGATAAATTATCTTTATTATTTGATTAGAATTATATTGTACATCAGGGACTTTTGTGTTGCTTTTTTTTTTCCATTCCCTGGTGAATCTTCTTTTCCTCAGGTGTCCTTTAGTTGCTTAGCAAAATATGTGGCCTTTATCTTCTGAATTCTGCTTACAACTTCTAATTTACTGCTGTTAACTAATTTGTAAAATCTTGTGGAAACATCAGGTGCAGTTTTCATAGCTCCAGTCGAGATTAGAGAATCCACCGTAGGACTGACTAGTAAGTCCCGGATAAACATTACCTACGTGTGAGCCCTTTTATGGCTCCGTACAAAATGGAGGTGTGCTTAACCCCCTGAACCTAGAGCTACATGAGATGTCCAGTTGTGCAAGAATTGCTGCACAGTTCTCAAAGTAAGTCTGGAAACAGACTAGTGAATGGCATCCAATGCGAGATGGTGATGTAAACGTGTAACACTTTGCTGTGGTTGACACTATTGGTTTTGATATCGGTGCACCAGGTGTCCTCTCGCGTTCCTCTCTTGTTTTTGGCCAGCTATTTTGGTTGTGTTCGGGATGAACTCTTAAGAAACAGTACATAGTTTCATCAGTCTTGTAGGTGATATTGGTGGATCATCTCTGCCCACTTACTAGTTCTTCTCCTGCTCTGGTCTCTTGCAGGAAGCTCTGCCGTTTCGACCACTCTCCGCTGCTCCAACTCAAGCGGCCACACACCGGCACGCTGGAGGAGTAGAAACTGCACTGTCTTGGACTTTTTTTTTTTTGTTCCTTTCTACATCTATTTCCTCAAACAGTGGTTTATCTGTAGGTTATATGAAAGTTACAAACAAGATTTCTGGACCGATTTGACTTTGAAGTCATATCCTGGTGAGCTGCCACGAAAAGGTAGAAAGTTTCTAGAAGGACAGTGCGAAATAATATGCTCATGAGTCAAGAATGTTCACACCATGGTGTAGCCACACGGGTCCATTTCTTCCTCCAAAGCAGGCAGAATTGTGCATTATGAGGAGCTATTGGATGGCGGATGGCCCATATAGTCTTGCACAGGGGCCCTCTTCTAAGTTTTGCCGCCTAGGACAGAACAGTTCAATGTCTTTTTCTTTCTCCTTCATGACTATTAGGACAATCCACACATCCCCCTCTCTGCTAACAAAGCAATTCCCCAGGAAAGCAAAGTCCTGCTTGCACAAGATCTCACCACCCGATAGGGTAGGGGGTAAACCAGAACTGGATCCCCTCTCTTCAAAGTCCCTTAATTGGCCACGTAGTCTGCCTCTATAATTTTTCTTTTATTGTGTCGCTACAATTGATTTTCTGGCTCTTGAAATCGGCGGAAATATTACTCTACTGTCAACTTCCATTGACGTATATGATTACGAGTCGACTGTTCGTTCATCACATTTCATTGCGGCATATTATATGTTGACAATTTTTACCTATTTCTTGGAATACTCGCCTTGTGTAAGAGAGAACTAGAAATTGTAGAAGATGACTGCTCATACTAAGTTATAACCAGTACGGCGCCCCTGGCACTCAAAATTGAAGAAAATTTCCACCGTCATCCAACTTGCTTATAGGGATCGTTTTGACATGGAAATCAAGAGCGAGAGCAGAAAGACCAATAATAATAAATAAATAAAACCCATAAAGGGAATGTATGGTCTAGAGATAACAAACTTTCATACCAAATTTCCATCGTATGTAGCTGAAGAGCAAATTTTCTGGGTTTGAATAGTAAAGCAGTGATGCTCTGAGAGTAGTTGGGGAGGAAATCTAAACTCTGAGTGGCCTCCTCCAACTTTCCTCATGTTAGATGTGTCTAGAGTTGAGCGAATATGTTCGAAATCTGAATTTGCCATATTCATGCCATATTGGTACCTTATTCATGCCGAATTTGTTTGATGATTGGTTCCGAACTTTTTCAGTCATTTCTACTCCCATTGAGTCCAATGACGTTCGGAAAAAACAATATTTGCCGCCGATCATAATCGGTACCGAATTTTGAAAAATTCGCTCACCTCTAGACATGTCCCTGTAAAGAGCTACTTCTCACTAAAGGCACCCAAACTAGAGATAAACGAATAGATGTCGCTCCAAATTTTTGCCCAAAATTTGGGTGTAGCGTTTTTGAAAATTTTTGAGATTTGATTCACTTGAATGGATGGAAGCTGGTGCTGTTTTGCTGAATAATTTTTGGCTGGGGAAACTTTTTAAAAATAATTTTTAAATGCATTGAAGCATGAGATGGTGGTGACCTTATGGTTTGGGGTTTTTCCACCTTTTAGTATCACTCTTTGTATTTTCTATTTATACATTTCTTTTTTTTATTGCCTGCTCGCTGTGATAGTGCTGTGTAACATTGAGCAGGAAGAAGGCAGAGCTGTGAGCCATGGTCAAAGGCAATGGAAATATTGTTTGGGGTGTGGTGTGTGTTTTTTTTTTTTTATTCAGATCACAGTGTGATTGGCATAATTGAACCGATTTCTCTCGGATGAGAGATTTTGAGATCGTGTGACCCCAGCCTTAATGTGCAAATTGAACGATCCTTTGGCCAACAGCTCACCTCGACCGTCCTATATACACCAGATTATCCGTGTGCACAAGCGTGAAAAACAGGATGCAGCTGTAGCGTCGGCGTCCCTGCCCTCTGCCAGGCAGGGACGCTGTTCCCCTCACCCCTCTGCTCCAGGTCCGGCATCCTCCTGCCGCTCTGCTGGCGGCGCACGCTCCTTTCCTGCCTCTGTGCTTAGGGCGCGCGCGCGGGCGCTGCCCTCCCTCTTAAAGGGGCCGTGCGCGTCATCCTAAGGAGTCCCCAGCCAATGGCCGGAGGACTTCACCTTATATAAGGCCCCTCCTCCAAAATGGAGGTGCCCGAGCAATGTTGTTGCACAGTTCACTACTCTGCTTCAGTCCTCAGGGTCTTTGCCAGATACCTGTCTGTCGCTATCTGTTACCTGCCTGCCCGCTCACCTGGGAGCGCTCATCTGTTACCTGCCTGCACGCTCACCTGGGAGCGCTCATCTGTTACCTGCCTGCCCGCTCACCTGGAAGCGCTCATCTGTTACCTGCCTGCCCGCTCACCTGGGAGCGCTCATCTGTTACCTGCCTGCCCGCTCACCTGGGAGCGCCCATCGGTTACCTGCCTGCTAGCCTACCTGGAGGCTCAGCCATCACAGGTCGTATCTACACTCCTCCAGAGACCACCCCGGTCACTTGCCGTGACTCCTACCCACTCATCCAGAGACTGCCCCGGTCACTTGCCGTGACCTCCTACCCACTCATCCAGAGACTGCCCCGGTCACTTGCCGTGACCTCCTACCCACTCATCCAGAGACTGCCCCGGTCACTTGCCGTGACCTCCTGCCCACTCTTCCAGAGACTGCCCCGGTCACTTGCCGTGACCTCCTGCCCACTCTTCCAGAGACTGCCGCACTGCCGTGACCCCTCCACATCAAGACTGCCGTCACTGCCTGACCTCCTGCCCACTCATCCAGAGACTGCCTCGGTCACTTGCCGCGACCTTCCTGCCCGTCATCCAGAGACTCCTCGGTCACTGCCGTGACTACCTGCCCGTTCCACCCTGTCGCCACCCCGCCCTTACAAGGTCCGCCCCTTTGTATAGTAGCTCAGAGGTTCCACCTCCCAGACCCGTTACAGCAGCGCTAAAAAAAAAAAAAGTCACAATAAAAAAAAATATTCTAAGCTGTCAGACACATACCCTTGGCTGAGCGGAGAGGGTGTGTAAGGAGGAGAGATCGATGATCCAGCATTTGGGCAGCCGCTAGCGTGATCTGTGCGGCCCCCTTTGTGTTCGCCATTTGTGTTGTGAAATCTGGTAACGGATCCTTTGCAGATTTGGTAACTGGTAATACTAGGTATAATGGAGGTAACACGCCCATTTACCGCCCAGAGGATGATTTCTGAGCAATTTATAATTAAGTGAAAGTGATCTGTAAAACATGAGTCACATTAAAATAATCAAGGAAGTAAAACGCACCCGAGCACAAATGCCGCATTGTGCGGACCTACAACCATCTGGACACATTATATTCTATGTCTGCTGTTCCCATTATCTCCTGTGTCAGGTGCTCGGGGCACTGGTAGGGGGCTGAAGGTGTCGGGTATTTATAGATACTTTGGTTTAGGCAACCAAAGACACAGCGTCCTTTAGAGCAGGAAACTAACACTGTGGAGTTTTTCTTTGTTTACTCTGATTTCTGGATGTGAACATTTTTAGAGGAATTTCTCCTATTTTCTATTATGTAAATTCAGTAGAGAAGTTTCCTCCTAGAATAAGAAGCCATATAGGTGAGCAAACCTGGCTAATAAAAGCTGTTTAATGGCCGGTCTAGAGCAGAAGGACTTCCTGCTGGCCATGGGGCAGTGCCCGCCTGATGATTGACAGTTTAGGCCTGTAGCATGGCGCAGAAGTTGGCCCTAATGCTGTGCAATCTGATGCAGCTAGCAAAGGACGCTTTGCCTCTGCAGCGTGGGAGAATGATAGGTGCTGCGTCTGGCTATCGGCAGGTGCGCGGAGGCTGGGATTGGGAGCAAATACAGTGCTTTAGAGCTGCACTGACAAGCTGTACAGCAGAGTTTGTAAGGGCTGCGCTCCTTACATAGATCGGTCACCACTCGGACACTTTAGAGTATTTGAGAATGGAGAGGATTGTTAATAGGCAAGAAATTGCAGAATTGCTACTTTTAAAAGCCATTTTACACATTTAATAAGATGAGAAAACCACCCCTTTAAGGCCACATGGAGGGGTTGATAGTCCAGTTGGCATGCGCTGCGGTTTTTGAACTGTTAGGCGCAGGATATTTTTTTTGGGGGAGAACACCTGTTTCACACACAACACCAAGCATTAGGCTTAAGTTAAATTTTGAGGGTCGGAGTACAGCAGTACAACACTTATAATGTATCTGTCATGGCGTCTGCAACAATGATGATTTAAAAAAAAAAGTTTGGCATTGGAATGCAAGTTTAAAGGGTTGTCCACTACTAACCGCACAGCCTATCCTTAGGATTGATCATCAATATCAGATCAGTAAGGGTCCGACACCCCACTGATCAACTGTTTGCTGTTGTGGCGGCTGCCAGATGTACAGAGGCAGATCAGCACAGCTCCGCACACAGTGCTGTGGCCGTTCTCAGGTACTGCAGCTCAGATCACACGTCAATGGAGTTGAGCTGCAGTACCCACAGGGCTGCCACTAGGAATTTCAGAGCCCCATACTGGCAAAATTTTCGGGGCCTTGAGACTCTGCCCAGGCTATACCCCTCGAACTGTGCACAGCCCCACTGCTCTCATGGAAAAACTCAACTTCTCACCAATCGCACATTAACAGTTCCCATCACCAGATCACACATAAGCCGCCACCACAACAAGGTAGACTCTTTTGGCCGAGCTCTACTCTATATCCAATACAATTTAGGCATATTTTTATTTATTTTTCAATTTTTAAAATGACCAATAATATCACATACAAGGAACAAATGCCACCGCACCATTACCAGACCACATATTACCACCACATAGTGACCAAATAATAGCACATACAAGGAACAAATACCGCCACACCATGGCCGGAAAACATGTTACCACCACGTAGTGACTGAATACTACAATACTGATCATTAATAAAAAAAAAAAAATACTAATGTCACCATAAGTGCCATTATACACAGGAGAACTGTACTTAGTAGGCAGTGTCTGTGTACAGGTAATACAGTGATCACTGGTGACATTATACTCACGACCTCTGTATATATTGTACAGGTTATACAGTTATCAATGACATTATACAATGGAGCTCTGTATATAGTGTCAGTGTAAAGATAATAAAGTGATCACTGGTGACATTGTACACAGGACCGCTGTATATAATATGCAGTGTATAGTGTCAGTGTACAGGTAACACACTGACTCACCAGTGACGTCTCTAGGTGAAGTCCTTCATCTTTGCTTTTCATCTTCATCCAGCATGGACTGCCATCACTTCTTTCAGCCAGGGCTCATCTCTGCAGGAAATAAGTTATCTAGAGCACTGCTTGCAGAACACATTATTTTTTTCCCAACTTCTAAACTACACCAGATTAAGAAAAAAAGCGACAGTGTCGCTCTGCACAGTAACAGGGAGGCCCACTACATTTATGACTGCAGTAATAATATCCCATAATTAGCTCACTATGGTAAGAATATCCCCCATCCTGGCCCCCGTGTGTCTCATTCCTGTCTCCAGCCATATGTTCTCCCATCCTGCCCTCATGAGTATCCATTCTGCCACCATGTGATGTCCTATCCTGCCCCATCTGTCCCATGATCCTGCCCCCCTGTGTCTTCAATCCTGCCCCCGTGCCGCTTTCAATAAAAAATTTTAAAAAACCTTTCTCCTTACCTGGCCGCACTCCTGGGGCAAAGCTCCCTTCATGCATTTCAAGCGTGCACTCGCTGGCGAATGACAATGATGTCATACACCGCCGATATGCCTGCTGATGTTAGCTGCCAGCATCCCATTGGCTGGCGGCTTTTAACTATATATAGAGTTTAACTGAACCTGCGTCTTGAACGCAGGTTCAGTTACTGCACTGGAAGAATACTGCCGCTGAAGCCCGATGAGCAGAAGAGATGTGGCCTGATGCGGGCTCCCTCTGCTCATCGGGCCCCATAACGCCAGTCAGGATAGTAATGCCCTAATGGCTGCCCTGAGTACCCAAGTAATTTCCATGAAGATCAAAAACAATTTTTATTGTTATTCTTTATCATTTCCAATCACTAAAGCTATATGTACAATTTGTTCGGATTACTTAAAGGAAATGTTTCACTTACTGGGCTGCTTGCTGTAGTTTTGATTAAAATAGTGATTTTATTAGTTGCAGCTCATGAATACTGAGTTCTGTATAACCCCACCCACACCACTGACTGATCTATGTACACTGTGCATAGGCAGAAAGCTTCCAATCAGTGCTGGGGGCTGGGTTATAATGAGCTCAAGGTTTACTAGTCCGCTAGTGATGATTATCTGCTTATTAAAACAATGATTTTATCAAAACTGCAGCAAGCAGCCCAATAAGCAACATTATTGCTGCAATCACAAGGTGAAGGAGCATGGTACTGTTAGTAGCGTGCAAAATAGGTGCATATAGGATTGTCTGTCCGATGGGTGTCTGCATGTCAGCGTCCTCTTGCACTGAACAGTACCATGGCCCTTTTGCCTTTCCACAAGCATCCTGGCGCACACGGCCTATCCGGCAGCGATCCTTCCTACTTGCTCTAATTGGAGTTGTGCCCAACTCCTCAAGGCCTTTTTCAACTATTTTCCCTACATTATGCTGGTGACCAATTCCCCTTTAAGAATTTCCAGATTTCGTGCTCTGTTTAGTCGAAACCTAACATCTTCCTTATGTTCATGTGCAGATAGCAGGATTGTTATTGTAAAACACAAACCTCACAGTACCTGATACCGGTAGGTATCGGCATTCGGACGTGTTCCTGGAAGCCGTAAGCTTGGCACGCCGCCATGCTCTCCTTCGTCTGCAGCAAGTGCCAACTTTTTTAACTTAGCCCTGGAATGTGAGAGCCGTCCTTGTACGTATCAGATTAGACAAGTCTATCGCTACTCATACAAGTAGCTGAGCTGTAGTTTTGGAAAGTGCAGCAAAAATTGTAACATCTATTTATATAATCGTCTTAGCCTGTCTGTCTGTGTCTGTCAGGAAATCCCGCATCGCTGATTCCTCCGGCCGCGGCCAATCAGCGACGCAGGGCTAACTCTGCCCATGTGGTCATGTGACTCACCAACTGCCCATGATGTACTGAACATGTTTTGTCAGTTACAGTGTCTGATGTCCTTCTGTCACATTTACTGAACACGGGTAATACACAGGTAACATGAGGTAATACACAGGTAACATGAGGTAATACACAGGTAACATGAGGTAATACACAGTTATATGAGGTAATACACAGTGACATGAGGTAATACACAGTAACATAAACGACGCAGGGCTAACTCCGCCCATGTGGTCATGTGACTCACCAACTGCCCATGATGTAATGAACATGTTTTGTCAGTCTTAAATCTTCATAAATAAACTACATAGATATTCTAAAATACCCGATGCGTTAGAATCGGGCCACCATCTAGTGTGAATAATAAGTGCCGAAGACTCTGCCCCAAGAATGCTGACGTATGTCCAGATGCACTTAAATCTACATGTATATACAAGAATGTCTTGTAAAGAGTGCTCTTTTACAGCATTTGGGGCAGGATAGACTCCTTTAATTTGCAGGTTAGTAGCGTTTCCATACAGTATGGTCGCCTCAATAAAAGTGCAGCTACTAGGAGAAAATGATCTTTATTCTTCCCAGGAGCCGCCGGCTTTCAGTCAGACGTGTGCCCGGATCTTCTACAGTCACCACTTGTTACACAGTGAGCAGCGGCTGTCCTGTCACTTTCTCAGCTCACTCATGTACTGCACGGAGACCTGTCAATCAAAGGGCTAAAGCGTGCTTACCACTCGCTGTGTGGAGCTGTGACTGTAGTTGCTCCGGCCGTACCTCTATGACCGAATGCTTGCAGGTTAATGGTTTTTGTGGACATGATCAGTTCCCTTTTAAAGAGTAACAACTTTTAATATAATAATAATAATAATAATAAAAAAATATATATATATATATATTGCTCAAACCAATGATCAGAAGGGCTGAGCTCATGTAAGGAGATGGACAAAGGGTAGATTTCTTCAGTTAATGTATAATGGATGTCTGCAAGTCAGTGCCGTCATCTATTGACCAAAAGATTGTAGGGCCAATAAAAGTGGAAAGGATTGCAGGAACTGCATAACGAAGTGTTTGATTCCTGAGGAGAAGAGATTGAAGGAGGCACCAGGTCAGGCTGACAGCTGTGGCACAGTTGATTAATAATAGGGCTAGAAGTTTCCTATCTGAATTATAGACTGTAGACATGGATCACTTACAATCCTAATGATTTAGTATGGTTTTCCAATGTATCCTGAAAAAATATTCTGTCCGTGATGTTTTTTATTTTTTTAATAAGCTGTCCAGAAAAAATAAGTTGGAAACCCTGTTACAGAGTAATGAAGTTTATTTCTATATTTTTGATCCGAACTTGTTTTCAATAAGATAATATGCCTTGTGCAAAGGGATCCAAAGGGTACGTGCGCATAAGACTTATCTGTGGAATTTCTGCTGAGTAATTTGCAGATGCAAGATTTGCACCACAATTTTGTGGATTTTGTAGCTGGATTACAGTGGTTTTTAATGTCTACATTTCAAAGGTTTTAATCCATAGTGATATTCCGCAGCTAAAATTGACATATTGCAGATGTCGGATCTGCATATCTCCTCCTCAGTGTAGGGGGGGTTGAGATTTCGAAAGAATACACAGCAGGAGAATCCAAACGGAAGACCTGCAATGTATCAGATTTAAATTAAATTTAGTACTTCATGTCTATATTATAAAAAAAAAAAAAAAAAAAAACTTTCCATTTTCATACTGGCCACACGTACATTAGCAGCAATAGTTTTCTCAGTTCCTATTATCTTTTGTAAGAGGCATCTAATGAGCATGTGCAAACATCATTGTACAGGAGGGGGAGGAGGTGAGCTGTGATTGCACTTATTGTGAATGGTGGATCATGTTATTGTAATCCTGTCTGTGAAGATAATGAAACATCTGAAAAGGCTTTTTTTTTTTTTTCTGCACACCAATTTTGTTGGCATTTTCATGATGAGGATGTGACTCCAGGGCTTGTCTTATTCATAACAAACTGTGAAGTACCTTACTCCACAAATCTTACTCCTGTCCCTGTCGGGAGTAAGATTTGTTGCGAGATGCCACTTTTTCACTAATCGCCCGCTCATCAAGTTCACACCCGTCTCGATAAATTGGGGGGGGCTTTGAATCTAAACTGGTCCAAGTGGCAAGTGTGAACATTGTAAGGTGTGTGTGGTTTTTTTGCTTTTGTTTTCTATAATACAGATTGTGATATGGAAAAAATAATTTAAAAAATGCATTAATCACAAACCTGATTATTAGATAATTTTCTGCTGATACATATTCCATAAAAAAATACAAATACATGTTGCTGCTGCCTCTAAGGTCCCTGCAGACCCTGCATGGAGGCCTCTGGCTGTGAGTGTGGAATGTAGGGGCGCGGTGGTGGGGGCTGATTAACCTTATTTTATCTGTTAAATTCTTAAAGTATCTTCATTTTGCAGATAGTAGAGGGGTGAGAGTCTTCTATTCCTGATCCTGCAGCACTGACCAGGAAAAACAAGCACAAGAGATATATTATATTATATTTTTTGATATACCGTACATATCTTTTTCACTCCTCAACCCATATATATATATATTTTTTTCTTGCAGGAAATCCTAGTATTCTGTGGAAAGAGACACCACCTGACCGAGGAATTGAAAACTTCTTGCAATTTGTGGAATTATTTATTTGCATAATTCCTTCAAATCGTTTTAAAAGGTTTTTTTTTTTTTCCTGTGGATTTTTTTTTTTCTTCTCACATGATACAATATGTTCCAGGAAACCTGAAGGATTTGGTTTTGTTTTCTTTTGTTTTTTTTTTTTTCTGGAATCTACAATGGTGAGACTCTGACATCAGAGAAAAGCCATCTCTAAACAAGAACGGGTTAGGTGACTCTGTAAAACACGTGCCCTGTAGGATCTTATAATTTAGGGTCCTTGCCCTTTTAAGGAGGATTTTTTTTTTTAAGTAGTTTTTGGCTACCTTGTCCTAACCCAGAAATATAAAAATGGAGTATGGGAACCTGACAAACCCAGTATACAGTCCTGAGGCTCCCCTGAAGAAGGAGCAATGAAAGTCTTCAGCAGCATGGTCCATTCATATCTGGATCTGGTTCAGCGAAATGCCTTCCCGCCTGGTAAGTATATTGGGAAGGAAGACGTGCAGTGAAATTCCTAAAATTCCCCCAAATCCATTTTAAAGTGTTTGTCCCATCTTCATAAATGGATATTTTTCAAGCATTTTTTCAATTTACTGCTTATTAAAATTTCAGCCGTTCTTGAGATAGTTTTCTTCAGTTTACAGCTAGTTGTCTTGGATACCGACCATGCTGCTAGACAACAGAACATGTACAGTGCTTACAAGCTCTTTTCTATTGAGCTTGTTAGCACTGTTTTGGGGATTTTTGCTGCAAGCTAGAGAGCTGAGGTGGTCGGTTTCCTAGGCAATGAGCTGTAAACAAGTGTTACTATCTCAAGAACAGATGTAAATTTTAAGAAGCCGTAATTGCACAGATTAATATGAATTCTGGACCCTGCATAAATAAACCGTTTCTTATCTAATGATATTTTCAGATTTCTTTCTTTAGCAATGTAGCTATAACGACCCTGCATGGTGTCCTCTTCTGCCCTGATGGCTGACGTCCTCCTGGTATCAGTTATAGACGTAACATACGTTTTTTTGAGCTTTTCATGACGAGATTCCTCTAGAGCAGAAGTGGGCACCGGTGTACGACCTGTCAGTAATCTCGTGCTCCGTTAATGGGTTCCAAGCTGCAGGGTGTTCACGGCTTCGTAGATTTGGTTATCACTTTGGCATCGCTGCAGAACTCTGCACATTTGGGTCCTATTTCCATTGCACATTTTCATATTTTCATGTTGTCTTTATTTGTGCATGCAAATATCCTGAGCCTGGCACAGAAGGGGAACTGTCAAAATCCTGTGTGTCGACCCGCCACCACAATTGTGGATTACCAGGGCAATGGGGTACTCAGCCGAGCCCGTAGAAGTCTATGGGATTTTTGTCACAGGTAGCTGTGGCTCGGTCTGTGGCCCTGGCGGTCTGGCGTATGTTGTTGGGGAATATTTACAGGGATAACTATATACAGTTCGTGACGCCACCTGTAGTATTCTGGTAATTAGTACCAGCGCTGCTGTAGATCTCTGAGGGGATGGTGAGGCAGCTAGATGTCGGGTCCCCTACAGGTGGACTCTTCCCTCAGGTCGGTAGTTAGGTAGGGATTGTGCAGGCATGCAGTAATAACTCAGTCTCACACAGTCAAAGTCTTTCCATACCTTTACTTGCAAGATGTTAAGGCAGGTCCCAGGGAGGCTGATCCACGAGAGTGTATTTTGAGGCAGCAGCTGGACAAGTTAGGGGCCTCCTTTATCTCCAATATGGCGAGTGCAACTAGCATGAAGCGTAGTTCCTCAATCTTCAGCAATGCTTGCTGTAACTGCCCAGTCAGTGTAGTGTTAGGAGCCTTCCTGTGAAGGAGCTGAATACTTATGTAGTCCTGCAGAACTCCGAAGCCTTCACTCCCCCTGACCCCAGCTACGTACCGACTATAAGGGGCTTGTCTGCCGCGACCTAGGGTCCGGTAGATTCCTGGTTTTCCTGTCACCGTGCCTGAAGCAACAGTGACTCTTCGGTCCCCAGTGACCGGTAGAAACGTGCTGGACTTCTGCAATCCGTTAAGCACAAATCTTATAATCCACTTGCCTTTCGCCTTGTCCACGCTGGTAACATAAACACTCTTACTAGCCAAGGGTCGAGCAGTCACTTCTTTCTTTTTCCTTCCAATCAAGTTCACCACAGATGCTCAGTTATCACAGGCAGGAGCACGTCTCTGTACCTGATACTGTCCTCTAGACAGGAATGCTGAAGACTTTCTGGGTTACAACTTGTTCTTTCTTTCAATGTATGCTGAGGAGATGACACAGCTCTGACCAGACTAAGGTGTATTCCAACACCTATACCAGACTCCACTTTCCAAGCTGATGAGATAGCAATCTAGACTCCTTCCTCCCTCTAGATGCAGACT
The DNA here is from genome assembly GCA_033576555.1 of Oophaga sylvatica. Lineage (NCBI taxonomy): Eukaryota > Metazoa > Chordata > Amphibia > Anura > Dendrobatidae > Oophaga > Oophaga sylvatica. The sequence continues at coordinate 590,365,935 of JARQOD010000003.1, forward strand.
CTCTCACTGTAGTCTAGACGCAGACTCTCCACGTCCTTACTGCCCGAAGACAGGAACTAGAACTGACTGACTAAAAACACTCCTACACATACCTTCTTGACCACTCCCTAGAGTATCCTTCACTACCCCAAGGGTGTGTCTAGTGTGTGTAGAGTGAATGCATATTGAGCATTAAGCCGCTGCCTCTCCATACACTCTCCAGGGTACTGCGTGTGCCTACCACCAGGGCTACACATTCCCCCATGGTAAACGACAGCACTCCCGGGCTGTGAAATACAAAAGACAGAAAATTTTTGTTTATGCAATAACATTTGGAACAATAACATCTTCCCATCCGGGAGGTAAGAATACTTTGAACGTTACAAACTTTAATACAAAAATACAAATAGCATCAAATGTCATTCAATAAATAAATTTACAATATACTTGTGAAGGACCCGCACCAAACCTTCAACGTGGGTCCTGGGTGGGCTGCAGGACATCCAAGTGCAGACCTCACTCAGTGCCACACCACACGGGTTTTGTTTTTCAGAGGTAGATATGGATGGTTTATGTAAAACCAAGATAGGGCACTAAAGTGCAACTATATACAAGAGAGTTCTGGGTAAGCATAGTCCTTTACCTCGAAAAGTCCATTTACAAAGAAAGACATAATAAATCACATTGTAAAAGTGCAACTGTTTATCATATATTAATTATCAATTATCATCTATCAATTACCCAGCCGGGCATTCTATAACTAGAAATATATATACTCATTATATATAACTTGTGCAAAACTCTTTTTCAAAAACATTGTAAACTTTCTGCTTTCTACTTGTGGTAGATCCGATAGGGATCTCACCAACTCTATACCATTTATTCGTCTTCTTCTAATACTTTTTCCACCACATTTTCCACGCCGGGGGCTGGAACAACGCAATGGCCCTTGATCCCAGGACCAGCAAATCATGTGCTGCGATCAGGGTTTGGGTTGCGACAGTTCTGGTTTGAACCTCTAGGGGCGCAACGGGTACACTTTCTTCGCATGACACCGATTGCGTCTCCATTACTGTTAGCGATATAGACCGCGTCAGGGTTTGCGATCTAGACTGGGTCGCATTTGGCGATATGGAAGTGGCTTTCACTTGCGATAGACCTTGGGTCGCATGTTGCGATGACTTTGACGGGGGCGATGCTGGGGCACGGCCGGATGCTGCTGAAGCTGGAAACGGGGACGCTGCGGTAATGGTGACGATACCTGCGTCTGGGACGGGGTCGCGGACGATGGCGACGTTCAGGGCATACCACCCCTTCATTCCCCAATGCCGCGTATAAGTGACTATGTCGCCGTTTACTAAGTCCCTCCCGGGATGGCCTTGTGGCAGGTGAGATTCCACGTCACGCCTGCTGACGAAGACCGCTGGGTAGAGGCCCGGTTCACGAATAAAGCCCCAGCCCTTCCGGAGCTGGAACTCAGTCACACACCCCTGCCGCCGCGGTTCCCGTAAGGTACCTTTGTCGCGACGGACAGTCTCCTTGTCAGCAATCAGCTCGGCAAACTGTCGCTGGCGGTTCTTCTGGATTTCCCGCGCTTCCTCCTGCTGGCGCCTCTTTGTCTCACGACTCCGCCATTCTTGCTCCCACTGGGCGGTGTAGGCGACGTCATCCAGGCGCGCCATTTCGTCCCAGTCCACATCTGGTAGTGACGGACAGGACCCCTCCGGTGTCCCTGCCGGGGACCGATAATCTGCTGCGGCCTCTTGGCCGGGCGGGCGCTCCGGGATTGGCTGTACCTCCTCAACCTCCTCCGCATCCACCGCTTCACCGGTGGGGTCAGGAACGGTACTTTCGGGGGCAGCCTCCGGTTGCTCCTTCGCCTTAGGCAGCAGACTCTTCGGTACTTTGAATCGTGGGGGTTCGTTGAGGGGAGGGGACGCCGTGTTCGTCATCCGCCATTTCTGCAGGTTACAGCGGCGTCTCTCAATCTCCTCCAGTCCAGGTTGGAACAACTGCTTTAGGCGTGAGTTCTCCTCCTGGACCTCTAACAACGCCTGTTGCAGGTGCAGGATCGCATAGGCCTCGGATGCCGATGGCAGCTTGGCGGGGGCACGGGGCCTGCCTTCCTCCGCTGCTCCGCTCGGCTCCACACGTCCGGCCTCCATCATGTTCCAGAAGATTCCCTCTTTCTGTGGAGACATCCGGTCTCTTCCGTGGAGGTGGGGTTTGCGTCTCCTCCTCCTCGCAGGGAAAGTGAAGAGGAGGCGGACCTCCTTTGCTGTAGGGCAGGACCGCATGTTATAGTAGCACTTTGAGAGGACAGGCATTTTCTTCGCGCCACAGGGGGTAGACGCCCACGAAGGTACGCCCACCTTCTTCTCCAGCGCCTGAGGGCGCGAATATGGCGACTAAAATGGCGATTTTGGCGCCAAAAGTGCAAACAGTCCTTTTTACAAAAACAAGTCCTTAGGCACGCAGGGCTTGCAATTTCGCGAGTTTGGTATCCTGTTCGTGACGCCAAGTTGTTGTGTCGACCCGCCACCACAATTGTGGATTACCAGGGCAATGGGGTACTCAGAGCCGAGCCCGTAGAAGTCTATGGGGATTTTTGTCACAGGTAGCTGTGGCTCGGTCTGTGGCCCTGGCGGTCTGGCGTATGTTGTTGGGGAATATTTACAGGGGATAACTATATACAGTTCGTGACGCCACCTGTAGTATTCTGGTAATTAGTACCAGCGCTGCTGTAGATCTCTGAGGGGATGGTGAGGCAGCTAGATGTCGGGTCCCCTACAGGTGGGACTCTTCCCTCAGGTCGGTAGTTAGGTAGGGATTGTGCAGGCATGCAGTAATAACTCAGTCTCACACAGTCAAAGTCTTTCCATACCTTTACTTGCAAGATGTTAAGGCAGGTCCCAGGGAGGCTGATCCACGGAGAGTGTATTTTGAGGCAGCAGCTGGACAAGTTAGGGGCCTCCTTTATCTCCAATATGGCGAGTGCAACTAGCATGAAGCGTAGTTCCCTCAATCTTCAGCAATGCTTGCTGTAACTGCCCAGTCAGTGTAGTGTTAGGAGCCTTCCTGTGAAGGAGCTGAATACTTATGTAGTCCTGCAGAACTCCGAAGCCTTCACTCCCCCTGACCCCAGCTACGTACCGACTATAAGGGGCTTGTCTGCCGCGACCTAGGGTCCGGTAGATTCCTGGTTTTCCTGTCACCGTGCCTGAAGCAACAGTGACTCTTCGGTCCCCAGTGACCGGTAGAAACGTGCTGGACTTCTGCAATCCGTTAAGCACAAATCTTATAATCCACTTGCCTTTCGCCTTGTCCACGCTGGTAACATAAACACTCTTACTAGCCAAGGGTCGAGCAGTCACTTCTTTCTTTTTCCTTCCAATCAAGTTCACCACAGATGCTCAGTTATCACAGGCAGGAGCACGTCTCTGTACCTGATACTGTCCTCTAGACAGGAATGCTGAAGACTTTCTGGGTTACAACTTGTTCTTTCTTTCAATGTATGCTGAGGAGATGACACAGCTCTGACCAGACTAAGGTGTATTCCAACACCTATACCAGACTCCACTTTCCAAGCTGATGAGATAGCAATCTAGACTCCTTCCTCCCTCTAGATGCAGACTCTCTCACTGTAGTCTAGACGCAGACTCTCCACGTCCTTACTGCCCGAAGACAGGAACTAGAACTGACTGACTAAAAACACTCCTACACATACCTTCTTGACCACTCCCTAGAGTATCCTTCACTACCCCAAGGGTGTGTCTAGTGTGTGTAGAGTGAATGCATATTGAGCATTAAGCCGCTGCCTCTCCATACACTCTCCAGGGTACTGCGTGTGCCTACCACCAGGGCTACACACCTGTAGGCACAGCTATGTTTTATCATTAAAGGGACCCTAACCCCTGTCCTTTACCGAGTGGTTTAATGTCATTTGTATTCTGATTCCAGTCTGGGAAACTCAGAAAACCGTGACACTTTGACGCCCAGCTAGGTATTCCCTGCTATGATGTGGGGGGCCCCCTCGTTCTCGCCCCTCGTTCTCGCCCCTCGTTCTCGCCCCTCGTTCTCGCCCCTGGTTCTCGCCCCTCGTTCTCGCCCCTCGTTCTCGCCCCTCGTTCTCGCCCCTCGTTCTCCTTTCTCTCTGCTACTAAAAATAAGTGCCAATACTAGATCTTGTGAAGAGCTGCTAGATGGCAAATAAAGCCCCCCATTTCCTGTTGAGTTTGGAACCCCCTAGGTACAAACGTTGACCCTTTGACTACTTTAGACCGCCAGACAATGTAAAATTATAATCCCACTCACCCCCACACACTAGACTAACATTGTCTGAATCCACCAATATCAATGGGTCAGCTGACAGTATAATGAGTATGGGGGAAGCCCCCAACAAATGATTGTTGGGGATTCTGGATCTGGCAAGTGAAATTTCAAACTGCCGATCCTTTTTGTTCTTTATAAAGAAGACGATGCCAGCAGAGTGGTGGTAGAGAGAACACGAGTGCTCGCCAAAGCGGGACAGTCGGGTGAGAGAGCTGCCAGCTGAACAACTGTCCAAAGCATTTTTTGGACGACATCCTTCTAATATGTATTCGGGGTGTTGAGGTTAAGCGTCAATCGCCTTTAGACAAAAAGGATCTTTATGCTTTACTACCATAGACTATCGGGCATATTGTAGCTATAAAAAAAAGCTATAAAACTAACCCTGATTCTTACCTGTGATGCTCTTCCTCCCCTCTCACAGCCTTAGTCTCAGCAGGCACTGAGGGAGAAGTACTGCAGCTGCATCCCCCTCCTCCTCCATATCTTGTAGATATTATTTTTTATTAGATCTATTAATTATATTTTTGGGGTGGGGAGAAGGAGGGTTTGGAGCAAACGAGACTTCAAATTATTTGAGAAGAGACAGAGAATTTGGGGCCAATTTACACTGGCCGACCGCTGCCCTTTAAACGGCCGCCGATGGCTACGTGCAGGCTGATTGCCAAATCTCTTCAGACCGGCTGACCGCACTCCCATGCGCACAGAGCAATTGTCCATCCGATCGTCTTGTGCCTGTGAAATATCATTCCCTGCTGAAAACAATAATTTTTAAGCAAACTTAAAAACATTTCAGTTAACACTAATTTAACTATTTCAGTTAACATTATTTGGGGAAAAAAAAGTGTAAAAGCCATCCCACCGCAACAAGGTATACCCCATCGGGGCAGTACCGACCTCTTGTAGTTCACCTCACAATGTTGACAGACTATAAAATAGATAATGGCAGAGTAGGACCTGAGTCCCGTTGCCATTATTAGCACCTGCCCGTGGAAAGGTATATGGTATATATATAAACCTATTGATCCAATCGCTCATAAACTCTGACATTGCAGTCACATTTCCCTAGAATAGCAACAACAGTGCCGTTTGGAGTGCCCCCTGTAATGGTGGTGCCCCTGTAATGGCGGCGTCCCCTGTAATAGTGGTGCCCCCTGTAATGTGCCTTCCAAATAAACCTCACGATCGCTCTTTAGGCATCTGAGTATTCTATATTAGCGCAGACAGAAATCGCATATTTCAGGCTCCACTGGTTTAGTGTAAATGCACATTTTCTCCTCCCGTCTATTCTTGCCGAGTAGGTGTGATGTCAGAGTTGTGCTCTGAGCCAATCAGAAGTCTCCAATGTAGCCCCTGCTTCCTCCTCCTGACTGGACCAGCTTCAGCTGCATCCCCTCCTCCCTCATTTATATTTTGCATTTTACTCTGGACAGATCTTGTTGTTAGTGAGGAGGTTTAAGAACTTTTACAGAGATCCAGAAGATGAGAAATGGGGAAAAAGTTGACTGAGAAGCTACTATCCCTGAAAACATATTACAAAGTTTGATATAGGGTCTAAGGAGTAAGGTCTCTCCTTGTGGAGAGTGACATACCAGCTCTGGCGTGTCGAGGTAAGGAGGCTTATTCGCCGTGCAATGCTCCTCTGGGAAATTTAATATGCAAATTGCCTCTTCAAAAAAAGAGGACTTGTACTCTATAGCGCCACCTATTGGAAGTAGCGATTAAGCCTCCTTACCTCGACATGCCAGAGCTGGTATGTCACTCTCCACAAGGAGAGACCTTACTCCTTAGACCCTAGTCCAGAGCCTCTCATCTAGCCAAATCAGATCTCTCCTACTTTGCACTGACGAGGACCAACAGTCCGAAACACCGTGTCTGCAAATGGAGATACTGATTTGGCTTTTATCCTAAGTCATATTACAAGACTCGTTAAAGGGTTGATTGTGACTTGTAGGATCGCTACTTCCAATAGGTGGCGCTATAGAGTACAAGTCCTCTTTTTTTGAAGAGGCAATTTGCATAATAAAGTTTGATATATTCACTTGTGGCCTCAATTTTCAGCAGTTAGATTTTCCACCCAACTTTCCCAGGGAACAGAGGAGTAGAAGATCCCCATTAGATCAAAATGGGCTGAACCCTCCGATACGGACTCCCCACTTTCTCCTAATAGATGATGTAGAGAAAGTAGTTTTCTGGAAGCAACTTTCTCCGCTCCCCTCTGGAGAGTGTTGGAGGCCCCATACCCCGATGGTCAGCTAGTTGGGCAGAAACTGGCGCGTTCAGTTGCCCCCTTTACCCTTATGTGTGTGGGGTCTCTAGACTGTGTATACAATGAGACGTGTGAGAACTGACTGCTTCAGATAACACACAGGCGGATTTCTGCTATTCAATGACTGACGTATTCCCTGGGTTATAAATGAGCCTTGAAAGCAAACACTGCAACAAAGCTGCTATACGCAGGTGTTATACGCCACATGGAGCTGTACTAAACCGTGCAAACACCCGCTGACTGATAGGACCAGCAGCACACACTGAAATAAGTTATAGGTTCTGTTCTTATGGGAAAAAACACAGGAATTTTCACTTGTCAATGATGAGATTAAATCCGGCCATGGCGGCGGGTGTAAGACATAATACTAATAATATAATATAAAATAAAATATGTGGCAGGGGTTTTGGCCATGATATTCCTCCTCTTGCCTCTTCTGCCTTCTCCAGCACTTCCTTTTTCTTTTGTCCTCTTCCTCATCATCCTCACCATTAATAGTGTTGAGCGTGCTCGGATACCAAACAAGCAATCGCTGCATGTGTTGCGGCCTTCGAGCAGCTGAGAGACTTGTAGCCACGGTGACACGAACATATTATTCAAGCACCCCGAAGTGCTCAATTGGCGACATCACTCGCTTATCGCTTTTCCACCTCCTGTTTTCTCTTGTTTTTGCTCTCATTCACCTAGACTTCGTTATTCTCCTCCATTTCTTTTCACTCTCCTTTCTCTTCTTTGTCGTCGGCCTCCTCTCTCTGCTCTTTTTTGTCTTCGGCCTCCTCTCTCTGCTCTTTTTTGTCGTCGGCCTCCTTTCTCTGCTCTCTTCTTTGTCGTCGGCCTCCTCCCTCTTCGCTCTCTTCTTTGTCGTCAGCCTCCTCTCTCTTCTCCGCTCTCCTTCTTTGTCGTCGGCCTCCTCTCTCTCCGCTCTCTTTTTTGTCGCCGGCCTCCTCTCTCTCCGCTCTCTTCTTTGTCGTCGGCCTCCTCTCTCTCCGCTCTCCTTCTTTGTCGCCGGCCTCCTCTCTCTCCGCTCTCTTCTTTGTCGCCGGCCTCCTCTCTCTCCGCTCTCTTCTTTGTCATCGGCCTCCTCTCTCTCCGCTCTCTTCTTTGTCATCGGCCTCCTCTCTCTCTGCTCTCTTTTGTCGTCGGCCTCCTCTCTCTCCGCTCTCTTCTTTGTCGTCGGCCTCCTCTCTCTTCGTTCTTCTTTGTCGTCGGCCTCCTCCCTCTTCGCTCTCTTCTTTGTCGTCAGCCTCCCTCTCTCCGCTCTCTTCTTTGTCGCCGGCCTCCCTCTCTCTCCGCTCTCTTCTTTGTCGTCGGCCTCCTCTCTCTCTCTCCGCTCTCTTCTTTGTCGCCGGCCTCCTCTCTCTCCGCTCTCTTCTTTGTCGTCGGCCTCCTCTCTCTCCGCTCTCTTCTTTGTCGTCGGCCTCCTCTCTCTCCGCTCTCTTCTTTGTCGTCGGCCTCCTCTCTCTCCGCTCTCTTCTTTGTCTTCGGCCTCCTCTCTCTCCGCTCTCTTTTGTCGTCGGCCTCCTCTCTCTCCGCTCTCTTCTTTGTCGTCGGCCTCCTCTCTCTCCGCTCTCTTCTTTGTCGTCGGCCTCCTCTCTCTCCGCTCTCTTCTTTGTCGTCGGCCTCCTCTCTCTTCGTTCTTCTTTGTCGTCGGCCTCCTCCCTCTTCGCTCTCTTCTTTGTCGTCGGCCTCCTCTCTCTCCGCTCTCTTTTTTGTCGCCGGCCTCCTCTCTCTCCGCTCTCTTCTTTGTCGTCGGCCTCCTCTCTCTCCGCTCTCTTCTTTGTCGCCGGCCTCCTCTCTCTCCGCTCTCTTCTTTGTCGCGGCCTCCTCTCTCTCCGCTCTCTTCTTTGTCATCGGCCTCCTCTCTCTCCGCTCTCTTCTTTGTCATCGGCCTCCTCTCTCTCCTGCTCTCTTTTGTCGTCGGCCTCCTCTCTCTCCGCTCTCTTCTTTGTCGTCGGCCTCCTCTCTCTTCGTTCTTCTTTGTCGTCGGCCTCCTCCCTCTTCGCTCTCTTCTTTGTCGTCAGCCTCCTCTCTCTCCGCTCTCTTCTTTGTCGCCGGCCTCCTCTCTCTCCGCTCTCTTCTTTGTCGTCGGCCTCCTCTCTCTCCGCTCTCTTCTTTGTCGTCGGCCTCCTCTCTCTCCGCTCTCTTTTGTCGTCGGCCTCCTCTCTCTCCGCTCTCTTCTTTGTCGTCGGCCTCCTCTCTCTCCGCTCTCTTCTTTGTCGTCGGCCTCCTCTCTCTCCGCTCTCTTCTTTGTCGTCGGCCTCCTCTCTCTCCGCTCTCTTCTTTGTCGTCGGCCTCCTCTCTCTCTCGCTCTCTCTCTTTGTCTCGGCCTCCTCTCTCTCCGCTCTCTCTTTGTCGTCGGCCTCCTCTCTCTCCGCTCTCTTCTTTGTCGTCGGCCTCCTCTCTCTCCGCTCTCTTCTTTGTCGTCGGCCTCTCCGTCTCTTCTCGCTCCCTCTCGTTCTTTGTCGTCGGCCTCCTCTCTCTCCGCTCTCTTCTTTGTCGTCGGCCTCCTCTCTCTCCGCTCTCTTCTTGTCGTCGGCCTCCTCTCTCTCCGCTCTCTTCTTTGTCGCCGGCCTCCTCTCTCTCTCCGCCTCTCTTCTTTGTCGTCGGCCTCCTCTCTCTCCGCTCTCTTCTTTGTCGTCGGCCTCCTCTCTCTCCGCTCTCTTCTTTGTCGCGGCCTCCTCTCTCTCCGCTCTCTTCTTTGTCGTCGGCCTCCTCTCTCTCCGCTCTCTTTTTTCGTCGGCCTCCTCTCTCTCCGCTCTCTTCTTTGTCGTTCGGCCCTCCTCTCTCTCCGCTCTCTTCTTTGTCGTCGGCCTCCTCTCCTCCTCTCCCTCCGCTCTCTTCTTTGTCGTCGGCCTCCTCTCTCTCCGCTCTCTCTTTGTCGTCGGCCTCCTCTCTCTCCGCTCTCTTCTTTGTCGTCGGCCTCCTCTCTCTTCGCTCTCTTCTTTGTCGTCGGCCTCCTCTCCCCTCTCTGTCCTCTCTCTCGCTTCTTCTTTGTCGCCGGCCTCCTCTCTCTCCGCTCTCTTCTTTGTCGTCGGCCTCCTCTCTCTCCGCTCTCTTCTTTGTCATCGCCTCCTCTCTCTCCGCTCTCTTTTGTCGTCGGCCTCCTCTCTCTCCGCTCTCTCTTTGTCGTCGGCCTCCTCTCTCTCCGCTCTCTTCTTTGTCGTCGGCCTCCTCTCTCTTCGTTCTTCTTTGTCGTCGGCCTCCTCTCTCTCTCTCTTCTTGTCTGGCCTCCTCTCTCTCCGCTCTCTTCTTGTCGTCGGCCTCCTCTCCACCTAGCATGTCTGTGGATGAGACTTGTAAATTGTCATTTACTTGTCCTCTGCTGATTCATCATGATGTGTGGATTTCTTCTAGTGAGAACAGTTACCGACATTCGTGTTAGTAATTTAAGGCCGCCTCGGTCTCGCCCCCATCTCTGCCTCAACATCACCCAGATGTGCCCACTTGTCAGGTTTTTGCAACCCCACCGTTTTTGCCGTGGCCTTGCACAAATTTGCCTGGATTGATTTTGTAAATTCTGGACAGTCGCTGTATATGTGATTGTTTTCTTGATTGCCACCCAGTTTTCCCAGAGGAAAATACAGATGTAAAAAAAGTTTCAACAATTTGACCGAAGAACAAGACTTTATAATCGGTGCTAGAAATATGGCGACATATCAGTGTATGAAAACCTGAATTTCCACATATCTAAAGAATTCTACATATAACTAAAAACCAGGAGCTCGGCCACAGTTTATTGTTCATCACAGGCACGATAAATCATTAACGCTTAGAAGAACCTCTGGTAGAGTTATAGAAACTGGCACCACGGTCATGCTTTCTGCAGGGCCTAAAGGGGCGGGAAGGCAAGTTTATAAATTAGTTTTAAGCCGCTATGTGTCTCCACGGTGACAGACTACAAACAAACCCTGCATAGTCGGATCCCGCAGTCGTAGGTCCATCCACTTGTCTTGCATTTCTTCCTTGTACTATGTCATAAGCGAGAAGTAGAGAATAGAAGACGTATCGTGGCATCAGACTGCACATGATCAGACTGCACAGGATTTGTTTTGTAATCATGGACACACATAAGCCTGCATAGGAACTGTAAACCCAAAACGGGTGAGGATTTTTAATTAAAAAAAAAAAAGTCAGTGATTTGTCCAACTTTGAAATACAATTTACAAGGGCATGGATTCCTAAATAATCTGGAAGCAATATGTCCTGTTCTTCCCTTTTTTTTTTTTTTTAAAGTTTGGTTTGAAACTGAACATTCTCATTAACTAGAATAGGAGTTGCAACGATGGTTGCAAAAATGTGGTAAGATAAACTAGATTTCATCTAGCAAGTTCAGGTAAAGATGTACTTGAATCAACAATGACTTTGCAGTCAAAATCCAATATTTAGTACTTTGAGTACACGAAGGTGAAAGGTTTTGACCAGTCTTAGACTGACTCCTTGTTTTTCTCATTCATTACCGAGTGCATGTTAATTTTTTTTATACCGCACTCAAGATTTTAAAGAGAGATAGATATATATATATAATTTTTTTTTCCATCTCATAGATTTCTGTCATAGGTGGGCCTAACTGTTACATTTATGTAACCAAACTGTCTTTCACTTTTTTTTATGACCATAAAGGACCATTAAATTGTAATTTTAAATATTCAATATAAACACATCCTCTTTCCATAACAATTATTCTTACATATTGGACACATAAGGACAGTAAGATTAAAATGTGAGTTTGTATACTTTTTTTTTCCCCTGTGGTTTGTATTTTATTTAGTCCTTTAAAAAAATGTATTTTAGATGTTGTAATGCTTCCCAAAGGCCTTTTTTGTCTAATTTCCTCTGTAACTGGGGCTAGCCTCTTGGCCCCAGTTACAGGGCAAATTCAGCCTCCTTGCTGCACTACATAGCTGATCTGAGTCTGTTAGGATTAGTGATGAGCGAGCATGCTCGTGTGCTAACTGAGTGACTTCGGCATGCTCAAGTCCCAGCGCACCCGGCAATCACATGATCGTTGGGTCAAGAGGAGCAAAGCAGCGTTGGTGCTTTCTGGTCTGTATACACAGCGCTCATTTCTGCTTTCTCTATGGGGAGTCTGACTGTGTCTGACAGCTGCCTCGCTGCAGCTGCTTACTTTGCAATGACCTTTTAGAATGTCATTGCAGAGTAGTATCAGGGCCGTTTGGACAGTCAAGAAGTAGTGAAATAACCCCGGCACCGATTCTTGTCACCATCTGAGTACCAATGGGCCTCTTGGTTGATAAAGATGGGGGCAGGAGACATCTTTTCTATGAAGGATCTGGCACAGCATGGTAGCTTGGGTTATAAATGTAAGACGCAGCACAGATGTGAGTGGAGCCTTTCTCTATCTCTGTGATTAAAACAATGGAATCCACTGTGATCCTTACGCTGTTGTCTTTTTTTTTTCAATCTTGTTTGCAGCTTTTCTTGCACAGGCAATTAAACGAAAGGCTTTTTCTACTGATGAAATTAACGAGGTAAGTGCTCGTCTTTTAATTGTGCCTTAATATTGCTGATGCTGATTGTCTGAAGTGCACTAGGCCTTTCAGGTGACTTTTCAGAATGGCATTGAGCTGTGTAACTGGGAATCCAGCTCTGAGGTGAGATACACACAGATTGTGCTGCTGCTTTCTAAAATGTGGAGAAGCAAATACACTATCCGGGAAAGAAATGGGATCATGAAAGAAGCTGTGGGGACAATTTTTTTTTTCCTTTCCACTTAAATACATGTATTAGGGGCTGAAACTTCTTTTTTTGCCATTTGTTGCACTATTTGGCTTTTTTTTTTCAGGCCCTTTGCTTCATCGCACATTTTCACTTTTGATGCAGTTTGCGGCCATAAATCAACTATGAGGAGCTCCGCAATGGGGTGATTGAATGATGGTAATGTTTGTAACTCATTTAATCTGAGTGCGCTCACTGGCAGATTCTGACTTAACTCATTCTGCAGCCAACAATAGACAGTGCAACATAGAAACTACAAAAGGCAAATTATAAAATCTATAAATATAATTTAATGAAATCCTATTGTAAAAATAACTTTTAGCACCAAATACTTGCATTTAAGTAAAAAAAATAAATTGGCCATCTTTGGGGACAATTTTTTTGGGGATTATTTTTTTTATTTTTAAGCTCTGCCCCTAGAGCTTTGGAAGAGTCAAAATTGAATGGGAATGCTCACTGTTTGGTGGGGCTTGGGTAAACTTTTTGCCTTTTGACCTGCTAAATTTGCCAGGCTTGTCTGGAAAATTGGAACTGTTGGCTGCTTTGGCAAGGGAAGCGGAGGCAGCGGTCCACCCGGGCAAACAGAAATGTCACTTAAAGTAGCTGGCGTACTACAGCTCCTAGCATGCAGATAGATGATATACCTGTCTAGTATTCGAAAAAGTGCAGATGTTCCCATCTCATCAGTCGCTTCCTCTGCAGCTGAATCACCGGCTTCGCCCCGCAGTCCACACAATGCCCTGATACCCACGGAAGAGGAAATCTGCCATTGTTGGTCACCGGATGGACCCCTGCACCTCTAACAATAGCCGTAACTTCTGTTCGCTGCAGAAGACCTAAAACGCACTGCAATCTGGGAAATGCACTTAGAAATCAATAGGAAGAGTTTTCCACTTTGTTATTCATGAGATTTTTTTTTTTTTTGTAGCATTTTTTTTTCCTGAAAAATTTATATACTTTTTTTTTTTTTAATCAAATCCTCTCCAAAGTAAGGACTGTCCAAAAATAAAAGGCAAAAAATTAAAAAAAATAAATAAATAAAAAATCTTATTGCTTCAAAATGCTCCAAAAATTCAGTGAAAAAAGGTTCATTTCTTTAAGCTCGAAAAACTTTGCGCTTCGCAAGATTCATTAAGAGCGTCTGTCTCTTAATGAATCGGGCGCCTCTCGCTCCACCCCGCTATCCTCCCACATCAAGACTGGTGAGAAAAATACTGTACATGTCTTGATGATTCTGGGCCTTAGTGTTTGAATTCTTCAAAAAAAAAACTGCAATTCCTTAAACCACCTATTTGGCAAAAGTGGCGCTGTTTTTTTCAATTTCTGTTTTTAAAATTCTGGCATACTTTGCATACTGGATAGAGTATTCTTTCATTTTCCATATTTACCAAAGTTTTTTTTTTTCTTTATTGCTGGAAAAGTCCCGAATTATTTAATGACCATTTCTATTTTTACTAAGCTGTAAAAACACATTGACGGATAATAAAGCCGTTACATTGATGATCCAATCTTCAGAACTCATTGCTGTTGTGTGAAAATTAATCTGAACTTTTTTTTTTTTTACCGTCGGGTTGATAACTTTACGATAAGTATGAAGGGTCAAGTGTGATCGCACCACCATAAATTTCTATTGCTGCTTTCTATAGGAGTGTGTAATTGCTGAGAAGCGTAAGCCAGGCGACATATTCAGGACGGAATTCGTTTATGGAGAGTCAGATGCATATGTATCAAGTACGATGCATTGTGAAACTCTTCTGTGAGACCGAACTCGCTGACGGATTCTCCATTAACTCGTTCTGCAGCCAGTCCCAATCCCAAAAATGATTCTTGGCTTCCAAATAAAAAGTAAGATAATAAATTGTCCCCAAAGATGTAAAATCCCTTTTATAAAGGGCTCCTCTGTTACTGACATTGATTGACAATTATTAGGAAAGTCCGTGCATGCTTGATGGTGGGTCGTCTGGTATTTGGGATCCCTGCCGATCAGCTCCATGAAGGAGCGACTCGTCCGTACAAGGGACTGCACCTGGTTCTGTAGCTCAACTCCTTTACTTGCAAGGGACAAACTGAAATACCCGGTACAATGCCAATGTAAACGGTGAAGGTGGCACATCGCCTGATCGAAGGCGTCACCATGAAGCAGAATGAAGACTGCTCCACTCACACTCCATCTTGATGTGATTGTGTTATATGGAGGGATCCAGAGGTCGGACCCCTAACCAGTCATCAGTTAGAGGATTCTGACCTGAACTACATCATCCCAATCATCGGACACCTGCGCCGTGCTCCGCTGTATCAATCAAACCAAGATGGAGATGCTGAGCATGACTATTCAGGAAAGAGGCTCCGCCTCCTTGACTCTTTTGGGAATATTTGGCATGTGTCGATCATCGCGTTTTGGACTTTTTTTTTTCTTTTTATAATGTAGAAACGCGAAATGAGTGCAGTTAGAAACATTCTCCCCTGCACTATAAAGTAGTTGTGGCCGTTTAGTGGGGTGCAAAGTGATGACCCGTTCCCCATATTTTAAAAGGACTTCAAAAAGTGAGAGCTAGCTGCAATCTGATTGGTTACTCTGGGAAAATTCCCTTTTTTTTTGCTTTGCAAGTTCCAAAATATTCTTTAGGAGAGATGCATTAAATCTGGTGCGGAGGGGTAAATGATTTAGCAGTGTTACCGGCGTTTATTCTACGTGTCCGCGCTCTCAGAAACCCTTTCTCTGACCGCTCTCCTTTTTGTATGTCTTTGTCTCTGTTACTTGTAGGTGTAGACCTTTCTCATATTTGCTTTGATTTTGTAAATATTTTTCCCTGGATTGGGTTCAGTGAGCGTTACGTGGCTGGAATTGTGTATAAGAGCGGGCGTTTCCTCTGGCGTCTCGTTCTCCGCTCTGTAACACAACACACAGTATTCTATGTCCATAGCGCCGTTCTCTGCGGTCCTGACCAGTGCCACGGCCACTGACTGAAGCGGCGGGATGCACCCCTGACCACCTCCCCAATCTGCTCCTGTATGGTTCTGTGGTTTGCTGACAGTGATCCATATTATTTTCTTTTTCTTTTTTTTTTCTATCCAGGCAATCCATGGGGTCCAAATGATCATAATCCCTCCTAACTAACATTTATCACCTGTTCAGTGGATGCTTTGGACCAAATACCCCTTTAAAAGGGACCTTTCAGCTTTTCAAAGGATCCGGTCTTGTGTCCACCCAGACATTGTCTCCTCTGTTTTCGGAATGCACAAAATAAGTGATCCATAACATCAGATATTCAAATAGAAGTGGAGGGTCCCCATTAATTATTATTATTATAATATTATTATTAATGAAAAAAATTGGCATACGAAACTTAAAACGAATCCCAGATGTCCCTCCTTATTTATCAATGGGGCCACTCTACTATTTGCACAACTGATGATCATTTATTCTCTTTATTCCTAAAATAAAATATCAGAATGGACATGTGAACAGAGACTAACAGTCTATTTTATTAAATATTTTTTTTTTTTTTTTCCTTTATGAAATCTGGAACATTCTTGGAACTCGTTTGTTCCTCTGTTACATCTCCTAGGAACAAGTTGACAATACAGGGTTACCGTTTTCTGGGGGGTGAGGTGTCCCTACACTCTTCAAGCACTATCCAATCCATGCTGACTCTTTAGTCGGATGCTCAGTTGTCATATTTTGTACGTTACCGAACAGTAACCTAAGATTATTTACGGTATTTATTAAATCTGCCGCCTCTCCGGCTCTACTGATCCAGTGGTGCCTTCTAGCCTTGTACTTGTATCTATCATTACTGTGGCCCCTGCAGCCAATCGCTGCCTTCAGTGGTCCCGTTCTCTACAGGAAACATGTGACCGTTGACGCCAGTGATTGATTGCAGTGGTCACAATGATGGTAGACACAACACATCCATGCAGGACCGTTGGATTCCACTGGATCAGCAGAGCCGGAGAGGCGGAGGAGTCGGTGAAATTCTTATTTCTAGATTCTATAACTTTCCCCGCTCTTAAGCAATTTTGTTAAAATCCCTGCCCAAACCCCATATACTTTTGTAAAGTTTTTTTTATTGTCCTGATTATTTTCTAGTGTTTGTGCAGACATCTATAGTAAATGGATATCTGTTGGCCATGATATTAATGATGCGCTTTTTTATTTAGGCACTGATCTATGAGGCCGGCTACCTCGTGGCTCTGGCCATCGGCGTGGTCTTCATCGTACTAATGACTCTGGTCGGCCTATTTTTCGCTTGCTGTCGCTGCTGCGGCAATTGTGGCGGAAAAATGTATCAGAAGCAGACGAAGAATATCAACTGCAGGAGGCGATTTCAGTATATCTTCCTGTTCTGCGTCACTCTCGTCATCCTGTGAGTATCCAACCGTCCCCATACCTACAAACATGGATATTTTATAAACTGATCCTGTCATACATCTTATGTAATATAAATGTGACTGGCCGTCATATAATACTACATGTCCCTGCAGCATGTATATGGCCAGCCGCAACTTTCCCCATGTGATATCGGCAACTTGCTGAAAGTTTTTGAAGCCAGATCTGCACCTTTTCAAAAAGCTGATCCTCTCGTGATCAACTGATCGCCCTGTGTTCAGCTAGGCATTTCTCCTACAGCGGCCACTGCTGGTGAAATGTAGTATTACATGGTAGAGATTCTTACAAGGTGGTTCTCTGCTCAGGCTTCAAGAGAATGAGCCTGGGACCCTCTATGACTTCTATGTGTAAAAGGTCCTCAAGGGATTCACAAGAAGCTCCTCTGATGGCAATACTATATCGAGCCATTCTCCTGTGTGTCCTTCACATGACCAAGACGGATATTTATCCCCTAAAAGTCTACATTAAGGGTTTCTATTCAGTAACCACAAGCTGAGATCTGTGAGAAGTGATCCAGGAGGTATATTGGGATATTGCATCACTTTTTACTACATAATGAATAACCTTTTATTTGCTGAAACTAGAAGTTTTCTGTCCATCGATACTACCATAAAACTGAGCACTGTAACTTCAGAACTGATGACGTCTTCTCCGCGTTCTCCATTTCCTCCTCAGGGCTGGCGACATTTGCGCCTTTTATAGCAACAGTAAAATAAACCACGCAGTCAGCAACAGCTTCAAGTCTTTAAACGATACGGTGGATAACCTGAAGACCTATGTGAATTCAGTGCCCCAGGTACAGTACCCAGTGCCGAGCCAGCACAACAGTGTGACCGTCTGGAGAGCCTCTGTTATGGAAGTCCACCATCTGCTGAGACCATAGAGGGATTAACACGGATCCTAGAGAACAAGGCTTTTATGGCCGGTTACCAGCAGAATGGCGGAGAAAGCTGTAAAGATTTATAGGGGATGGAAATGACCTGAAACTACAGAAACAAAGAAAATGACAATGTGAAATGAGGGAACTGGGAGAACTATGGACGTAATGTAGAAATACATGTTCATTAATGCCCAGACACTAAAGGCCCCTATACACATTAGATTTAAAGGGGATTATCATTGGGTTGGGGCGTTATTGTCAATAAATTCCTAAATACTTTTAATTAGTAAATCTGATTCACTTTGTTTAGGGTTAAATACAGTATAATGCACTTCCCATAGTCCTCCATATAGTATAATGCACTTCCCATAG
The DNA here is from genome assembly GCA_033576555.1 of Oophaga sylvatica. Classification (NCBI taxonomy): domain Eukaryota; kingdom Metazoa; phylum Chordata; class Amphibia; order Anura; family Dendrobatidae; genus Oophaga; species Oophaga sylvatica. Next base: position 590,383,890 of record JARQOD010000003.1, read on the forward strand.
TTCTCCATATAGTATAAATCCCATCCCCATAGTAACTCCATATAGTATAATGCACTCCCATAGTTCTCCATATAAAATATGCACTTCCCATAGTTCTCTCATATAGTATAATGCACTTCTCATAGTCCTCCATATAGTATAATGCACTCCCCATAGTCCTCCATATAGTATAATGCACTTCTCATAGTCCTCCATATAGTATAATGCACTCCCCATAGTACTTCATATCATAATACATACCCCATAGTTCTCCATACAAAATAATGCACTTCCTATAGTCCTCGATATAGTATAATGCACTTCTCATAGTCCTCCATATAGTATAATGCACCTCATATTCCTCCATACAGTGTATTGCACCCTCCATATAGTATAATGCACTCCCAATAGCTCTCCATATCATATAATGCACTCCCAAGATTCCTCGATAGAATATAATGCACACCCCATATTACTCCAGTATTATGGCCACCATGTACTCACTAATTTTAAAAAGAAATAATTACAATACTCTCCTCTATCGGTTACTTCTCCCCACTGTGGTCTCGGCAGTGCGGCAGCTCTACTGCTTGGTACAGTGTAGTGGATGATGAAATGATGTCAGAAGCAGAGGGCAAATGATGGGAGAGGGACTGTCACCTGATGCTTTCCTCCATCATTTATTTCAACTGTATCCCCACTGGGCCCCTGAGGAAGTGGGGGCCCTGGTCAAATGCCTACTTTGCCTGCCCCTAACGTCAGCTCTGACCCGATTAACAACAATAGCTGCAAAAATCTCCTAAAACCGCTCACTTTCGGGACCTGTTTTTTTACAATTGATGTTTGTCTGGTGGAACAATCTTGCACAAAAGAGAGAGAATTCCTGGATACATTTTTGTTTTTTGTCTTTCAGGACGTTGACCTTATTATCAATTCAAGCAAGATTCCCATTAACAAGGCCAACAGCAGTGTCACTGGTAAGTCCATATGTGCCACCGGTCAGGTCACTGCTTCTTCTTAACCAATATGCAGGACCCTTTACTGGAAGTTTTCAGCTTAGAAATCCTGTACAAGAAGTTATCAGTGAGCTGTAGGGCAGGAGGAGCGGATATATAGCAAATGGGGGAAATAGCAATAACTTTATATATTTTCTTTATTATAAATCCGGCTCATTCCATGCTTAGGAGTCCAGTGGGCGGTATTATCAGTGATTGACAACCATCCACGTAAAATCATAATAATTAATGAATCGGAGCGCCCACTGGACTCCTAAGTCTGAAATTAATAAAATACACATTCGGTTTAACCTTTTCCTACAAAACTATATATCAATCTATTCCGCACCTCCTACTCTAACATGGCGCTGATCACACTGCTTGTTCAGTGTGGTAGGTTCCTTGTTCACTAGGGTCTGTCAGGACAGCATGACTGTTCAAACCAAGCACAGGCGCTGTGTGAACCCCTCGCATGGTCAAGCAGTTGGATGCAGCGTCCCACCTTTTTGTTTTCCATCGATCTCTGCAGACCTTGATCGAACACAAGTGGGAAGATACAATGAACTGCTCGCCCCCACCAGGGGTTCACAGAGTGCCTGTGCTTGGTTGGAACAGTCATTTTATACTGACATGCACCCCTCCACTGTCTCACATAGCCCCCTTACTACATGTCCAGATATATTTACTGTTCTAGGAAAGTTTCTATATATACGATGTAAACTAAGAAGCCCAAATACACCAATGTACTGATGACCGAGAGCTGGAAAGTCCTGCTCCGGACCGGAAAGTGCTGTATCGGGCTACAAGTTATCGGGTGACTTTTTTATTGTCTTTAGGGATTGGAGCAGTTCTTGGAGGGGCGATTAAAAGTAGCGTCGAGATACAAGCAAATGACACCCTGAATACGATTCAATCAACGGTGAATGGTAAGAAATCAGCTGTTCATTGACGACACGATGCCTGCGAAATGTTACAGATACAGCGACTTTCCGTCAGAATGACACGTTATATAGATTTTGTTTGCAGGCTCATTCCAGAACACGATGCAGCTCATATCCCAAAGAATCGGGCACGTCTAAATCTTACATGCCCAGTGCTTTCCTCCCTCTCCGCACAACATAGTAAAAGCCAACAAGTCTGAGCTTTCTACTAACATGTTGATATCCAACAAGCTTCGTCTTTTATCTCCTGACATATCTAAAATTCCAACATTCTATCCTTTTTTTCTTTTTCACATACTAACCTCCAGTGTGCCCATCCTTCTCTCCAACATACTAACCTCCAGCAGCCATCCTTCTCCCCGCCGTACACCTCCATCTGCCATCTTCTCTCCAACATACTAACCTCCAGCACGCCCCATCCTTCTCCCGCCGTACTAACCTCCAGCGTCCCATCCTTCTCCCCGACTACTAACTCCACGCCATCCTTCTCTCCACATACTAACTCCATCATGCCCAATCCTTCTCTCCAACATACTAACCTCCAGCACGCCCATCCTTCTCCCGCGACTACCTCCATCATGCCCAATCCTTCTCTCCAACATACTAACCTCCAGCACGCCCATCCTTCCCCGCCGTACAACCTCCAGCGTGCCCCATCCTTCTCCCGACATACTAACCTCCATCATGCCCAATCCTTCTCTCCAACATACTAACCTCCATCATGCCCAATCCTTCTCTCCAACATACTAACCTCCACACGCCCACCCTTCTCCCCGCCGTACTAACCTCCATCATGCCCAATCCTTCTCTCCACATACTAACCTCCAGCACGCCCATCCTTCTCCCCGCCGTACTAACCTCCAGCTGCCCAATCCTTCTCCCCGACATACTAACCTCCATCATGCCCAATCCTTCTCTCCAACATACTAACCTCCACATGCCCAATCCTTCTCCCAACATACTAACCTCCAGCACGCCCAATCCTTCCCCGACATACTAACCTCCACATGCCCAATCCTTCTCCCCGACATACTAACCTCCAGCATGCCCAATCCTTCTCCCAACATACTAACCTCCAGCACGCCCAATCCTTCTCCCCACCATACTAACCTCCAGCATGCCCAATCCTTCTCCCCGCATACTAACCTCCAGCATGCCCAATCCTCTCTCCACATACTAACCTCCAGCATGCCCAATCCTCTCCCCGACATACTAACCTCCAGCATGCCCAATCCTTCCCCGATATACTATCTCCAGCATGCCCAATCCTTCTCCCCTCCGACATACTTACTAACCTCCAGCATGCCCAATCCTTCTCCCCGACATTATCTATCCCCTACCTCAGCATGCCCAAAACCTTCGCCCCGACATACTAACCTCCAGCATGCCCAATCCTTCTCCCGACATACTATCCTCCAGCATGCCCAACTTTCGCCCTGACATACTAACCTCCAGCATGCCCAATCCTTCTCCCCACATACTATCCTCCAGCATGCCCAACCCTTTCCCCGACATACTATCCTCCAGCATGCCCAATCCTTCTCCCCGACATACTATCCTCCAGCATGCCCAATCCTTCTCCCCGACATACTATCCTCCAGCATGCCCAAACCTTCCCCCGACATACTAACCTCCAGCATGCCCAATCCTTCTCCCCCAACATTAGCATAACTTCCCACACGCATGCCCAATCCTTCTCCCCAACATACTATCCTCCAGCATGCCCAATCCTTCCTCCCCAACATACTATCCTCCAGCATGCCCAATCCTTCTCCCCAACATACTATCCTCCAGCATGCCCAATCCTTCTCCCCGACATGCTAACCTCCAGCATACCCAATCCTTCTTTCCCTCAACAGTTTGAAATCCAAAATGCCAGGTCCTCCTTTCTTCTGACAAGTTAAAATCCAACATGCCCAATCCTTTTTTTTTTTTTTTTCTTTCGCCCCATGTGCGATCTCCCGTTCTTCCGGCATAGTAAAATCCAAGTCTGATCCTTCTTTCACCTGAATTTGTAATTGGTGAAGGGTTGAGACCTCTTCACATTAGGGCTTCTTAAAAATTTGTCAGCATGGACTAGTTTCTTCCGTGTGTCCGATGACTCGCCCATTCAAGTCTATCGGTACGCAAAAAAAAAAATCAGATCCCATATGGAGATTAACGGTAACGCATCCTATTTTTCCCAAATATGTTGCAATTCATTATTGGACATGTAAATGCTAATAATTTGATGTTGTTGTGTTTTGGATTTTTTTGTGTATTTTTCTGGATGAAACTAATGATTTATTTTTTTTAACATATGTTCATGTGAACCCGTCTGATGGCTCATTCAGTCATCCGTGCAAATCAATCCGATCACGGACCACAATGCACAGAATCCCGACCGGAGCATGGTGGCTTCATGTATGTCTACTAGACTGTCACCTCTGGTCGGGAGACCCGCGGTCAGTCCGTACATTGCGGTCCGAGATCCTAAGACCTCTGCATGAGCCCTTAAAGTAATCAGTAAGCTCCGATAGACTCAATAGATGTGATATGTGAATCCAAACTCCTGCTCTTGGCCCCGAACTTAACTGAGACCCAGACGCCATAAAGTTATCCTTTAATATTATGTGACATAGAGTTTATTGTTTTGCTTTTCTTCCTTGCTGCTCTTGGGAAGGGTAATTTGCCGGCCGAGCATTTAATAAAACAATAATCGTCACCAATTAACTATACAATGGTGGATGAATCCCGGCTCTCTGTGTTGTATCATGTCTGGAGGTTGTAGGAGGAGGAAACAAACGTGAACAGTGAAAAACCCTTAGTTCTATTTATCACCTGTCAATCAGACGGTTGGGTAAAGTGTAAACAGCCATGGTACGTGTCAATATAGCCGGATGTGTTCACCCCGTGGACACTGTGTATTTTTAGCACTTAATTGGTGGTACCATAGAGCTATAAAGAAATTAAAATACCGCACTATGGTTGGATGTAAAACGTGGCACCACGTTCCGGGGATCTACACCGGGTAGAAGTTGTGATGTGGTTTTTACAGAATTAGATCACTTCTATATTAAGGTGCGGTTACATTCATGTTTTCCTGCTTCTGCAATTCAAATATCCAGCTTTGCATTGCAAATTTGATGGTCAGATACTGCAAGTCCGTCCAGAGACTATTTTAGACAAAGTGGGGCCCTGGGCAAAAGTTAAAACTGGGGCCCCAAATGCTCATCTATTCCACCATCACACTCAAACACTTACACTGTAGTTACAGGCGCTGATCTCAGGCCATTAAACGAGCACAATCGACAGTATTGAAGTTGTTCGGTGCTTGTTGACCGACCTCTTAACACCGGCCGAGGAATAATGATTGGCACAGAACGATCACTAATAGATCGGTCTGTCCCCATAAAGCATCATGTCATCAGCAGCAGATCTGCAATTTGCACCGGTGTGATGAACAATTAACTGATTATGCCGGAAGCAAAATCAATCACCTGATAAATGAGCACCCATGGATACTCATCTGCACTGCCGTGTGTGTGTGCGCGCGCACACGTATACACAGAGCACATACATACACACAGACGTATACACAGAGCACAAACATACACACGTACTGTATACACAGAGCACATATGTGTCGACCCGCCACCACAATTGTGGGTTACCAGGGCAATGGGGTACTCAGAGCCGAGCCCGTAGAAGTCTATGGGGATTGTCACAGGTAGCTGTGGCTCGGTCTGTGGCCCTGGCGGTCTGGCGTATGTTGGGGATATATTTACAGGGGATAGATTTATATACAGTTCGTGACGCCACCTGTAGTATTCTGGTAATTTGTACCAGCGCTGCTATAGATCTCTGAGGGGATGGTGATGCAGCTAGATGTCGGGTCCCCTACAGGTGGGACTCTTCCCTCAGGTCGGTAGTTAGGTAGGGATTGTGCAGGCATGCAATAATAACTCAGTCTCACACCGTCAGCGTCTTTCCATACCTTTACTTGCAAGATGATAAGCAGGTCCCAGGGAGGCTGATGGGGTTGATGGAGGATGAGCTTTGAGGCAACAGCTAAGCAAGTTAGGGCCTCCTTTACTGTCCAATAATGATGAGTACGACCAGCCTGAAGCGTAGTTCCCTCTATGATTCCAGCTTTTCCAAAGCTGTTCTGCCCATCAGATTTGTGTTAGGAGCCTTCCTGCGAGAGAGCTGAATTCTTATCTTGTCGTGCACTGACTCAGTCTTCACTCCCCCTGACCCCAGTTACGTGCTGACTATATGGGGCTGTTTGCCGCGACCTAGGGTCCGGTAAATCTCTGGTTTTCTCTTCACTATGCTTGTAGCTAATAGTGATCCTTCGGTCCCCAGTGACCGGTTGCAATGTGCAGGACTTTTCCAAGTCAAAAGCACTTTTCCATTATCTTCCTTCCACTTTGCCCTTCGATTTGCTCGACTCTTAATAGATAGTTCAGTCTTTCTTCCAGTGGGGCACAGCTCTGACTAGGCTAAGGTGAATTAGACCACCTGTACCAGCCTCCACTTTCTGAACTGCTGACAGGCTCAAAACTGGACACGTCTACTCTGTCCAAGGACAGGAAACTGACTGACTAGAAAATCACTCCCTTCCACACCCCTGCTGGGTGTGTCAGAAGTGTACATGATGTCATGAAGAGACCTTAACTGTTACCTCTCCACTCATCCTCCTTGTATTGTGTACCAGGGCTACACATTCCCCCATGGTAAACGACAGCACTCCCGGGCTGTAAAATATAAAAGAGACATTTTTGTTTATGCATGAAAACATTAACAATAACATTAATTCGTCCCATCCAGGAGGTGAGGATATCTTGAACGTTGCAAACAATAACATTATATTTAGGAAAATACAAATATAAAATAGCATTCAATAAAATATACAGTATTTCTTGTGAAGGACCCGCACCAAACCTTCAACGTGGGTCCTGGGTGGGCTGCAGGACATCCGAATGCAGACCTCACTCAGTGCCACACCACACGGGTTTTTGGTTCAGAGGTAAGTCAAGGTTTCATGTGAAACCATTAAAAAGGCACCTTAGTGCAACTATTTACAGGATACAGTTTTTGGGCTGGCTCAGTCCTCAGCCTCTGAGTCCATTGTTAAACGGAGACATAATAGGGAAAAACACATATATATATAGACTTTTCACAATATTCACATGAATTCGTTATAATTACTGCTGATATCTAATGGGTAATTTCCCTTTTGTGATTCTCTCTGATCTACGTGGTGTAGTTTCAGGTATATCAAGTTGCGATCTGTCTGCACTGCGTAACGGCAAACTATAGAACTGCCTTAATCTTTCTATGGATCTGGCAAGCGTACTGATGGCTGGGCGGTGTGAGTCAGCTTCACCAGGAGATCCCATAGTATGGGGCGCTGCTTCCGATGATCCATCTTGAGATTCCACAGGTTGAGGTGTTGCTGGGATGGGTAACTCCTGAGCGGGCTCAACTGGCACCACAGGCACAACTGGAGGTAGAACTTCCTCTTGTGGCTGATAAAACTGCAACACTGGAATTATCACAGCATCTCCCAGTCGGGGCCAATCCGCGGGAAAATCTCCCAGATCTGTGTGTAGGACCTCTTCCTTTCTTTCTCTTGATTGAGGACAGGGTTCTTTTCACAACGCTTTAAGTGTTCTGGACACAACTTCAAATGATCTCTGGACACAGTGATTGTTGTTCTTCCTCCGTCTTTACTGACGACACAAACTTTTCTGTTGTCATATTTAGAATCTTGTATGACGTAGGGTTCTTGCTCCCACTGATTATCCAATTTGTGCATCTTCCTTTTTCTTTTTAATACTACCTCTCCAGGCATCAAAGGCTTGGCAGGAGCATTTCGGTTGTAAACATCTTCCTGTTTCTCCCGTGCCTTATTGAGACTTTCCTCCACACAGATTTGTACTCTTCTGTATTGCTCTTGCCGATTGATGTCCCAGTTTTCCACGGCATCGTCTGCCTCCGGTTCTACCACTCCAAGTTCTAAATCCATTGGTAGTTTTCCGGCCTTGCTCGCATAAGATAAGCTGGAGTGCAGTTAGTTGAGCTTACAGGTATATGATTATACAAATCAACCAAATCAGGTAGTAAATCCGGCCATCGATTCCTGTCTTCCAACGGTATGGATCTCAACAAGTCAAGGACAATATGGTTCATCTTTTCACAAAGACCGTTGGTTTGAGGGTGGTATGGTGTCGTTCTAATTTTCTTGCACCCGTACATATGACAGAATTCCTTGAATAAATCGGCTTCAAAAGCAGGTCCCTGATCGGTTAAGACTTGCTCCGGATACCCATGCGGTCTACAAAAGCTTGCTTGAAAGGTCTTCGCGGCCGTCACTGCGGTCTGGTCTTTCACTGGAACAACCACCAGAAATCTGGAGTAATGGTCCACCATGGTCAAGGCGTATGAGTATCCAGATCTACTCGGCGACAGTTTGACATGGTCCAGGGCCACAATCTCCAGGGGACGAGTCGTCCGGATAGGTTGCAGGGGTGCCTTCTGACTACCGTAGTCCTTTCTTCTGAGACCACAGGGTCCACAGTTCCGACACCACCTCTCGATGGAGCTGCGCATCCCTACCCAGTAGAACCGGCATCTCAACAGGGTCTCCAGCTTCTCCAGCCAAAGTGTCCTGCTTGATCGTGGTACGCTTCCAACACCATTGGGACGTCTGCCTTGGGGACCACGATTTGCCAGACCATTTCATGGGTTCTGGGGTTGACGTATCTTCTGCACAACTTCTCACGGTATAGGAACAACCTGCTTTTCTCGTTCCACAGGAGCTTGGCTGACATAGGTGCATCCTTTTCCAAGGAGGAACCTTCCTGTTTTAACAACTCCTTGATGCGGCTGACCACTGGATCACTGTCCTGAGTCTCTTTCCAGCTGTGATGGGGTAAAGGATTTAATGTTGCACCATACTGCTTTCTGTGAACTCGATGCTCGTGGACTACCCCATTTCGATGGAACGCGGGTAGCTCAATTTCTTCCAGGTCGTCCGATTCTTCTTCCGTATCAGAGTCATGCGGCATTCGGGACAACGCATCAGCATTAGCATTCTTTCGACCTGCCCGGTACTTGATAGTAAACTGGTAATTGGACAACCGGCCATCCATCGCTGCTCCATGGCACCCAGCTTGGCGGTTTCCAGGTGCGTTAACGGGTTGTTGTCTGTGTACGCCGTGAACTTATTGGAGGCCAGATAGTGCTTAAATCTTTCAGTAACGGCCCAGACCAGCGCCAGAAACTCCAGCTTGAAGCTGCTATAATTTTCCGGATTCCTTTCAGTTGGCCTGAGTTTTCTGCTAGCATAAGCGATGACTTTTTCTTGGCCATTCTGCTTCTGACTGAGAACTGCTCCCAACCCTTCATTACTGGCGTCGGTGTACAACAGGAACGGTTGGCTGTAATCAGGATAGGTTAAGATCTCATCACCTGTCAGGATCTCTTTCATCTTTTGGAATGCTTCAGCCTGTTCTTTACCCCAATTAAAGGGAGGGTTTCTGCTCTTTAAAGATTGTCCTACAAGGAGGTCCTGTAAAGGAGCTGCCTTCTTCGTGTAATCTTTCACGAATCTCCTGTAGTAACCCGTTAGTCCCAGGAACTGTCGCACTTCCTTAAGGTTCTTCGGCTCCGGCCACTTCTGGATGGCAGTGACTTTCTCTGGGTCCGGCGCTACTCCTTCCGAACTGACGATGTGCCCCAAGTATTGTACCTTCTGCTTGAGTAGATGGCATTTTGAGGGTTTTAATTTCATCCCGTACCTGGACAGGGACTCGAATACTTCTGCCAGGTGCTTCAGATGGTCCTCATATGTCTTGGAATACACGATAACGTCGTCTAGGTATAGCAGCACGGTTTCAAAATTGAGATGTCCCAGACAGTTTTCCATCACTCTCTGAAATGTTCCTGGGGCACTACTGAGGCCAAACGGCATTCTGTCGAACTCACAGAGCCCCATTGGGGTGGTGAAAGCCGTTTTCTCACGATCCTCCTCAGCCACAGCCACTTGCCAGTAACCACTAGTCAGATCAAGGGTAGAAAAGTAGTTAGCCGTTTTCAGAGCAGCTAATGATTCCTCTATGCGTGGTAACGGGTATGCATCCTTGTGTGTTATGCAGTTCACCTGCCTGTAATCCACACACATTCTCATACTACCATCTTTCTTTTTAACCAGAACTAGAGGGGCTGCCCAGGGCTACAACTATCCCTTATCACCCCGGCTTTCTTCATATCATTCAACATTTCTTTAGCCTTCTGATAATGAGCTGGAGGTATGGGCCTATACCGCTCTTTGATGGGAGGATGACTGCCAGTAGGGATATGATGTTGTACTCCCTTAATTGTCCCAAAATCAAGTGGATTTTTGCTAAACACTTGGGCGTACTCTTGCACCACCCGTAATACCCCTTGCTTCTGGTGAGCGGGAGTGGTGTCCGTCCCAACATGGAGTTGCTGACACCATTCCGCCACCTGAGTTGCTGGTCATTGTCCTCCTCTATTTGACAGGAGTCTAAGGACTCAGCCGGGAGAATAGAATTATTATCAACAGCATGAAGTTTAGCAATGGTTGCATAACGGGGTAAATTTACCTCATCATCTCCCCAATTGAGAAGCCGTACCGGTACTCTTCCATTCACCACTTCTACTACTCCTCTAGCAGTCATAAGTGTAGGTCTATGTTCTGAATGGTGGGGTTCTACTACAGCTTGGTAATTCTGTCCTCTCAGACCTATGGCCGCCCTGCACCAAATGATCATTTCACTCATTGGGGGTATCACAATAGGATCTGAGTCAGTGACCCGTACATTACCAATTTCGCCGTCGGTAAGCTTCGCTTGCTGCTGACACACCAGGGCCCGGATCTCTCTTTGGATTACTCCTCTCTGCCTTGGTCGGGCAATCTCAGCGAGCTGTTGGAGCAAGAACACAACTTCTCCCAAACAATTACCGATAATGTTAGTACCCAAAATTATATTTAGACCGTTCTCCTCATTTACAGTCTTTACTACCAGAAGCCCTTGGTCTCTCAACTCCTCTCGGCCCACCTTTACATCTACACATTTTGTTCCGAGTACTTCTACAGGAAGACCATTAGAAGCATACACAGTAAAGTCAAGGCTCGGAGGTTTAAGACTGTCCATTGACCAGTACTTGGTATATAGAGCATCAGGTATTAGGGTCACCTGGGACCCAGTGTCTAACAATGCTGGAACAGCAATACCATCTAGAATAATAGACAGGTAGGGTCGCCCGCCCACATACCTGCGGTTCCAGTCTAGGGGGCCTGACGGGTATTCTCCTGGGTGTTGGCCCTTGGACCCAGGTTCTGCCCGTTTAAAGGACACTGTGTAGACAGATGACCTTTCCGGTTGCAGCGATAACAGATGATCTCTCGACGAGAAGGGTGTTGATCAGAGGTTGCTCCTGGGGTGGCGTTGTCCTCCTCCGGGGGGGTGACGTCTTCTTTCTTCTCCGGTGCATCCACGGGACGTCTTCTGGGCAGTCAGCTAACAAGATCTTCCCTTCCTCCTCTTTCCGCAGCTGCAAGGCACTCATTACAGAAGCCAGATTTTTAGTCAGCTGGCGCACCTCTGAGCGCAGACAGTCCAATTCACTAGGAGGTGTCACCTGCGCTTTGGCTTCAGCCACTAACGGGGAACAGGGGGTTACTGCCGGTTCCAGAGTGACTTCACCCTGATGATGTTGGGTGGCCACCTCAGGTTTGCCCAGGGGCCGCAGCCCTTTTATGGCCATGTCCTTTAGGGCATCAAAGGTAGCATCCGGATGATCTAAGGACCACCAATTTACAGTTCTGCGTTCCTCTGGGGATCTCAATCCCTGTATAAATTGTTCTTTCAGCATTCTATTCTCGTCGATAGCATTTAAATTGTTAATTTGCTTGAGGGCTCTCAGGGCTCCCTGTAGTCGGCAAGCATAGTCCCGAATGCTGTCACCTGGCTGTTGTGAACAGTGATAGAAGGCCATCCGGAGATCCGTTTCTGTGCGGTCTTCAAATATGGCATGCAGCTTCAGGAAGATCGCAGGTACCGACTCCTGATCAACGGTATCCCAAGTCTCCACTTCCCTCTCAGCAGCGCCAGTTAGCTGCCCTATTAGCACAGCAGCTTTTTGTCTCTCAGGCATGGAGTACATTTCTAGGATGCTGCATAACTTCCGCTTGAAGCCTGCTAATGTGCCTGGCCCACCGCTGTATTGGGGAAGCCATTTCGCCCCAGGCATATATGGGAGCGTTAGTGGCATGATCGGGACTACCGGACTGGGTGCAGGGCCTGCGCCCCCATCTGGCGCTACAATACCAGACGGTGCGGGATTGGGGCCTCCGGCCGGGGCCGCACTGTCAGCCGGTTGTTGTGACATCTTAGCGCCCCCTTGGTTAAACGGAGCCTACCGGTTTCAGACGCTGCTATTTCACAGGCACCGCAGTGAGAACAGGACCTTCGTCGCAGGCGCTCTGATGTCAGAGCGTTCACTTCCTGTTGCAGGACCTGCCGATGAGTCAGAGCCGGGGGCGTGTTCAAGACTCTGCGCGCTCTTTCAGGTACGCCCACCTTCTTCTCTAGCGCCTGAGGGCGCGAATATGGCGACAAAAATGGCGATTTTGGCGCCAAAAGTGCAAACAGTCCTTTTTCACAAAAACACTCCACAGGCACACAGGGCTCGCAATGCTGCAAGTTTCGTATCCTGTTCGTGACGCCAAATTTTGTGTCGACCCGCCACCACAATTGTGGGTTACCAGGGCAATGGGGTACTCAGAGCCGAGCCCGTAGAAGTCTATGGGGATTGTCACAGGTAGCTGTGGCTCGGTCTGTGGCCCTGGCGGTCTGGCGTATGTTGGGGATATATTTACAGGGGATAGATTTATATACAGTTCGTGATGCCACCTGTAGTATTCTGGTAATTTGTACCAGCGCTGCTATAGATCTCTGAGGGGATGGTGATGCAGCTAGATGTCGGGTCCCCTACAGGTGGGACTCTTCCCTCAGGTCGGTAGTTAGGTAGGGATTGTGCAGGCATGCAATAATAACTCAGTCTCACACCGTCAGCGTCTTTCCATACCTTTACTTGCAAGATGATAAGGCAGGTCCCAGGGAGGCTGATGGGGTTGATGGAGGATGAGCTTTGAGGCAACACTAAGCAAGTTAGGGGCCTCCTTTACTGTCCAATAATGATGAGTACGACCAGCCTGAAGCGTAGTTCCCTCTATGATTCCAGCTTTTCCAAAGCTGTTCTGCCCAGTCAGATTTGTGTTAGGAGCCTTCCTGCGAGAGAGCTGAATTCTTATCTTGTCGTGCACTGACTCAAAGTCTTCACTCCCCCTGACCCCAGTTACGTGCTGACTATATGGGGCTGTTTGCCGCGACCTAGGGTCCGGTAAATCTCTGGTTTTCTCTATCACTATGCTTGTAGCTAATAGTGATCCTTCGGTCCCCAGTGACCGGTTGCAATGTGCAGGACTTTTCCAAGTCAAAAGCACTTTCCAATAATCTTCCTTCCACTTTGCCCTTTGATTTGCTCGATCTTATAGATACTCAGTCTGTCTTCCAGTGGGGCACAGCTCTGACTAGGCTAAGGTGAATTAGACCACCTTACCAGCCTTCACTTTCTGAAACTGCTGACAGGCTCAAAACTGGACACGTCTACTCTGTCCAAGGACAGGAAACTGACCTGACTAGAAAATCACTCCCTTCCACACCCCTGCTGGGTGTGTCGAAGTGTACATGATGTCATGAAGAGACCTTAACTGTTACCTCTCCACTCATCCTCCTTGTATTGTGTACCAGGGCTACACACATACATATATAACACACACCACACGACACATGCATACAGACCAACGTATACACAGAGCACATGCATACAGACCAGCGTATGTAACAAATGGAAGCGGAGGCAGAGGTGTTGAAGTTCACATTCGTCTTTATTTTTTAATGTGGAACCTCGAGACCGCGGTCCGGGGGGCTCCGAAGGGGGCGTAACTAGTGAGCCCCGGGTACCCGTAGTAAGGCCCCTCGAACAGGACCAGAATGGAATACCCGGAGGACACAGGTGCTACCTCCAGTTAGACCCCGGACACGTGGCAGCTGTCCCAGAGGGACCAAAAGGTAAACGGGTATATACAGAGTCCGTGGAGGGTTCTTGACGGAGAAGGGTAAGGTCCTGGTCCAGAATGGATGGAAGTAGGCTGGCTCCAGTGACCTTGTCACGGTCCACGGGTACGGATGGCTGATGGCGGAACGGGATGACACTTGCGCCAGTAATAGCTGAGATTGTCCAGATATCCAGATACGGGTTAGCAATGATCTGAGGAGACAAACAGTGTAAGTGAAGCACAGAGACTGCAGACGCAGCGCAGACAGATCAGGAACAGAACCGGATGTAGCAATGATAGAACACGTTGCTCCGGCACTCCCCTAATGGAGGAGTGACCAGATATAGTACTGAGTGCGCAGCCATTGGTTAATTAGAAATTTCAAAAGATGCACGCTGCCCCTTTAAGAGAGGCGGTGGGCGCGGCCTCGCGTCCTAAGCAGACTGTCTGGAGGCCTGCCAGCAGCGTGCCAGGAAGTGGAGGAGGACACAGGACGCCTGGGAACAGATGGGACAGGAGACCCCAGCCCACGCACAGACTGCCGCAGAGGGACAGCCCGAGGAACAGGTGAGTGAGCAGAACGGAGTGCAGGGCCAGCGCTGGGACCGGGTGTAACAGCGTATATACACAGAGCACATGCATACAGACCAGCGTATACACAGAGCACATGCATACAGACCTGTTATGAATTTTTAGAAATGAATTCTGAGCAGAAGCTCCCTCTGGTGGTTACAAACAGTACTGAACCATTCAATGAGGATTGGCAATCAGGAATTACAGACTGGCTGGATATAAAGGAGGTTTCCCCCCATCATGGTTGCCGGTGATCAATTGTTCTTGTCTCAACTTTGTTTCCTGGTTCACTTGGAAGCTTGCTGAGTCTTGCCTCTTCTCCTGCTCTCAGATAAGATATTTTCTGTTTTTTGTGCTTGCCATTTGCATTTTTCTCTGCATTTCTGTGAGGTTGGCCAGGTTCCCCTCGCCGGGGGGCTTGGGCTCCTCTCGGTTCCTCTGGAGCCACTGTTTGTTCATTTGCCTTTTCCAGTTTTTTCTGTGGCTGCGGCTTAGTTTTGTTACACCAGAGAACTAATTTAGGTGGTAGAGGTCGTGTGATCTCAGGTGTTTTTGCAATTAGTAGCGTTGGTTTTTTAGGGTTTTTTGGAATTGCAGTTAGAATCCTTCCTATCCTTTCTGCTAGGCAGATTGGGCCCCAGCGTTTGCTCATACTATTTTCTGTCTGTGTCTGTATTTCTCTTGTCTAACCGCCATTACATGTTTGGGGCTTCCTATGTTCTTTGGGGATCTGATCCGGGGCAGATAGCTTTCCTCTTTCTATCTTTAGGTGTAGAGAAAACCCAGGGAGTGGAGGGGAGTGACTCAATAGCAAAGAAGTAAAAAGAGAGTCAGA
Organism: Oophaga sylvatica; assembly: GCA_033576555.1. Lineage (NCBI taxonomy): Eukaryota > Metazoa > Chordata > Amphibia > Anura > Dendrobatidae > Oophaga > Oophaga sylvatica. The sequence continues at coordinate 590,399,349 of JARQOD010000003.1, forward strand.
AACATAAACAACTGATAAAATTGCCTTTATTTAACAAATGGCATAATAATAAAAAACCATGTACAAAATATATTTTAAAAAAGGTACAAAATTATAATAAGGCTGATATCTTAACAACAACACTTGCAATAGCAGTATATTAATATAGCACCATCAATGGTTATCATCAGCTATATGAAATAGAGGCTCATGTGAATAAGACCAGGAAAAATAAAATAAAATAGAAGGCCATATGAATGGTAACGGTGAGAGTGTATACAAATAGATGTATAAAAAAATAATATATAAAAAAAATATATATATATATATATGTGTGTGAATAATAATGATAAATAAATCTAACTAAACACAAAAAATATATATATATGATGCAAGTGGTTAATGAAAAATATATATGTATATATAGTGCAACCAAAATAGTGCAATCAAAATTATAATACCATAAACCACTGAACAATAATGTGACCAAAATATAAATATAACAGTGCACATATACCATATCAAAACATCAAATATAACGCCATGAGTCACCATAAATGTGGCGACTCAGTGATATGACCAGTAACGTAGACATTTTTGGCCATTGGTTCATTTTTCCTGGTGCGGGTGTTCATTAAAACTTTCTTTGCACGTTACTGGTCATATCACTGAGTCGCCACATTTATGGTGACTCATGGCGTTATATTTGATGCTTTTGATATGGTATATGTGCACTGTTATATTTATATTTTGGTCACAGTATTGTTCAGTGGTTTATGGTATTATAATTTTGATTGCACTATTATTTTAACATATATATTTTTCATTAACCACTTGCATCATATATATATTTTTTGTGTTTAGTTAGATTTATTTATCATTATTATTCACACACATATATATATATATATATATATATATATATATATATATATTTTTTATATATTATTTTTTTATACATCTATTTGTATACACTCTCACCGTTACCATTCATATGGCCTTCTATTTTATTTTATTTTTCCTGGTCTTATTCACATGAGCCTCTATTTCATATAGCTGATGATAACCATTGGTGGTGCTATATTAATAGCCTCCACCTCATATAGCTGATTATAACCATTGATGGTGCTATATTAATATACTGCTATTGCAAGTGTTGTTGTTAAGATATCAGCCTTATTATAATTTTGTACCTTTTTTAAAATATATTTTGTACATGGTTTTTTTATTATGCCATTTGTTAAATAAAGGCAATTTTATCAGTTGTTTATGTTTCTGACTCTCTTTTTACTTCTTTGCTATTGAGTCACTCCCCTCCACTCCCTGGGTTTTCTCTATCCTTTCCGGATGGTCTGCCATCCACTTTCCAGGTGATATATACCACATTTTTTTAAAATATATTTTATTGAGGTGATTATCTCCTGTATAGAGTATTGTGGTTTGATCATTATTTATATCTCCTGTGTTTTGTTTATCTTTAGGTGTAGTTAACCTCTCAGGCTGTGACGAGGCGTCTAGGACCAACGTAGGAACGCTCCACCGCTGCCTTTAGTTGTGGTGTTTAGTCAGGGTACTGCAATCCAGTAGATTCCAACCTCTCTGGTGTATTGCCGTTTTTGCCTGCTCTCCTCATCTACCAAAACATAACACAGACCAGCGTATACACATTGCAGATGCATACAGACCATCGTATACACAGAGCACATACATACACACAGATGTATACACAGAGCACATACATATACACACGTACTGTATACACAGAACACATACATAGATACACACACACGTATACACAGAGCACATGCATATAGACCAAGGATACAGAGAGCACATGCATACAGACCAGCGTATACACAGAGCACATGCATACAGACCAGCGTATACACATTGCACATGCATACAGACCAGCGTATACAAGAGCACATGCATACAGACCAGCGTATACACATTGCACATGCATACAGACCAGCGTATACACAGAGCACATGCATACAGACCAGCGTATACACATTGCACATGCATACAGACCAGCGTATACACAGCACATGCATACAGACCAGCGTATACACATTGCACATGCATACAGACCAGCGTATACACATGCACATGCATACAGACCAGCGTATACACATTGCACATATGCATACAGAAGCCCAGCGTATACACAGAGCACATGCATACAGACCAGCGTATACACATTGCACATGCATACAGACCAGCGTATACACAGAGCACATGCATACAGACACAACGTATACACAGCACATGCATACAGACCAGCGTATACACATTGCACATGCATACAGACCAGCGTATACACAGAGCACATGCATACAGACCACGTATACAACATTGCACATGCATCAACAGACCAGCGTATACACAGAGCACATGCATACAGACACACACGTATACACAGAGCACATGCATACAGACCAGCGTATACACATTGCACATGCATACAGACCAGCGTATACACAGAGCACATGCATACAGCACGACACAGCACTATACAACAGGACACATGCATACAGACCAGCGTTACAACATCATCATGCAAACAGCATATTGTGTCGACCCGCCACCACAATTGTGGGTTACCAGGGCAATGGGGTACTCAGAGCCGAGCCCTGGAAGTCTATGGGTTTGTCACAGGTAGCGGTGGCTCGGTCTGTGGCCCTGCGGTCTGGCGTATGTTGGGGGAATATTTACAGGGGATAGATATATTTACAGTTCGTGACGCCACCTGTAGTCTCTGGTAATTTATACCAGCGCTGCTGTAGACTCTGAGGGGATGGTGAGGCAGCTAGATGTCGGGTCCCCTACAGGTAGGACTCTTCCCTCAGGTCGAGGTTAAGCAGGGTTGTGCAGGCATGCAAGTAAATAACTCAGTCTCACACGGTCAGCGTCTTTCCATACCTTTACTTGTAAGATGGTAAGGCAGGTCCCAGGGAGGCTGATGGGGTTGATGGAGGATGAGCTTTGAGGCAACGGCTAAGCAAGTTAGGGGCCTCCTTTACTGTCCAATGTTGATGAGTCCAACCAGCCTGAAGCGTATTCCCTCTATAACTCCAGCTATTCCAAAGCTGTTCTGCCCGGTCAGTTTTTGTGGTCGGAGCCTTCCTGTGAGAGAGCTGAGTTCCTATTCTTGCTGATCAGGCTCAAGGTTCTCACTCTCCCTGACCCCAGATACGTACTGACTCTTCAGGGATGCTTGCCACGACCTAAGGTCCGATAAGCCTCTGGTTTTCTTACCACTAAGCGTGAAGCTTTAGTGATCCTTCGGTCCCCAGTGACCGTAACAATGTGCAGGTATCCTATACTTATGGCACTTCTCTGTTCTCTTCCACTATGCCCTTCGATATGCTCAACTCTTAATAGATATCTCAGTCCGTCTAATAGTGGGGCACAGCTCTGACCAGGCTGAGGTGAACTGGCTCACCTGTACTGGCCTCCACTTTCTGAACTGCACAAAGACTGCACTTCCTCACTCCTTCGAGTCACTGACTGAACAGAACTCAGACTACTTAGCACTCCCCTCCACACCCCTGGTGGGTGTGTCCGAAGTGTACATGATATCATGAAGAGCCCTTAACCGTTACCTCTCCACTCATCCTCCTGGTATTGTGTACCAGGGCTACACATTCCCCCATGGTAAAGACAGCACTCCCGGGCTGAAATACAAGAGACATTTTTGTTTATGCATAAAACATCAACATTAAACATTAATTCGTCCCATCCGGGAGGTAAGGATGTCTTGAACGTTGCAAAAAACATTAATATAGAAAAATACAATATTAAAATAACATTTTTCATATAAATAACAATAGCTTGTAAGGACCCGCACCAAACCCTTTAACGTGGTCCTGGGGTGGGCTGCGGACACCGAATGCAGACCTACTCAGTGCCCACCACAAAAGGGGTTTTTTTGTTCAGAGGAATCCCAAGGCTTCGTGGAAACCATTAAAAGGCACCTTAGTGCACTATTTAAGGATACAGTTTTTTGGGGTGGCTCAGTCCCTCAGCCTCTGATCCATTAAAAACATAATAGGGAAAAACCATATAAATATAGACTTTTTTTCAGTATTCACATTAATTCGTTTTAATTACTGCCGGTATCAATGGGTAACTTTCCTTTTGGGATTCCTCTGACTCGGGGTAGCCTAGGGTTTTTTAATTGCGATCTGCTGCACGCGTAAAGGGAAACAAGAACGCCTCAATCTTTCTAGGGGTCTGGGAAGCGTACGGGTGCGGCGGTGTGAGTCAGCTTCACCAGGGGGGCCCATAAGGGTCTGCTTTTGATGATCCTTTTGAATTCCATAGGTTTAGGGGGTTGCTGGGGATGGGGAACTCCTAACGGGCTCGCCACCCGGCACAAATGGGGTAAAACTTCCCTTGTGGGGTGATAAAAAGCAACACCGAAATATTTCAGCATCTCCCAGTCTAGGCCCAACCCCCGGGAAAAACTCCCAGATCGGGGTGAGACCTCTTCTTTTTTTTTTTTTGATTATACAGGTTCTTTTTCACAAAATTTAAGGGTTCTGGGCACAATTTCAAAATGTCCGGACCGTGGGTTTTTTTTCTTTTTCCCCCCCTTACTGAGAACAAACTTTTCTGTTTCATATTTAGAACTTGTACAACAGGGTTCTTGCTCCCACATTATCCAATTTGTGCATCTTCCTTTTCCTTTTTTAAAAACTACCCTCTCCAGGGATCAAAGGCTTGGGAGGAGCATTTCGGGTTTTAAAAATCTCCTGTTTTTTCTCCCGTGCCTTG
>JARQOD010000003.1:590404206-590504295 GCA_033576555.1 Oophaga sylvatica
GGGCGTGGTGCAGTTTATGCCCAATTAAAGGGGTTGTCCCGCAATTAAAATGTACCACCTGTCTACAGGATACGTTGCTGGTCATTGGGGGTTCCCACCAAGCACAAGATCAAGTCATCTGATTGACCGGCGGAGGGTTCAATCATGTACGAATGCTAATCTAGTCCACTGGGAGTCACTCGCTCCTGTTTTCACCCACTCACAAAGTAGTTTAGAAGTGTAAGAACCTAAATTGCCGGAGACATCACTGAAAAAAAAAGTAGTTATAAGCTGATCCCCATCAGTACAGGAAGCGATGAGGACTTCTTATCTGTCAGTCATATGACCACTGCGTCCAATCACTGACCTCAGTGGTCACATGCACATGTTCACAATGTGACCCGAAGGCTAGTGATTGGCTGGAGTGGTCAGGTGACGGACAACAGAACTTCATCACTTCTGGTAACAGGGACCACCAGATCAGCGGCGTTAGAACAGTGGGGGATTGAATGAATAATAATACTAATTTCTTTATTTTATACTTGCCCTTATACTTTAGCCTTGGGCAAATAAAATAAAATCCTTTAATTGATGGATAAAATCATATTAACTTAAGTCCTAAAAAACCCATTTAAAGGGGTTGTCTCCTCTTAGGAAAAATTTATAAAATTGCAAAGTGCTTGTAAAAACGAGCAACTTTGCAATTTACTTCAATAAAAAAAAATCCTCTCCATTCTCAAGAACAGAGGGATTTTTAATTATCTATTCTAGTGCACAGATCATTGCCACCTTAGTGGTGACTGGTTGCACATTCAAGCTGTTTGCCATACAGCTTGCAAGTATCACTGTGAGGCGGCCAGCCTCTGTTCCTCCGGTTCTTTGATGCTGCAGAGGCAAAGCTGCTTCTGCTAACAGCCTAGGAAAGTGCACAGGTTGAGCCAGCCACCTTCCCGAACTGTCAATCATCTTCAGGAACGCATCACCCTGTGGTGAGCAGGAATTTAGGATGCTGGGGAATAGTGTATTCCTGACAGGGGTGCAACGACGCTGGTTGCAGAGGACGCGACCAGGACCGCACAAACTTCAACTGGATGTGCGTCCTTTGATGCACATTCAGCTGAAGTGTATTGCAGCACAGTGACTAGTCGAGTCCGTTCACTGCTATATATGCTGCCGGCCAATCAGAGGCCAGCTAATGATGTCGGCGTGCATGTGACTGGGGGCGCATGGCAGTGACATCATGCGCTCTCACCGCTTGAACGCAGAAGAGGACGCCATGTGGCGGGAGACTAGATGGAAAGTAAGTATAATTGTTTATTCTTTTCTATGCATTAAAGAACAGCGGCAGAACGGGGGACATGTACCTGGATGGAGAGCATATATACCAGGATGAGGGATATATATACCAGCATAAGGGACATATATACCAGGATGGGGCCAGGAAGAGGAAGGTACATACCAGGATGAGGGATATATATACCAGCATAAGGGACATACACACCATGATGGGGCCAGGAAGAGGAAGGTACATACCAGGATGAGGGATATATATACCAAGATGGTGCCCAGTATAAGGGACTTATATACCAGGATGGGGCCAGGAAGAGGAAGGTATATACCAGGTTAAGGGATATATATATCAGCATATGGGACATATATACCAGGATGGGGCCAGAAAGAGGAAGGTACATACCAGGATGAGGGATTTATATACCAAGATGGTGCCCAGTATAAGGGACATATATACCAGGATGGGGCCAGGAAGAGGAAGGTACATACCAGGATGAGGGTTATATATACCAGCATATGGGACATATATACCAGGATGGGGCCAGGAAGAGGAAGGTACATACCAGGATGAGGGATATATATACCAAGATGGTGCCCAGTATAAGGGACATATATACCAGGATGAGGCCAGGAAGAGGAAGGTATATACCAGGATGAGGGATTAATATACCAGCATATGGGACATATATACCAGGATGGGGCCAGGAAGAGGAAGGTACATACCAGGATGAGGGATATATATACCAAGATGGTGCCCAGTATAAGGGACATATATATCAGGATTGGGACATATATATAATAGGATGGGGCCAGGACAAGGAGCATATATTTACTAGGATGGGAAGGGGCCTCTGGCTCCTGAAGAAAGGAACTTCAGACATCCCCTTTAAGTAATCTTTCAAAAAGCAACTGCATTTAACTGAAGCTGCCGTCAATAAGTGCAACTCTATTCACTCTTATGGCAATGGTGTTAGGCAAATTCATTGTATGGTCCCAGCTCCAAAATCCTAAAAAATAAAAAAAAATAGTACATAGGACATGTATATTGACAGGAGGATATCATCTACCCCTCTGCCAGGACCAATGCGAGCTTTCAAACTTCATTAGAACCAATACTTGTTGGCTGTATTTCAGGAAAGGAGCTGGCATAGCTTACAGAATTTGATAATCCCCCCAGCTCGTATAGAGATGACAGGTGGTACATCAGACCTGAGATATATGAGATCCGGTGGCATGTCTTACATGGCTAAAAAGCATAACAACGCTACCACACTACGTATTTATTTACATGGGTGATCAGCCAGGGCTCCTCTGCCAGTCACTTGGAGCAATATTAAACTGTCAAGATAAAAAGATAAAAATACTTAAAGGGGAAAAATATGAAGATATCGGAATTAAGGCTCAACGTCACTTACATCCTTTCCTGGATAATTTGTAAAACGTTATAGAAGTTACTCCTCAGGGGCGTGACCTTGGAATCCACCAATCAACCCTCAATGAGCTCCATATATTATGCCGATCTGGTGGTCTGCAAGATAACTCCCCTCTGCAAAGAAGAAAACTGTCACTCTAGTCCCCCTTTAGGCGAACACTCCCCATCAGCAGGATCTTCACAAGGAGTATACAATTTAAGAACGAGCCCACGTAACACGCCATGCACCCAACCAGCATACTGCTCTTGATCGCCGAAGAGCAAGCCCTCCAAACCGGTGCTGCCCAGAATTGGTTGTCTCTGATTTGGCTTATAGTCACGTTTTAAAGCTTCTTAAAGGGTCAAACATTGTGACAAATAGGAGGCACCTGAAAGACAGTTTTCTTCCTTTTGGAGAATTAATTTGCATACTTTTTTTTTCCAGTGAACTAAAGACTCGCCACAACAGGTGGGTCATTGCAAAACCAACACCTTCCAAGAACCAGGTGGGACAAAATAACGTGGCACAAAATGAATATACATGGTCTTTATCGAGCCCCCTTGGTTAGGCGGAAGTATTTCAAGAGTCTCTGTGTCTGGGTTTTCCAGTCCGGTAGACTCGGGAAGTCCAGGTCAGGGAGTCACGGATGTCTCCTATTGACTCGAGGACACTCAAGATGGTGAGAGTTGGTGTACGTCCACTTATGAGACATTTATCGCTTTTCTTGCAGCGATTAGGTCCATCTCTTATAGTGAAATCGATGGACACCCAATGGCTAGTTCACAATGAACAGCTGAGGACCCAGTACGCATTATATTATTTTGTATGCTGGTCCATTATATGTGAATTGTGCCTCCAGACTCGACCCCAACAGATGACTTGGGGAGAGAGATGTTTCTGGTGTATTGACTCAACCTGTGGACCTGAAGAAATAGGACACTTATTTATATGTAAATGGAGTTGCCCTTTAAATCATTTTCTAGGTAGTAATCCTCCTATAGACTTGTGAGCATTGAATCTGGCAGAAAGTCTTGTTTTCCTTCTCACACACCATTGGCGCAGGAGATATATATATATTATATATATATATATATATATATATATATTATAGCCACTAGTATCTGAGCTTCCCTTTTCTTATTCCGCACACTGAGAATACTGGAAGTTAGGAAGTGATTGCTCCGAATATCTAATGTGATCTCTTACCAAAAAGCCGTGTCTGTGGGAAACTGATCAGTGCTGACACCATCGAAAATGACACCACAAACGTGCACTCAGTGGAAACTGCTCATTTCAGTGCTAAAGCCCTATTTATGTCATAATCTAGGAACCAGCGACATCATCCAATATCCAAAGTAGTCTACGAAGCGGTTTCTTTAAAACGTAACAGTCATTTTTATTTACTTTTTTTTTTTTTACATAATCTGCTTCTTTCTCATCCTGGACTGATCATTCATACTTAAAATTCTTGATTCTCAAATTTCAATGAAAGTGAATACAGATTTTCTCATTACTGTGATAGGCAATGATAGTTGGTGCTTATAAAGTTCTATGGAGAACAGTCATTGTCAATTTAGGAGAACTTGCAGCAGAATCTCTGCCTCTTGCTCATCCCTCTCCTTTCCTTCATAGAATTTTAAAAGCACCAAGTTTCATCTATCTCAGTAATGGGAAAATCACTTAATACAGATTTTACCTGTGAATTGAGCATAAAAGATCAGTCCAGAGGAAGAAAGAAGCAGATTTCCCCTATAAGATTTATTAAAAAATCGCTTATTTTCCTGTTTACTATTGGTCTATGACATAAAAATTGAAATGATGATTACTATTTAAAGCTGTCTCTCACTACTGACATATCATGAGGATATTCCTCTCTTTGTCTGACTTATCAGCTTTGCTGTACAGAGTCATCTCATTATTATTACTAGATGGACTATTTACTTTTGTACTGCTGGAAGTCTCAATAATACAGGATAGTAACACTATAAAAAAACAGATAAAGCTCTGCATATAGCTCACTTGTCAGCTTTGCTGCATAGATTGGAACAGGTGTGCAGAGTCATCTCATTATTGCTAGAGGATGAGAAAGTTACTTTTATATCACTGGAAGTCTTGATAATACAAGAAAGTAACACTATAAAAAAAACAGATAAGACTCTGCACGTAGCTCACTTGTCAGCTTTGCCACATAGATTGGGGCATCATGTGCAGAGTCATCTCATTATTATTAGAGTATTGAGCTACTTTTGAACAGCTGGAAGTCTAGATAATACAGAATAGTAACACTAGTCACAAACAGATAAGGCTTTGTCTTGCTCACTAGTAAGCTTTGCTGCATAGATTGGAACATGATGTGCAGAGTCATCTCATTATTATTAGAGGATGGGCGAGTTACTTTTGTACTGCTGAAAACCTTGATAATACAGGATTGTAACACTATAACAGATAAGACTCTGTGCCTAGCTCACTTGACAGGTTTGCTGTTTAGAATGGGACAGAATGACCAGATTTAACGACAGTCTTATTTTACTGCTGGAAACAAAGAGCAGACAGGATGGGAATTTTTAAAGTCAATTTTTCATATGGCTGCATTGTCAATTTTCTGCTCCAAATTTATCAAAAGTGTCGGACATTTGATACATTTTGCGCACCTTTTGATAGAACTCTTCTGTCTAGAGCTGTTTTTCCATTTTTTTGCACAAACTCCCTTGCCGAAGTGAGAATTGAGATTTTTTTGGTGACTTTCCAAAAAGTCACGATTCATAAATCTTTCTTAGACTTATATGCATAGCGAACTACACACACTTTCCATTCATTTTTTAAAAGTTGCAAGTGCGGCGTAAAGTTGCAAAATGTGAGAAATTTATGCGCAAAAAACAACATGCGGCAACATCTGTGACTTTTTGATGCCAAAGAAATGCGCGAAACTCTAGATGAATTCCCTCCAATACATCTCCCTATTTTCTGGGGTAGTGGGATTTACCCCCGTAACTTACTGTCAAACATCAGAAATTGGAGCAAAAACACCATACAAAATAAATCAATATCAAAAATGGCAATTTTATTAATCGTGGGATAATATAAAAGTTAAAAAATATATATTACAGAATAACTTACTGTAGACTTCTGTCAATTGATTCCTAATTATCGCAGCAGCAAAAATTCTAATTTTAATCTTACGTTCTTTGCTACAATCATAAAGTGTTAACTGCGCCACAGCGTGCAGATGTCTGATGCTAAAAAAACACGACTTCCAAGGACTGCCCTGCTCTTAAGACTGCTGGCCTGGAATGATCACACTATTCTCTATGGGCCAGACCAATCCAACATGCCTGATACCAGATGTAGTCTAATGCCCTGGTCGCCTTCCAGATGAATAATTAAAAGAAAAAAGAGGCTTCTTTTTTTTTTTTGTTTTTTTGTGACGACCGTCCTGAGAGTCAAACCGTTTGTGTTTCAGACATCAGACATGGGCCGCAGCTCACAGACAAAATCTGATTTGGAACAATATGTGAGGAGATGCCTATGACGTGAGGCTCTTTGAATGCCGGATCCCTGTGGGATTGATTAGTGCACGATTTTCGCAGAATTTCTACTGGATCAGCTTGTTTTGTCTTCCACACACACACACACAAAAAAGAGATTTTCGTTGCTAAATTGGCAGCGGTTATTTTTTTTTCTTGGTAAGGAGAGATATGTTTCTTCCTCCTCCTGGACTGATCATTCGTTCTCAATATTTTCAGTTTTCAGTGAATTCGAGCTCCCCATTATTTAGATTAGTAGATGACAGTTGGTGCTTATAAAGTTCTATGGAGAACTGTAACTGGGCAACACGGTGGCTCAGCAGTTAATATTTTTCCTTTGCAGCACTGGGGTCCTGGGTTCAAAACCCACCGAGGACAAACTCTGCAGGGAGTTTGTATGTTCTGCCATTGTTCTCTCCTAAAACATACCGATAGGGAATTTAGATTGTGAGCCCCAATGGAGACAGTGATGGTGACGTCTATAAGGCGCGGTGCAATTAATAGCGCTGTATAAGTGAGTAAAATAAATAAAATGAGCGATCATATCAGGAGAACTTACAGCAGAAAGTCTGTGTCTGCCTCTTGCTCTTCCCTGCATAGAATTTTATAAGCACCAACTGTCATCTCCAATCTCAGTAATGGAAAATCTGTCTTTGCTGAATACGGATTATACTGATTTTACCCATGATTTAAGAGTGAAAGATCAATCCAGGAGGAGAATCACGCAACTTTCTCTGATAAGATACATTACAGAGTTGCTTATCTCCACGCGTACTTTTGATTTGTGAAATAAAAATGAAAATGATCGTTACTCTCTAACACTATAGAAAGTGACACAATGGCTGCACAGAATTACCCGAAATGAAGCCGCCCTCTCTGACATCGCTTCCCCCTCTGCAACTAAAGGTTTTTTTCATTCTGTTCAACTACTTTAAAAAATATGTTTTTCCATCTCATAAGGATATACCAGAATATGCCATCGTTTAATAATTGGTGGGGGTCTTACCTCTAGGACCCCAACCGATCCAGATAATGAAGGAAACTCTGTACTGATGTCCCTTTCACTGTTTTCTCTTAAAGCAAAACATGTTTTGGTGATTTAAAGGGGTTTTATCATCTCATAGAATGAAGGCTCGGTATATTGTAATCTTAACATACATACAACTATCAACCTCATGTTATCATTAAAGGCATTGTACTCCCCTCTTGCTTAAAAAAAGGGACAAAGGTCCTTTAATTTTTTTGGACTATGCTGGACACTTTTTTTTTTCACTGTAAATCATTAATCACTGATAATATTATCTTTCTCTATAGGGATTGCATCTCTGTCTCCAAATTCTCTGAATAAGTCCAGCATGGAGTTTATTAAATTCTTTCTGTCTGCAGCCACCACTAGAGGGAGCGCACTGCAGACAAATGTAGTATTCAGTGTATTGATAAATCTGTATGCAGTCAGCTCCCCCTAGTGGTGGCTGCCGGGAGCTAGAATGTAATTCTTTACCTCTACGGCTGTTGTGATGGGAAGCAGGGAACTTATGAGAAGTAGTACAGAATTGATAAAACTGCTGTGACGGTGACACATTTTATACCTGTCTCAGTGTGTACATGCGCTGATCTTGGGTAATACACTTATCATCACAGTCATTCAACCTGGCATCTGGATTATGCAAAGACTTTATTTATCTGAGCGATATAACATATGCCAGTGGTTTGTGATATGAATGTAATCATATAATAATCAAAAAGTCAAAATTTCTGGTAACCACAGACAATTCCACAATTATCACTTTCCTGGACACCGGCTCTGTGATATAGATAGTATTTCATTTTTTCAGTCTGGTTACAGCAGCGCGTCCCTGAAGACGACAATGTAAACAGAATCTAAAATAGAATCTGTAAAAGCTTCCGCCAGAACAGCAGGTAAAGCAGAGGCCCATCTGCCCGGGACAATGAGGAGCGCTTCATACAGCCGGCGTCCGAGTCCGGTATAGAAGAGCAACGGCGCAATCCACGGAGAGCAATGTATAGATGGCATCCAGCAAAGTGCTGTCATCAACAAAGCCACAAGATTCATAATTACACTGCATGATGTGGAGAGAGATAGATAATAAATAGATGATAGATAGATATATAGATGATAGATAGATAATGATAGATAGATAGATAATAGATAGATAGATAGATATAGATAGATATAGATAGATTAGATAGATAGATAGATTAGATAGAATAGATAGATAGAATAGATAGATTAGATAATAGATAAGATAGTATATATATAGATAATAGAATATGATAGATATAGATAGATAGATAGATAGATAGTAGATAGATAATAGATAGATTAGATAGATAGATAGATATAATAATAGATAGATAGATAGATTAGATGATAGATAGATAGATAGATTAGATAGATAGATAATAAATAGATGATTGATTAGATAGATATAGATTATAATAATTAGATAGATAGATAATAGATGATAGATAGATAGATGATAGATATAGATAGATAGATAGATAGATTAGATAGATAGATATAGATAATAGATAGATAGATAATAGAATATGATAGATAGATAGATAGATAGATAGATAGTAATAGATATAGATAATAGATAGATGATAGATAATAGAATAGATAGATAGATATAGATATAGATAGATAATATAAATAGATAATGATATGATAGATAGATAGATATAGATAGTATAGATAGTATTAGATAGATAGATAAGATAATAATAGATAGATATGATAGATAGATAGATAATAGATAATAGATAGATAGATAGATAGATAGATAGTATAGATAATATAATAGATAGATAGATATGATAGATAGATAGATAGATAGTATATAGATAGATAGATAGATGATAGATAGATAGATAGATAGATAGATAGATAGATAATAGATAGATAGATAGATAGATAGATAGATAGATAGATAGATAGATAGATAGATAGATAGATAGATAGATAGATAGATATGTAAGATAGATAATAGATAGATAGATAATAGATATGATAGATAGATAGATAGATAGATAGATAGATAGATAGATAGTATAGATAGATAGATAGATAGATAGATATGATGATAGATAATAGATAGATAGATAGTAGATAGATAGATAGATAGATAGATAGATAGATAGATAGATAGATAGATAGATAGATGAAGATAGATAGATAATAGATAAATAGATAGAGATAGATAGATAGATAGATAGATAGATAGATAGATAGATAGATAGATAGATAGATATGTGGACAGATAGATAATAAATAATAGATATAGATATGTGATAGATAGATAGATAATAAGATAATAGATAGTAGATAGATAGATAGATAATAGATAGATAGTATAGATAGATAGATAGATAGATAGATAGATAGATAGATAGATAGATAGATAGATAGATAGATAGATAGATACTTGCAGTGCTTCCCCCATTATTTGTGTTTGGAGACACAGAGAAATAAGATTTACTTCGATCTCTGGTTATGAGGTTACTAGCCGCGTGGAGAGCAGCGGGTTTGGAACTTTGTATCAGAGAAATGGCGCCAGACATTCTAACAATTGAATCATCCAGAACCTAATGTGCCTCATTTTCCTATAAAAACGTTTCTGCTGTGCAGGGAGAATCTATAAGGGATCGGACTATATGGACGGATTTGTTATTTTGTGTTTTTTCAGAGTATAAATTGTAATCTGGGAATGTTTCCCTGACATCATCACAGCCAGCAGAACGTCACCTCCTTATGTCTCATGTGAACAAGTAACTCCATGACATGGAGACGAGCTAATGCAATCGTCCTTCCTACAGGACTGACTAATCACATATTTGCACCCAGAGGCAGACACATCATTGGTGCAGTCCCCAGGGGCCCGAGAGGTAAGGGGGCCATTTTCACATCTATAACAGGTTGAGTTGTGCATTATTATGAGCTATTGGGTGCATAGGGCCCTTATATCATTTGTGCTCCGGGGCCTCTTCTGTCTGTGTCCGCCAGTGTTTGCACCAATAAGGCCTCTTTCACACTTCCGGCGGGCGCCTGGTGGCGCCCCCGGCATTTTGCCGCAGCGCGCATCAGATAATCTGATGCGCCGCATGCGGCTTTTTTCGCATTGACATGCATTAGCGCCGGATGGCGCCGCATGTCAATGCGTTGCATGCGGTTTTGTCCGGATGCGGCGCAAATGTACATTGCGGCGGCCGGACAAAACGCTGCATGTAACGTTTTTTGTTTTTGCCGAATGGTTTCTGATGTCTCCTGGCATCAGAAACCATCCAGCAAAAAAACGCATGCGGCCGCCGGCGGTGCATCAGGTTTTCTGATGCGGCACTGCGGCAAAATGCCGGGGGCGCCGTGAGGCGCCTGCCGGAAGTGTGAAAGAGGCCTAACTGTGTATTATGTCATCCAATCAATACCCACATTTTTAGACTAATTTGCAGAATCAGGGCCCGATCCCCACACAAATAATAATATAAGAGGCATCTCATTGTTACACATCTTTTTGGAAATGACCAGCAGATCCAGGCCGGTCTGGACTGAGAAACCCAATCGATCAGATCAGGGAGGAGGCGGTACATGTTTACTGCAGCGGCCACTACAGGGCAAATATGGTATTACACGGTGGCCAAGTAATAACAAGACAAGTTGGGTCCACCAAAGCAAGAGCACTTCGCTATAAATGGCATCCTCCTCCATGATATCCATATGTAAAGGGGGCTGTAATCATGAGACCACCCATATAACACACAGAGCCATTTTCTTTGGCTTTCAGTATAGTCACTGTGTCAGTTATTGGTGGAAAAAAAGCAATTTATTTTGTCTCCATCCTATTTTAGATAAGCGGTTACACAAACAATCTCAGCCGGAGGTGGCAGACGACATTTTGGGTGTGAAGATCACACATAATAATGACTGTTTTCTAGTTTCTCATTAAAAACAACACAATGTAATCTGCCGCATCCTGAGTGTTACTACCATTTCTACCAATTCATTGACTATTCAATCTGAAACAAATCAAGAAAAAAAGGCCATGATGGTCCACAACATCTATACATCACATTGGGGGTCTCCCTTTTCTAAAAGAAAAATAATAGAAATTGTGTAATACCCCCATTTGACCAGTGGCGGCACTGCTTGAAAACCGATTTTTTTTTTTTTTGCCAGTTCCTCCATAGATCACAGCCAATCACTGTGAATCCTAGCACTTTGTGATCTGCTTATACGTAGAATACTCTTCTATTATACAAAAAGGGATTGTTAAAATTGGACAATCCCTTAAAAATTTTAGGCGATGATCCGCCAAGAACGATTGTTAACACCAAACACTTTTTTAAGTTTAGATATCGTATATAAAGAGAACGATCTGCCTGCGTGTCTCTAAGACTCTGTTCACACAGAATGTTTTGACCAAGATTTTGAAACAGATCTGCTCCAAAATCCACACAAGGTTAAGTTCCCACTATGGGTATTTTGATACTTTTTTGATATAGCAGATTTTACTGCAACATTTTTGCACCAATTAGCCAAATTGCTTTAATTGTTTTTTTTTCATTGCGTTTTCACATTTTTTTCAACTGCAGTTTTTGTCTTTTTTGATCGGTCATGTTTTCAGTAAAACTTCTTTGTTTTGCAAACTTCCTGTTCTTTAACTTTGGTAAAACTTTATTGATAAATGAATGCATTTCTTTTTACTTAAAAAAAATGTGTTTTTTTTTTTTACCTTTGAAATTTTATTCAAGTCAATGGGGAAAATCCGCAAAGAAAACCCATATTTACAGCAAAAAAAATATTTAAAAAATGCACCGCAGGTCAGTTTTTGCAGCATAAAAAAATAAATAAATAAAGCACAGTGGGCATGAGATTTAGGGTATGTGCACACATTAAGTATTTGTTGCAAAACTTTCTGCGTCCCTCAGAAGGAAAATCGCAGTGTAAAATAGGTGCATTTTTGTTTGTTTTTTCATGCATTTTTGGTGCAGATTTTCCCCCATTCATTAGGCTATGTGCACATGTTGCGGATTTGCCTGTGGAATTTTCCGTGCAGATTCTGCCTCTCGTGGCAGAAAATGCAGGCAAAAATCCGCGCGGATTTGATGCGGAATTGATGCGGATTTCATGCAGATTTTGATGCAGATTGTCATGCGATTTTTGTTTTGCGAATTTGCCTTACTCAATGTATAGTCAAAGGGTGCAGAAACGCTGCAGATCCGCAAAAAGAATTGACATGCTGTGGAAAATCAAATGCTGCGAATCCGCGCAGATTTTTCCACAGTATGTGCACACCAATTCTCAAATTCCCAGCTATCATTGGCTGTGCACTACACTGCGGATTTGATGCAATTCCGCGGGTCCAAAAACGCTGCGGATCAGCATCAAAATCCACAGCGTGTGCACATACCCTAAGGCTGTTTCCACGATCAGGAAACACAGCGCTTTGGACGGAGCAGAAAGTCCTCTCCGCCCAAAGCCCCGCCCCCTAGTGAACGCGCGGTGAATCCGGATGTGTTCAATGAACACATCCGGAATCACCGCAGCGCTGCATAGCCCTGTGTTATTTCCCTTGCGGCGACGGAGCGTCGCTGCAAGGGAAAAGGCCATGCTGCGGTCTAAAAAGACGCGCCGCATGTCCGTTAACGCAGGTCTGCCGCCTGCGTGTTTTTACGCATAGTGGAGACGGGATTTCTTGAAATCCCCTCCACTATGCTGTAACATCTGGACACTGCGTGTTTGACGCTGCGCCAGCGCACAGCGTCAAACACGCAGCATTTACTGAAGGAATCCTGATGGTGGAAACACACCCTTAGGCTATGTGCACACGTTGCTGATTTTTCGCGTTTTTTCACGGCAAAAACGCTTAAAAAACGCATGAATTAAGCATCCTATTATTTAGAATGAATTCTGAAATTTTTGTGCACAAAACCCGCGATAAAAATGCATGCGTTTTTTCACTGAAAAAGTCAGTTTTTGCTCAGGAAATTTCTGTAAACATTCCTGAACGTGTGCACTTAGCCTAAAAAAGAGGGAAGCTGATAAAGTACGATATTAGGAAATTACTCGCAGTGCTATCCCTACTATAACTTTTCCTTAAAGGAGTTCCCCATGGTGACAGGTTTTCCATCCAGCGATCAGCAGTAATCTGTGAGGATACAACCAAGTAGCAGGTGTTCTACTTCCCTGCAGCGCCCCTACAGGAGAAATCAGGTATTACAGAGTTTTTATTGAAATCCATTGACATGTTGGGTCCTTTAGAGCAAGAGACGCACTTTATAGATTTCTGCTCTGGCAAATAAATGAGAGACCCCTAATCTAATAATTAAACATTCTAGACAATCCTTTTAAATTTATGGCCCTCCAGTAATTGAATCAAATAATAGTGGCATGTAAAAATAAATAATAAACTATTGAGGCTGCAAATGATTGGAAAAGGAGCAAAGAAGTAATTTATTCTCAATTTTCTGAAATGGGGATGTAGTGACAGTTCCTATGTTATAATTTCAGCTTCAGTTGTCAAATCCCAAACTGCAAAATGTGCAACTTTTTGTATTCTTTTCTGTTGTTGTCTATGTTGAGGTCATTGCTGGGGGCCATCATTAAAGGGGTTCTCCGGACATAAAAGATATTGATGTTCTATCTTTAGGATGGGTCTTCAATGACATATTGGTGGGGTTCCGAAATCCGACACAAAACCGATCGGCTGCTAGCCTCTGTGTTTAATGTTTACATCCGGCCACCGCCGGAGCTAACAGCTTATCGGCGGGGGCTTCAGTTATTGGACCCCCATCAATCTGGTCCTGAGGATAGCTTATTCCGATCACATGCCCAGTGAGAGCCTTTCAGTATATAATTGTTGCACAAAATATTTCTTATACATAATGATATTCTACTAAATATGCTCCAGATCCTCGTAAGCCATTCTGCACCAGATTTCACCCCAAACAATATGTACTAAGCAAGTTGCATGGATCCAAAAAATTGACCTTCGTCACTACAGAAACAAATGCGCTTTAGACCAAAACATCAACCTAGAACGGTGGGAAATCTACTGATATGATTGAGCCAGACATAACCATGAAGGTTCCTGCCCCAGATCTATTTCTCTCAACAGAACATTGTGCAAAGTCTTCCCCAGCCGATTGTGGTATCATCATGTAGAGACCACAACATCAGTCACAGGTTGCTTCACTCCCAGCTAAAGAAACAGGGGTCAGATCCACCAAAGAGAATCCAAAGCCAGGAAGTTACATTTTGTTTAGATAAATAGTATCAATCTTTTTCTTGCAATGATACTTTCTGCACCTCCCTATAAATGGTGATACAATGTATCCATCTGATCTCCAAAACAAACACAGAGTAACCTTGTTGCTATAGAGTTAAGTCTTAAGGGAGCAGGGGATTGTATTGAGAAAGACAAGAGTTCCCTATATAAAGCCCCATTCAGCAGCTACAGCATTAAATGACCCGCTAATGTTTTCTTGCCTTTCCTTAAGACATGGCTAATGAGTCCCTGCAGATGTGAGCGCACTGCACACACCACTCCGGAAAGGTGTCCTTGCTAAACACGGCGAGAAATATGTATACACGAAATGTGCACCAGTCTGCAGTAAACCCCACTGCTTTTTACAGAGCCAGGCAGCAAAGCTACATCGCCTTAAAGTGAAGCTCCACAATCCTTCTGCCATAACAGCAGCCTTAGAATAATACCTATAGGATCACCCTTTTTAGGGTTTCGGCGCTAAGGTGATCAACAGGCAGCTCCGGCGACTGCGGGGCTCAGAGGTGCCATGCCTCTCCAGCATTGTAGGAGTTAACTTAGAATAGCAGAAAAAGGAAACACACAATCATGTCATTCAAACTAGGTCCAAAATGGGTCTTTGACTGGCAATAACCTTTAGTAACCCCTGGGGGCACAGGATTTTAGGGAGGTGGGGGGGGTGGAAAATGGATTTTAAGGGTAAGTGCCCAGAAAGGCAAAAACAAGCCGCACTCATCAACGGAGACCATAATCATCCCTATGACAATATCTGTTAACGTCATTCAATTAGCATTAGTCAGAAATGATCCTATTGCAATGACCCCATGACCTAAGGTCAAAAGTCCAGAGACACTTCTGATTGGCTGACATTTAGGAACTCTGGGAATTTTGTTTTTTCTGTCACCCCACCCCCTTCCCAACCAGGTTAAAAAAAAAAATCAAGCAGGTACTTTTGCAAATTCAATGGACTCCATGACAAGAAAATACAAAGGCCCCGACTCCTGCAGCAAAGCTGACACATCTTGACTTAATTGATTGCAAGTTAATTAGCCCAAAAATAAAAAAGACATAAGAAGGAAAAAAGAAAAAGAAAAGAGGGGCACTTACCAGGACATGCGCAACCCACTGACATCTTCACATGCCTGGTGTGGAGACGAGCAGGTACTGGTTGCCCTCAGCTAAGGCTCCTGGCATAAAATGCCCTTGTGAGATCTCAAAAGAACAAAACAAGCCCCCCTAAAAGGCAGAAATTGGGCCTCAGAGGAAGCAGGCAGGAGGAATTTTATTCTGTCTCTGTATGTGTGCTTGTGTGTGTCTCCCTCTCCCTCTCTCTCTCTCTCTCTCTGCTGGCAGTACTGTGGTTTATTAATATGCTAATTGCAATGCTAGTGGGAGGAGAGAGAGCTTGTCAAAGTGACCTGAGTGAAAGAGAGAGGGAGAGAGAAGCAAGAGAGAGAGTGCAAGAGAGAGAAGAAGCTAGAATGGGTGCAATGAATAACAAGCATGTGACGCACACCCACATACTGTACATACAGAGAGATATACATATAGGGTAATATGGGGGGTCGGGGGTCTGCAACGACAAGCTGATTGCACCCTTGATAAGTAAGACATGTTTGATCGAGAGGACGACAGACAGACGGGGAGAAGTGGTTGTAGGTGTCCTACGCCGAGACTAGGCATACTGCATCACAGAGCGTTTTCCTCACTTCCATACTGTGCTCTAACGCAGGCTGACAGACATAGACAAGCAACAGCAAAGACGAAGGGGGGAAAAAAAAGCAAAACGACAGGCAGCGCTACAAAGAAAAAGAGCAATACGCCAGACCGATAGGAAAAGGATCCGCACTCGATGGAGATATCTGGTTTTTTTGTAACAAGACAAGAAAATTAATGCAGAGTTTGGGCGACATCCAAGCAGCTCTGATGGCATGTAGACTTAGTGGCATTGCCCATCACTAATGTACAATTATAAGCAGCACTTGGCAGGCCAAAGAGGACCCAAGGTGCCATACGGCAAAAAAAAAAGTCCACCGAAAGAATACTTAGGAAAGATCGACGTCAACTCATCATTGTGAGATGGATGATTGACGTCTTGTAATGTCATCATTAGGGGAAGGGGGTGACCGGACTTATTTAGTACAGTTGGAAAGGTTGTCCGGTGGAGTGAAAGATGGATATCTCACCCGCCAACAGCGTGGGATAACCATTTAGGATTCTCGAAAAGATAATTTATATCACTCAGTGGAGGTGAAGGCAAATGTAGAAGACATTGAGTGAGACAAGGGAGAATAATCGGTAAATATCTTCAGATTTAATGAAACTAGGTCATGATCTTTATTTAGGAATGGTGTCGACTTCCACCAGTGGCACTTCTAGGTTGTCCATTAGTCGTTCGCCCAAAGGCCACTTTGCTAACTCCACCATAGACTTGTGCACTGGGCCACGTGTTCATGTTTCTTTGAAATGTTCATGTTTATAGACTGATCATGCAGAAGTTACTGGGTTTCGCCAACTCCTATCTCAAGTGTTTAGTTTGGAATCCCTGATTCTTCTTTCCTACAAAATCGAAAATTTGGCACTGATCGATTGGTTAAGAAGTTAAGAGTCATGCATATCTGATTGTCAGATGATCCCTCTGAAATTGGCAAGTTAGACAAACTTTACCCCCTTAATAAACCACATACCAACTTATACCAAAACAAGCTCAAGTCAAGGCAAGTCAAGTCAATGCAGACACAGACCGGCCATCTAATGGGTACATCCATGATATTTACGTGTAGTCACCAAATAGCAAAATGATTGGACATGAATTAATTAAACATCCCAACCTTTATTTCCCCAGACCTCTGCCATCAAAGAGACTCAGGACAGCCCTTTACACATTAGATGGTTCTACTGACATTTCAGTTTTAGTCAACACTTTAATACCTTTGACCATACAGACATTTGTGTGCAAATCCAGTTGCTTCTGATGGGATCCACTAACATCTGACAAATCTTGATAATTTCAACAGAATCCATTGATCCACAGTCCTGAGTGTATGTCTACAAGCAAAGATAATAAAGAACTGGATCTTAAAGCTGGACATACCCATTAAAAAGATGGTTTGGCTCACTGCCATCTTAGCCAAGTCCCAAGAACGTATGGACGCTCGTTCGGTCAAGCTCTCCTGTGTTCTCTATGAGAAAGCAGCCGACTAACGTATTAACTGGCATTTTATCTCCAGAAGAACAATGTGTCTGCAATTGGACGTGCCTGATCGAACTCTCTCCTGAGCATCAGTAGGCCGGTACCCCCATACACATTAGACCGTTGTCCAAGTCTATCGGTATCGGTACCCTTCTAATGTGTATGGCCAGCTTAACTTGTCCGATTCTTTGTTATACTGGGACAGAAGTGGCTGCCAGATCTGTTACATAAATCGATGTTTCAATTAAATTCCCTTGTTTCTTCTTCCCTATAACTGGTGAATACATTTCATGATCAGCTTTGTTTATGACATCAGTTGCCAAAAGAAGAGCATCACAGAGACGAAGTAGACGACTGGAGACCGGCCAAATGAGATGGATCCGCATACCCCAGCCATGTAACATTCTGGGATATTATCTACCAATCGCTCCAATGTTTTGATCACTCAGCAAACTATGCTTGTTCATAAACGTTATTTTGAGTCTCAACAAACTGTGATTGTAGTCCTACTGCCCCAAATGGGCAAAAAAAAACCTGAAAGTGTGACTATGGTCAGAGGTGAAACAATCACGCTCCGTAGTCTTTATTTTTTTGTTTTTAACAATTTGAGGGAAAAATCATGAAAGAATTTTAGAATGATTTCAATCTAAATGATCATCATGAAAACTGGAAACCAATACATGGACAATGTAGGTAACCTTCTCCTGGAGATAAGATGCTCACCGATATGTCAGCCAGCGGATTTTTCATAGAGAACACAAGAGTGCTTGGCAGAAGGAGTGCACCCGTGTATGGGAGCTGGCGGCATTGTTCAACCGACAGTCTTCTAATGTGTATGGCTGGCTTCAAGGTGTCCATAGATGGGATCTGATAAATATCTGAACCCCCTCATTCTCAATACACAGAAGACAGCGGTTAGCCAAGCAATCATCTGGTAGATCGTTTGGCATATAATTATCTCTCCCAAATCTTCCATACACATGATCGGTCAAGGCTCTTGTGTTCTTCATGAGAGCCACTTCTAAACTCCTCCAACTAAAGTTTGTCTCTCCGAGAGCAAAAGGATTAAGGGTATGCCACACTAAACAACATCGCTAACGGGATCGCTAAAAAACGTCACTATTTAGCGATCCGTTAGCGATGTGTTTGTGCGGCATCTACCAGCGACGTGGCCCTGCTGTGATCTCGTTCATCACAGCGATCGTTCCGGACCCTATTTTTATCGTCGGCGTCCCGCTGGTAAGTATGTATCGCTGAGTGTGGCACCTTTTTTAGCGATTTAGCGGTACAAAAGTACCGCTAAAGTCGTTAAGGAGATCGCTAACCGCGATAGCGTCCTTAACGACATCGCTAAATTAGGCCACTACTAGCGATATTAAAACGATCCCGCTAGCGATCTCATTAGTATGCGATGTTAACGAGATCGCTAGCGGGATTGTTTAGTGTGGCATACCCTTTAGTGTCATGAGTCATTTTGGATTCGTGGCAGCTCTGGTTCCGTTAGAATTTAAATGTAGCTTTTTTCCTTTCGGGCCAGCAAGGTTAATGTCAGTTTCCTTGCTGGCAGCTGCTTTGGTGCTAGCCAGCTTATGTGGGTGGTGACCACTCCTCTATCCTTTCAAAGGTCACATGACCCATCAGCTGACCGTTGGTGAAAGAGTAATCTATGTTGACCAGCCTGGAGTAAAGAACTCTTTGGCTTTAGTGGAGTTCATGGTCCTGATGCCTTATCCTCTGCTTTGTGGAGCTTTACAGCAGGGAAAATGTTAAGCACTATTTCCCCTTTTTCTGTCTGTCTTGTTGTCCCTCTCCCTATGTTGTTCACCATCTGTAGTGGTGAGGCTAGCACCATTGATGGCCAGTGCACTAGCTAGGGAATAGTTAGGTGCCAATCAGGGACTAGGCACGTGACGTGGTGGGGGAAGGACCCGCTTAGGGCATTATGGGAGTTTAGGGACAGGCACAGGTTGAAGTTCAGGAGGTGCACCATCCTCATACCCCACGGTTAGGGCCTTCCTAACCCATTCCATCCTGTTGTGGGTATATGTTGTGTGGTCTGCTGGACTTAACGTGTTGTGTTGTTACAATCAGCCATCGGAAGTCAGGTCTTCTTCTTCCCAACGTCATCTGTCTGGGAGTGGCCTGCCCCCATACACATTAAATTATTGTCTGATCCTGAAGATTTCAGCTGGTGTTAGTCTAATGTGTATAAGGATCTTTAGGTCTACGGAGGCCTGACAGATAGGACTGTAACAGTGGCTGTCAAAAAGGACAAATAAATTTGTATTGTTCTGGAGGTAAGCGGCACCCCCCACAGGGCCTTTTTACACAGAGCTTTGGCCCACATTTGTTGGTTCCATTGGGGCTTGCGTCCGAACCCCCTCAAAACGGGATACAGGCGTATGCAGTCTACTACTTCTGGGTGTCTGCTTCACGTATATCCCTGAAAATGATGCACGACAGAGAACGCAAAGACTTTGTCGGGACCATTATAATTTATGGCCTCGGCGGTGCATAAGTCCAAATCCCGTTTTGTGGAGGGTCCGGGCGTAAGCTCCGACGGGACCAACGAACGTGTCAAAGGGCCCTCACTGCTAAAAAAGCAATGCCTGGCTCTTAAATCAGAGATGTGAGGTGGATAGTCGTTGGGTCAAGAGCTATTGGATGTCTATGGGTATCCCTATTTCATGTACGGGCAGGGGTACATTTCACTTTTTGGGGTTACCATGTTAAAGCCTCCTCCTTTTCCCCGATCCGTGCTCTAGTCAGGTTACACATCTGTCGCCAATGACTTTCCAAGTACATCACTGACTGTAATGGCCTTCTGAAGTCTCGAGTGTATGAACAGAGGAATAACTTGAAGCTCTGGGGCCCCAATACACAATCTGTAACGCTCCCTCCCCCGCACCTACCAGGTGCCATTTATATCTAGTGCCTTCTTATGTAGCAGGGAGACCTTTGGGGCCTCATGCGCCAGGTCCTGGGTGCAACCGCTACCCCTGCACCCACTATTGCTGTTTTTTATTTTCCTAAGATCAACTTAACTGACTTCTCTTTTGCAAAAAAAAAAAAAAATGACTTTGATTCTGACTCAGTGAACTGCCCAGTTCCTAAACTCTTGAAACCTGATTCCTTTGTGGCTACATATTTCAGCAGATCTGGCTACAGGATTGGATCTGCATGTCGAGCTGCTGAGAACATTACATTCCTGCACAAACTGCATAAAGATGGAGTGTGTGTGTGCGTGTGTGCGTGCGTGCGTGCGTGCATGCGTGCGTGTGTGCGCGCGTGAGGACAGAAGAAAAAAAAATACAAAAAAATTTAAAAAAAATAATCCAGGCTGGACTGATAACTGTGAACATCTGCACTGGGCCGCCTGGGCTTTGTGTTACTCAGTCAGCCACCTCGGTAAATCCCTAAAGGCACCCTCTGCCTCCCTATCTCATAGGGAAAAGGCAGGGCTAATCATTGTGCGACTCCCCCGCTGCCTCGCCAGCTTGGAGGTGAGGTTTCTGCTGGAGACCAATGAGATATTTCAGGCAACGTCTCCCCTCCTTCTTCCTCATGAGAGCAATTATAGAAACAAGAAAAAAAAACGTATCTGTCAATGTGTCGCATTTGCTTTTTTTTGTTTGTCATCCATGGCGTTAAAACATTGTGCACCAAATGCCCGAGACAATGGCCACAATTAGTCATCGGGACGCTGGCGATCGTCCATGAGCGTAGGACTCCAAGCCGCGTCCTTAGCAATTATTACCATATATATATATATTTTAAAGTCTGATCTTGACCCCCTTTAATAGCGGTGCAGACTGCATAGCAATCTCCTACCGCCTCGTATCCGGCAGATTGAGAGAATTAGAGCAAAACTGTGTCCAGTGACCTGATTTAACTGGCACAAAGCACGAATAGATGTGATAGGGAGAAGCAGCGAAAGGACAGAGCGGAGAGAAGCTTCCTGACGGCAGAAGACGAGGGCTCTTGTCATTCTTACAGCTGTGATTAGAAATGAGGATAAGAAGGCGCGGAGCGGGCATCAGAGGAGGCACACGACATGAGAAGTGATGCCGCAGAAGGCATTACTCGTCATGGGTCCATAAACAGGTGCCTCCATACTGCCCATCACGGGTGTCCGTCACCTACAGATCTTTCCTTGACATAACCCGACATTTCCTTGACATTTTATTGACATATCTTATAGCATTAAAAAACTTTTTTTATTTGTCACTCTGTCACGTGATGTTTCCACTTTATCTGTCAGCATGACAATGTATCAAATATGTATCATCAATAATTGGAAACCTTTCTTACCTTTCCTCTTGACTCTAGATATCCTAATGACTAGCTTTAAAAAATTATTTTTTGTGATTCTCTATTGGGTGATGTTTACACTTTACTGTGTCGCGTGAGAATGTATCGTGAGAAATTGCAAACCTGAGCAAAATACACGGACAGATAAGGATGCACACATCTGTGTACCAGCTGGGGGAGCGTGCTACGTACATGAGTGTTCTTTCTTGCCTTTCCTCTGAACTCTAGATATCTTGAGAGTCTTAGCTTTAAAAATGTAGTTTTTGGCTACTCTGTCGGGCGATGTTTACACTTTATGAGTCAGTGTGAGAATGTATCAAATATGTATTGGCAGAAATTGGAAACAAGCAAAATATGTGGAAAGATAAGGGTGGACACATCTGCATATCGAATGGAAGGCAGTGCTGCGTACAAATGTGTCCTTACTGATCTTCCCTCTTGACTCTAAGCGTCCTGAGATGGCCAGTTTAAAAAAAAAACTTTGCATACAAGTCACAAAAAAAGTTTTCTCTTTTTAAAGCTAGTGCTGTTGTGTCATTTTGGGACCCCAAGAGCCAAGAGGAAAGACACATCTGTGTATTCTCCATAGAACACAAGTCCTTACACACCCCGTACCCCACATTGTACTCTGGTCCCATGAACAATGATCCAACCTCTGCCAGTGAGACTTCCCAGCAAACATTAATAAATCACCTACTGTCCCAACCTCTAATATACAAGCAGGGGTGTACATATCGTTGGTCCAACCTGTGCAGTCGCACAGGGGCCCAAGAGGTAAGGGGGCCTGTTATGATTTGGTAGCTGAGGAGAGCAGGCAAAAACAGCAATACACCAGAGAGGTTGGAATCTAATGGATTGCAGTACCCTGACTAACCACCACAACTAAAGGCAGTCGTGGAGCGTTCCTACGTTGGTCCTAGACACCTCGTCACAGCCTGAGAGGTTAACTACACCTAAAGATAGAAAGAGGAAAGCTATCTGCCCCGGAGCAGATCCCCAAAGAACATAGGAAGCCCCCAAACATGTAATGGCGGTTAGACAAGAGGAAATACAGACACAGACAGAAAATAGTATGAGCAAACGTTGGGGCCCAATCTTCCTAGAAAGAAAAGGATAGGAAGGATACTTACTGCAATCCAAAAAACCCTAAAAAATACCAACTCTACTAATTGCAAAAACACCTGAGATCACACGACCTCTACCACCTAAATTAGTTCTCTGGTGTAACAAAACTAAGCCGCAGCCACTGAAAAAACTGGAAAAGGCAAATGAACAAATAACAGTGGCTCAGATAAACTGAGAGGAGCACAAGCCCCCGGAGGGGACCTGGCTGACCTCCACAGAAGTGCAGAGAACAATGCAAAAAGCAAGCACAAAAATAAAAGCAGAAAATATCTTATCTGATAGCAGAAGATGCAGGCAAGACTCAGCAAGCTTCCAAGTGAACCAGGAACCACAGTTGAGACAAGAACAATTGATCACCGGCAACCATGATGGGAGGGAACCTCCCTTATATAAGACCAGTCTGTAACTCCTGATTGCCAATCCTCATTGAATGGTTCAGTACTGTTTGTAACCACCAGAGGGAGCTTCTGCTCAGAATTCATTTCTAACACATTCACAACAGGGGCCCATTTCTACCTCCAAAGCAGGTGGAATTGTGCATTAGTGTACAGTCACACTAGCGTATAAAAGAATCGGTCCCAAATGCTGTGAAGACAGGGGGGTCAGCGGGTACTCTCGTCCACTAGCTGAAACCACATGGACCAGGGCACATCCCACCAAACGCCCGTTCTCCTTTAATGTGGACCTATTACTACTCAGTCAGCACAGGGTGATGGTAAAACACTGTGGCAATACTTTATTGAACCACAAAACAGGCAAATAATACATCGAACAGTGCCAGCAAAATACCCAATATCGTGCCGATTACAGTCAGAGAGGAGGCACACTGAGGAGCTGTCAATCAGCAAGACTGGCTGTGCTTCAGCAGGGGCAGTGAGGGGACTATCAATAATGCTTGGGTTGTTAGAGATTGTACGGATTATTCTGCCATCCTGACATGGATTCCAAATGTAAGTACACCAGCTTCATCAGCTCCAGATTTATTTATTAATAAATGCAGTTTGCAATGTGAAATCTGGTGACAGATCTACTTTACAATATAGATCTATGCAGTTAATTCCTTCTCAGCCCTCATTGTGCTACCTGCATAGCATCTAGGGGCTATAGGCATGGAGGCTTAATACTTCTGTTCCCCCTCTGAAATATCCTAAAATACAATTCCCATGGGATTTATAGGGCATGGATCAGTCAGTCAGCAGTATGAGATTCTGAGCTGTCACTCAGGCAGGGATTCTGACAGCTAGACTGGATGTACGAGTATTGATGGACCCGGTCTCTGATCGTGATACATCATTTGTCAAAACAGACCGAAGAGAAGTAAGGGCATGTCAGGCACAAATGGCTAAAAAATGAATCTGTCTCTTCCAGTTTTCGTGTCTGGAAACAACTAAATGGGCGCAGGCTCTTTAAGGGGTTGCCCTATACCTTTAAGGGCTCAATACCAACTTCTGGTTGGGAAGGGTGGTATCTAACTATAGACCCCAAGCACAGGGCTGTCCCCACTTTGCTGTTCTCAGCTCATGTAAAAAAAAAAAGTGGAAAAAATGCTGCACAGTAAGAAGAATGCTTTAAAAAATAGAAGTGTTAGTAATTTAAGTAACTAGCAAAATACAAAGCGAATGAACAAATGAGAAATCTATACCGAGTTCCAAATATATATTCCAATGCTATTTTTCTCTGATTTTCCTAAATGATCGATGCAGCTGAGTCAAATCATCAATCGTTAGGATATGTTCACACGTTGCTGCATTTTTGCTGCATTTTTTTTCTACAGGCAAAACCCGCTTTCTTGGCAGTAAAGAAGCTGCTTAAAAAAAGCTGAGGTTTTTTTTTGCTGCGTTTTTCAGGTACATTCATCTCTTGTGCATGCTGATACAGTTTAGTGCCTGTGCCTGTCGTTCCTGAGATTTCTGCACCAAAAGGGCAGCAAAACCTAATGCCTGCATTTTTTTGCCTTTTTTCCCTCTTTACATGTCCTGTTTGCTACTTTGTAAAAGTATTGTAGCAGTTGCTCTTTTAATTTGATGAATTTATCTGTCAGAAAACTTCCTTATTATGCCTTTATCTGCATGAATCTCTTCACAGTATGATAATCACTTTTGTCCGGTCTGGTTTGTGTCTCAGGGTCTATGGATCACTGAAATCAATCTCAAACACCTGTGATAATTAGTTTGACAGGTGAGCCCTTTTAAAGGAAAACTAACCATCCATGAGTTTATTTATAATTTCAGACCGTAAAAGATACTTGTTCTTTTGGGTTTTTGGTAAGAAGACAGGACCTGGCAGAGGAGTCAGAACTACTCTTAGGAGGGAGATTGTTAAAAGTCTCTGCACTCTTGTACCTATAGCTTACTACCCCCACTAATAAATAAGAAAGCCCCTATGTATCTATTCCAAGGCCGATCTGCTATATTTATAGCAACAAGTTGTACATATAAAAACTATATGGCAAAATTGCTCATTTCAGATCTCTCCGCGCGTTAACCCTTCGTTGCCTGCAGGCTCCACAGTCCTTGGCAGAATGAAGTTATGGGCAGATGACGAGAACTCCTGCGGAGTCCTTAAAGATAGAAAGTGTTAACAATTACAGAGAGCGCCTTGTGGGTATCAGATCCCAGTAACCATGGAGACTGGGATGCTGAGCAAAGAAGGGACTGCAGGTAAAACACATAGTGGGGGGCCATTTATCAAGAGCCGACAGGAGGCATGAGTGCTGAACAGCAACATTTCACATTAATGCTGGAGTAAATTAAGTGTGCATTGTTTCCTGTAGCCGCCGTGCAGTTCGCCGTCATTTTATACGGAGGCTTCAAACGCGGCCATTGAAAGTAGTTTATGTCTAGATGTCTACAAAGAAAATTCTTTCTGTGCGGGAAATTAGGAGCAAAAAAAAAACCTCATAAACCTTCCCCCTGGAAGATCTTCCGTCTGGCAGACACTCCATTCACTGTGTGCTTATCAAATAATGTAAAATTATTAATCGCCCCAATGGGCGCCGTCCGCGTGACATACAGGAATGTTGGATGCGGAATATAGCGGAACCATCATAAGATCCAAAAATCAATATATCTGGTACGTCTGAGCCCCTCCTAGCTAAAACGAGAGACAGTTCACTGTCTGGAAACAGTGGGGGGTACGGTACTTTGGGTCAAAGAGGGTTCGGCTCGAGCCAATCACATGAAGTGCTTTCCGACTGGGCATTTTGGTTGAAGTCCTTAAGCGGGAATGTAACATTGTTTTCAGACACTGGAGACATTCCAGGAAAATATATAGTGAAGATGATACAATCACTACAAAAGGGGGAAAGTGAAGGAAAGAAAACAAGACAAAGGAATAGCAACGGGCTACAGATAAAAGACAACGTGCAACAATGTATCCAGTAATGTCATGTGACCTGCACGCTACTCTCTGCAAATGTGAATGGTAATGACAAAGTACAACAGCCATAATACAAAATCTGTATTATAATGGTTTTAATATAGTTTACAGGGAAACTTTCAGGGAGGTAACCTTAAACGGTCCCAGTACTTCCTAACAACTCGACTTCAAGGGGTACATACGATAAATAGACAATCTTCAAATTAATTTAGGTAAAGATTATATTGTATTACCCCCTAAAAATCTCTCCAAAGTCCCTTCTATGTAACTCACTGTCCACTGCCTGTTGCCAAGTGTAATCCATCTGGCAGCAGAGACACCACGACTGTTTTTAGGAAGTAGGGTGCAGATCTTCTCTCTCTCTCTTGCTCTGCTCATGCTCTCCTGTCTGTCAAAACATATCCATACACAGGCACAATAAAAAGTTATGATTTCAGTTCATTATTGAACAGTGGTAGGAAGTGTTGTAAAAAGAGCTCTTGCACCTATAGTGGTGGCAGAATAATGAAAAAAAGGGAATCGCTCTCTCAAAAAGAAGGGATGGAAGTTGCAGACCAGGAGAGTCAGGTCAGTTCCTGGTATTCACACCTAAAGGGTTTGAAGGCAGCTAGACTGTGCTGTCACGCTTGTTTTGTAAAAAACGACAGGTGCACATTAAGTGGGTTCAAAATATTGTAAGAAAGATTACTTGGAAAAACTTTAAAATGCATTTAGCAACAGCAAACAGGGATTTGAAAATAGCGAGGAATTAAAATAAATGTTATTAGAAGTAAACAGAATTTTGATAAATCAAGTATTTGAAGTTTCACTAATATCAGACGGACAGAGATCACTGTAATGATCACTCCCTGTTCTGTAGATATCAATTGTCAGTCATTGTACAGGAGGAACAGGTGAGCTGTGACATCTCCTATTGTGAATGGTGGATCCTGTGTTATCTACTGTATATAGGGGTGTTATCAGTTATTGAACAGTAGGAGGAGGAGGTGAGCTGTGACATCTCCTATTGTGAATGGTGGACCTGTGTTATCTACTGTATATAGAGGTGTTATCAGTTATTGTACAGTAGAGGAGGAGGTGAGCTGTGACATCACCTATTGTGAATGGTGGACCCTGTGTTATCTCTGTATATAGAGGTGTTATCAGTCATTGTACAGGAGGAGGAGGTGAGCTGTGACATCACCTATTGTGAATGGTGGACCCTGTGTTATCTACTGTATATAGAGGTGTTATCAGTCATTGTACAGGAGGAGGAGGTGAGCTGTGACATCACCTATTGTGAATGGTGGATCCTGTGTTATGTACTGTATATAGAGGTGTTATCAGTCATTGTACAGGAGGAGGAGGTGAGCTGTGACATCACCTATTGTGAATGGTGAACCCTGTGTTATCTACTGTATATAGAGGTGTTATCAGTCATTGTACAGGAGGAGGAGGTGAGCTGTGACATCACCTATTGTGAATGGTGGATCCGGTGTTATCTACTGTATATAGGGATGTTATCAGTCATTGTACAGGAGGAGGAGGTGAGCTGTGACATCACCTATTGTGAATGGTGGATCCTGTGCTATCTACTGTATATAGAGGTGTTATCAGTCACTGTACAGGAGGAGGAGGTGAGCTGTGACATCACCTATTGTGAATGGTGGATCCTGTGTTATCTACTGTATATAGAGGTGTTATCAGTCATTGTACAGGAGGAGGAGGTGAGCTGTGACTTTGTTGTGACCCGCACCACAATTGTGGGTTACCAGGGCAATGGGGTACTCGGAGCCGAGCCTGTAGATTTCTATAGGGAATGTCACTGGTAGCGTGGCTCGGTCCGTGGCCCTGGCGGTTAGGCGTATGATGGGGGGGGATTATTTACAGGGGATAGTAGATAACAGTTCGTGACGCCACCTGTAGTTTTCTAGTCACTAAGACCAGCGCTGCTGTAGATCTCTGAGGGGATGTTGTGGCAGCTAGATGACGGGTCCCCCACAGGTGGGACTGGTCCCTCAAAGTCTATGGTAATAATGATGTCGGGTGCAGATAAATAAATCAGTCTCACACCATCCAGCGTCTTTCCATACCTTTTACTTGTCAGATGTTTAGGCAGGTCCCAGGGAGGCTGGTCGGGATGGAGACTGCACGTCCAGGTAACAGCAGAGCAGGTTTGGGGCCTCCTTTACTTCCAATATCATGAGTCCAACTAGCATAGAGCTAAGTTCACTCCGAATTCTCCAGCTTACTCCTTAGCTGTGTTGCCCGGTCAGTTTTGTGGTGGAGCCTTCTATGTGGTGGGAACAGAGTCCTTCTATTCTAGGCCTAGATAAAAGTCCTTGTTCCTCCTGACCCCGATTACGTACCGACACTTCAAGGGCTGCTTTCTGCGACCTAAGGTCCAGTAAGACTCTGGTTGTCCCGTTACTATGAGTGAATCAATAGCAATCCTCGGTCCCCAGTGACCGGATAATTAGTGTAGGCAATTCACTACCTAAGGCACTGCTCCGTCCTCTCCACTGTGCCCTTCGCCCTGCTTTCCACTCTCAACACAGGCACTGCACACTTTCTAAGGTAGTACAAGTCAATCCTTTCTTCAAAGCTGTCTCTGTCTTCAGGTTAAGGAACAGCTCTGACCAGGCAAAGATGAACTGGCTCACCCTTACTAGCCTCCACTTTATGAACTGCTGACAGGAACCAACTGAGTGACTGTCTTTCACTTCACTTCCTGGAAGACTTCCCACTACTCCACGAATCCAGACTAGACTGACTGACTCTGCTGCATGTCACAAGCTTATATACCCTGAGGGTGTGTCTAAAGTGTGAATGGATGATGTGAGCTTTAACTGTTACCTTTCTGTGCAGACTCCAGGATAATGTGTGCCTTACATACCAGGGCTACACATCCCCCTTGGTAAAATACAGCACTCCCGGGCTGTGAAATACAAGAAGACATTTTGTTTTGCATTTAAACAATTAACAGGAAACTCATCCCATCCGGGAGGTACGAAATCTTAAACGTTACAATATGTACAGTAAGAAAATACAAAAGTATCAGAACATCAAGACACTCAATAAATATTCATAGTATTCTTGTGAAGGACCCGCACCAAACCTTCAACGTGGGTCCTGGGTGGGCTGCAGGACATTTGACTGCAGACCTCGCTCAGTGCCACACCACACGGGTTTTATGTTCAGAGGTAAGTCAAGGCTTCGTGTGAAACCGAGACAAGGCACAAAGTGCAACTATTTACAGGATACAGTTTTTGGGCTGGCTCAGTCCTCAGCCACGCAGTCCATTATAAGACATTCTCAAGTAATTCACATTATATCACAATACTTTAAATTCCTTCAAATGCAATAAACTTCTTTATACAACTTTATACAATTGGTCATAAATAATAAACCTTTTCTGAATCATAATAAACTACTGTTGATAACGAATAGGTAGCTTCCCTTTCGTTGTTCGTTCCGATCTACGTGGAGTAGCATCAGGTATATTGGTCTCTGATCTATCTGTTCTGCGTAACGACAAACTATAATACTGTCTCAATCTTTCTATGGATCTGGCAAGCGTACTGAGGGCTGGGCGGTGTGAGTCAGCTTCACCAGGGGATCCCATAGCATGGGGCACTGCTTCCAGTGATTCTACTTCTTGAGATTCTGCAGGCTGGGGTTCTGCTGGAATAGGTACCTCTAGAACTGGTTCTGTTGGCACAATGGGCATGACTGGAGGTGGAGTTTCCTCTTGTGGCTGATAAAACTGCAACACAGGAATGATTACCGCATCTCCCAGTCTGGGCCAATCCGCAGGTAAGTCTCCCAGATCCTTGTGTATGACCTCCTCTTCACTTTATTCTCGATTGACGACAGGGTTCTTTTCACGAAGCTTTAATGGCTCTGGACACAATTTTAAATGGTCTCTAGACACAGTGGCGGTCGTTCTTCCTCCATCCTTACTGATGATACAGACTTTTCTGTTATCATATTTGGAATTTTGTACGACATATGGTTCTTGTTCCCACTGGTTGTCCAACTTGTGCATCTTCCTTTTCCTTTTTAACACCATTTCTCCAGGCATCAAAGGCTTAGCGGGAGCATTCTTGTTGTAAATATTCTCCTGCTTTTCCCGAGCTTTATTAAGACTTTCTTCCACGCAGGCTTGCACTCTTCTGTATTGCTCTTGCCGATTTGTATCCCAATTTCCAACGGTGTCATCTGCCTCTGGTTCCACCACACCAAGTTCCAAGTCCATTGGCAGTCTTCCAGGCCTTGCTCTCATAAGGTAAGCTGGTGTGCAGTTGGTAGAACTCACTGGTATGTGGTTGTACAAGTCAACCAGGTCAGGTAACAATTCTGGCCACCGATTTCTTTCTTCCAGCGGTATGGATTTTAGCAAGTCAACGACAATTGGTTCATTTTCTCGCAAAGGCCGTTGGTTTGGGGGTGGTATGGCGTCGTTCTAATTTTCTTACACCCATACAAGTGACAAAATTCCTTAAACAGATCCGCTTCAAAAGCAGGGCCTTGATCAGTCAGTACCTGCTCTGGATACCCATGTGGTCTGCAGAAGCTTGCCTGGAAGGTCCTTGCTGCCGTCACTGCTGTCTGATCCTTGACGGGGATGACCACCAAAAATCTCGAATAATGATCCACCATGGTCAGGGCATATGAGTATCCAGACCTGCTGGGCGACAATTTGACGTGGTCCAAGGCCACGATCTCCAAGGGACGAGTCGTCCGGATAGGCTGCAGGGGTGCCTTCTGACTACCGTAGTCCTTTCGTCTGAGACCACAGGGTCCACAGTTCCGACACCACCTCTCGATGGAGCTGCGCATTCCTACCCAGTAGAACCGGCACCTCAACAGGGTCTCCAGCTTTCTCCAGCCAAAGTGTCCTGCTTGATCGTGGTACGCTTCCAACACCATTTGAACGTCTGCCTTGGGGACCACTATCTGCCATACCATCTCATGGGTTCTGGGGTTGACGTATCTCCTGCACAACTTCTCACGGTATAGGAACAACCGGCTTCTCTCATTCCACAGGAACTTTGCTGACATAGGTGCATCCTTTTCCAAGGAGGAACCTTCCTGTCTTAACAACTCCTTGATACGGCTGACCACTGGATCGCTGTCCTGAGTCTCTTTCCAGCTGTGATGGGGTAAGGGATTTAATGTTGCACCATACTGCTTTCTGTGGACATGCTGCTCATGGATTATCCCATTTCGATGGAACGCAGGTAGCTCAATTTCTTCCAGGTCGTCCGATTCTTCTTCCGTGTCAGATTCATGCGGCATTCGGGACAATGCGTCGGCGTTAGCATTCTTACGGCCTGCCCGGTACTTGATGGTAAACAGGTAATTTGACAACCGAGCCATCCAACGCTGCTCCATGGCTCCCAGCTTGGCTGTTTCCAGGTGCGTTAACGGGTTGTTGTCTGTGTACGCCGTGAACTTGTTGGAGGCAAGGTAGTGCTTAAATCTTTCAGTAATGGCCCAGACCAGCGCCAGAAACTCCAGCTTGAAGCTGCTGTAATTTTCCGGATTCCTCTCAGTTGGCCTGAGTTTTCTGCTGGCATATGCGATGACTTTTTCTTGGCCATTCTGCTTCTGACTGAGAACTGCTCCTAAACCTTCATTACTGGCATCGGTGTACAGCAGGAACGGTTGGCTGTAATCAGGATAGGTCAAGATTTCATCACCTGTAAGGATCTCTTTCATCTTTTGGAATGCTTCAGCCTGTTCCTTACCCCAATTGAAGGGAGGGTTTCTGCTCTTTAGGGATTGTCCTACTAGGAGGTCCTGTAGAGGCGCTGCCTTCTTCGTGTAATCTTTCACGAACCTCCTGTAGTAACCCGTTAGTCCCAGGAACTGTCGCACTTCCTTGAGGTTCTTCGGCTCCGGCCATTTCTGGATGGCGGTGACTTTCTCTGGGTCCGGCGCTACTCCCTCTGAACTGACGATGTGCCCCAAGTATTGTACCTTCTGTTTGAGTAGATGGCATTTTGAGGGTTTCAACTTCATGCCGTACCTGGACAGGGACTCGAATACTTCTGCCAGGTGCTTCAGGTGATCCTCATATGTCTTGGAATACACGATGACGTCGTCTAGGTATAGCAGCACGGTTTCAAAATTGAGATGACCCAGGCAGTTCTCCATCACTCTCTGAAATGTTCCCGGGGCACTGCTGAGCCCAAACGGCATTCTGTCGAACTCACAGAGCCCCATTGGGGTGGTGAAAGCCGTTTTCTCACGATCCTCCTCAGCCACAGCCACTTGCCAGTATCCACTAGTCAGATCAAGGGTAGAAAAGTAGTTAGCCGTTTTCAGAGCAGCTAAGGACTCCTCAATTCGTGGTAATGGGTAAGCATCTTTATGTGTTATGCGATTCACTTGCCTGTAATCCACACACATTCTCATACTACCATCTTTCTTTTTAACCAGAACTAGAGGGGCTGCCCAGGGGCTACAACTATCCCTTATCACCCCGGCTTCCTTCATATCATGTAACATTTCCTTAGCTTTCTGATAATGGGCTGGAGGTATAGGCCTGTACCGCTCTTTGATGGGAGGATGACCACCTGTAGGGATATGATGCTGTACTCCCTTAATGGCCCCAAAGTCGAGGGGGTGTTTACTAAACACTTGTGCGTACTCTTGTACCACCCGTAATACCCCTTGTTTCTGGTGGGCGGGAGTGGTGTCTGTCCCGACATGGAGTTGCTGACACCAATCCGCCACCTGAGTTGCCGGGTCATTATCCTCCGCTAGTTGGCGGGAGTCTAAGGACTCAGTCGGGAGAATAGAATTATTGTCGACGGCATGTAATTTAGCAACTGTTGCATAACGGGGTAAATTTACTTCATCATCTCCCCAGTTGAGAAGCCGTACCGGTACTCTCCCATTTATCACTTCCACTACCCCCCTCGCTGTCATGAGTGTGGGTCTATGTTCTGAGCAATGGGGTTCTACTACTGCTTGGTAGTTTTGTCCTCTCAGACCTATGGCTGCCCTACACCATATTATCATTTCACTCATTGGGGGTATCACAATAGGATTCGAGTCGGTGACCCGTACATTACCAATTTCGCCGTCTGTAAGCTTCGCTTGCTGCTGACACATCAGGGCCCGGATCTCTCTCTGGATCACTCCCTTCTGCCTTGGTCGGGCGATCTCAGCGAGCTGTTGGAGTAGAAACACAACTTCTCCCAGACAGTTACTGATAATGTTAGTACCCAAAATTATATTTAAACCGTTCTCTTCATTTACAGTCTTTACTACTAGAAGCCCCTGGTCTTTCAACTCCTCTCTGCCCACTTTCACATCCACACTTTTGGTCCCGAGTACTTCCACAGGGAGACCATTAGAAGCATACACGGTAAAGTCAGGGCTCGGGGGTTGAAGACTATCCATAGACCAGAACTTCGTATATAGGGCATCAGGTATTATGGTCACCTGAGACCCAGTATCTAGCAACGCCGGAACTGCAATCCCATCCAGAATGATGGATAGGTAGGGTCGTCCACCCACGAACCTGCGGTTCCAATCTAAGGGGCCTGACGAGTCTCCACCTGGGTGTTGGCCCTCGGACCCAGGTTCTGCCCGTTTAAAGGACACTGTGTCGACATATGACCTTTCCGGTTGCAGCGGTAACAGATGATCTCCCGGCGAGGAGGGTGCTGGTCAGGGGTTGCTCCTGGGGGTGGCGTTGTCCTCCTCCGGTGGGGCGACGTCCTCCTTCTCCTCCGGTTCATCCATGGGACATCCTCCGGGCAGTCGGCTAATAAGATCTTTCCTTCTTCCTCTTTCCGCAGCTGCAGGGCACTCATCACAGCAGCCAGATTTTTAGTCAACTGGCGCACTTCTGAGCGCAGACAGTCCAATTCACTAGGGGCGTCACCTGCGTTGTGGCTTCTGCCGCTAGCGGGGAAAAGGTGGGTACTGCCGGTTCCAGAGTGAATTCACCCTGGTGATGTTGGGTTGCCACTTCAGGTTTGTCCAGGGGTCGCAGTCCTTTTATTGCCATGTCCTTTAGGGCATCAAAGGTGGCATCTGGATGATCTAAAGACCACCAATTTACAGTTCTGCGTTCCGCTTGGGACCTCAGTCCTTGCACAAATTGTTCTTTCAGCATCTTATTTTCATCAATGACACTTATGGTATTAACCTGCTTGAGGGCTCGCAGGGCCCTTGCAGTCGGCAGGCATAGTCCCTTATGCTGTCACTTGGTTGCTGTGAACAGTTGTAGAATGCCATCCGGAGATCTGTTTCGGTGCGATCTTCAAAAATGGCCTGTAACTTTAAGAGGATCGCAGGCACTAACTCCTGGTCCGTGGTAGCCCAAGTCTCCACTTCTCTCTCAGCAGCGCCAGTTAGCTGCCCTATTAATACTGCAGCTTTTTGCCTCTCAGACATAGAGTACATTTCCAGGACACTGCATATCTTCCGTTTGAATCCTGCTAAAGTGCCTGGCTCGCCGCTGTACTGGGGAAGCCATTTTGCCCCAGGCATATATGGGAGCGTTAGTGGCATGAGCGGGACCACCGGGCCGGGTGCTGGGCCTGCGCCCCCATCCGGCGCTACAACGCCACGCGGTGCGGGGTCGGGGCCTCCGGCTGGGGCCGCACTGTCGGCCGGTTGTTGCGACATATTAATGCCCCCTTGGTTAATCGGGGCCTACCGTTTCCAGAAGCTGCCGCTCCACAAGCACAGCGATGGGGACAGGACCTTCGTCGCAGGCGCTCTGATGTCAGAGCGTTTACTTCCTGTCGCAGGACCTGCCGCTGAGTCAGAGCCGGGGGCGTGTCCGAGACTCTGCGTGCTTTTCAGGTACGCCCACCTTCTTCTCCAGCGCCTCAGGGCGCGAATATGGCGGCAAATATGGCGGTATTTGGCGCCAAAAGCACAGACAGTCTTTTTCACCAAAACACTCCACAGGCACACAGGGCTCGCAATGCTGCAAGTTTCGGATCCTGTTCGTGACGCCAAGTTTTTGTTGTGACCCGCACCACAATTGTGGGTTACCAGGGCAATGGGGTACTCGGAGCCGAGCCTGTAGATTTCTATAGGGAATGTCACTGGTAGCGGTGGCTCGGTCCGTGGCCCTGGCGGTCAGGCGTATGATGGGGGGAATTATTTACAGGGGATTAGTAGATAACAGTTCGTGACGCCACCTGTAGTTTTCTAGTCACTAAGACCAGCGCTGCTGTAGATCTCTGAGGGGATGTTGTGGCAGCTAGATGACGGGTCCCCCACAGGTGGGACTGGTCCCTCAAAGTCTATGGTAATAATGATGTCGGGTGCAGATAAATAAATCAGTCTCACACCATCCAGCGTCTTTCCATACCTTTTACTTGTCAGATGTTTAGGCAGGTCCCAGGGAGGCTGGTCGGGATGGAGACTGCACGTCCAGGTAACAGCAGAGCAGGTTTGGGGCCTCCTTTACTTCCAATATCATGAGTCCAACTAGCATAGAGCTAAGTTCACTCCGAATTCTCCAGCTTACTCCTTAGCTGTGTTGCCCGGTCAGTTTTGTGGTGGAGCCTTCTATGTGGTGGGAACAGAGTCCTTCTATGCTAGGCCTAGCTAAAAGTCCTTGTTCCTCCTGACCCCGATTACGTACCGACACTTCAAGGGCTGCTTTCTGCGACCTAAGGTCCAGTAAGACTCTGGTTGTCCCGTTACTATGAGTGAATCAATAGCAACTCCTCGGTCCCCAGTGACCGGATAATTAGTGTAGGCAATTCACTACCTAAGGCACTGCTCCGTCCTCTCCACTGTGCCCTTCGCCCTGCTTTCCACTCTCAACACAGGCACTGCACACTTTCTAAGGTAGTACAAGTCAATCCTTTCTTCAAAGCTGTCTCCGTCTTCAGGTTAAGGAACAGCTCTGACCAGGCTAAGATGAACTGGCTCACCCTTACTAGCCTCCACTTTATGAACTGCTGACAGGAACCAACTGAGTGACTGTCTTTCACTTCACTTCCTGGAAGACTTCCCACTACTCCACGAATCCAGACTAGACTGACTGACTCTGCTGCATGTCACAAGCTTATATACCCTGAGGGTGTGTCCAAAGTGTGAAT
Source organism: Oophaga sylvatica (assembly GCA_033576555.1). Classification (NCBI taxonomy): domain Eukaryota; kingdom Metazoa; phylum Chordata; class Amphibia; order Anura; family Dendrobatidae; genus Oophaga; species Oophaga sylvatica. Next base: position 590,440,768 of record JARQOD010000003.1, read on the forward strand.
GGATGATGTGAGCTTTAACTGTTACCTTTCTGTGCAGACTCCAGGATAATGTGTGCCTTACATACCAGGGCTACACAACATCTCCTATTGTGAATGGTGGATCCTGTGTTATCTACTGTATATAGAGGTGTTATCAGTTATTGTACAGTAGGAGGAGGAGGTGAGCTGTGACATCACCTATTGTGAATGGTGGACCCTGTGTTATCTACTGTATATAGAGGTGTTATCAGTCATTGTACAGGAGGAGGAGGTGAGCTGTGACATCACCTATTGTGAATGGTGGATCCTGTGTTATGTACTGTATATAAAGGTGTTATCAGTCATTGTACAGGAGGAGGAGGTGAGCTGTGACATCACCTATTGTGAATGGTGGATCCGGTGTTATCTACTGTATATAGGGGTGTTATCAGTCATTGTACAGGAGGAGGAGGTGAGCTGTGATATCACCTATTGTGAATGGTGGATCCTGTGTTATCTACTGTATATAGAGGTGTTATCAGTCATTGTACAGGAGGAGGTGAGCTGTGACATCACCTATTGTGAATGGTGAATCCTGCGTTATCTACTGTATATAGAGGTGTTATCAGTCATTGTATAGGAGGAGGTGAGCTGTGATATCACCTATTGTGAATGGTGGATCCTGTGTTATCTACTGTATATAGATGTGTTATCAGTCATTGTACAGGAGGAGGAGGAGGTGAGCTGTGACATCACCTATTGTGAATGGTGGATCCTGTGTTATCTACTGTATATAGAGGTGTTATCAGTCATTGTACAGGAGGAGGAGGTGAGCTGTGACATCACCGACTGTGAATGGTGGATCCTGCGTTATCTACTGTATATAGAGGTGTTATCAGTCATTGTACAGGAGGAGGAGGTGAGCTGTGACATCATCTATTGTGAATGGTGGATCCTGTGTTATCTACTGTATATAGGGGTGTTATCAGTCATTGTACAGGAGGAGGAGGTGAGCTGTGACATCATCTATTGTGAATGGTGGATCCTGTGTTATCTACTGTATATAGAGGTGTTATCAGTCATTGTACAGGAGGAGGAGGTGAGCTGTGACATCATCTATTGTGAATGGTGGATGATGTGTTACCTACTGTATATAGAAGTGTTATCAGTCATTGTACAGGAGGAGGAGGTGAGCTGTGACATCACCTATTGTGAATGGTGGATGATGTGTTACCTACTGTATATAGAAGTGTTATCAGTCATTGTACAGGAGGAGGTGAGCTGTGACATCACCTATTGTGAATGGTGGATCCTGTGTTACCGATATCTATATATTTATATACCTGTCATTTTAACACTGCCAGCAATAGCAATAAAAAGACGTCTGACAATTGATCTCTACAGAACAGGGAGTGATCATTACAGTGATCTCTGTCAGTCTGATAATAGTGAAAGTTCTGCGCTAACGAGCGCCATTGCAGTTGCAAGTGTTGCAGATGTGGACATTTCTTCCGAGAACTGAACGTATTATTGACTTCCTGCGTCGTCGTCCTGGCATCGGGCAATTCTGTTTCACTTCTTCAGCGGAGACAGATATAATTAATTTACAAAACGGTTCCATAGATCTACAGAACATTATCCTTCTGGAGGCAATGTAACGATACATGCAGATACTTAATATAGTACACCTGCGATGTAACCCTTTCACTGCCAGCAGTCCGGTCTCTGATATCTTTGTTCCAGTACCAGGACCATCCTCTCAGACCAGCGTTTATCAACTCCAGTCCTCAAGACCCACCAGCAGGTCTTGTTTTCAGGATATCCTTACTATTGATAATTTCATCACCTGCTCAAGCATTAATTCCATCACCTATGCAATACTAAGGAAATCCTGAAAACATGACCTGTTGATGGGTCTTGAGGAATGGACTTGAGAAACACTACCTTAGAGCCTTCTAGGGCACATGGACCATGAAGAGATGGATCTTCTTCTTGGACTTCCCTTCTAGTTCCCTGGAGCAGTGGCATAGCATGGGTTGCCAGTGCCTGGAGCAAGGCAACTATTACACTCTCTAACCCAGTGTTTCCCACACTCCAGTCCTCACGGACCCACAGGTCATGTTTTCAGGATTTCCTTTGTATTGCGCAGATGGTGGAAGTATCATCAAGGCATCAGGAATTCTCTCACCTGTGCAACACTATGGAAATCCTGAAAACATGACCCGTGGGGTCCGTGAGGACTGGAGTTTGGGAAACAGTGCTCTAACCCCATAATAATGCCTCAGAGTGTCACCTTAGAATAACTTTGGCCACTTTAGAAAGTATTAATGCCCCCTTAGTGCCTTCTTAAAAGTAATGATGCAACCTGAGTGTCCAGGCCAAAAGTAAGAATCAAGGGAATAACTTGAAGAGCCAGGACTCCATAGCAAACCATCCCCTGCAGTGCCAAACGCTGCAGGGCATTACGGGGAGACCACCGCGGCAATGTAAAATGACATTAGCCGGCACTTTGATGCTTCAGCAGTGTTGGAAATGGTGATGTGGATGTTTGCTTTTTTGCCAAATGCGAATCGAATCTAAAAATGTTCGAATTCGTGTGATGCTGCAAATTTCAGGAAATTGCACTCAAACTTGATCCTCCGCAGATCGGTTTGCTTGTCTCTATTCCATAGGATACTAATTGTACATTTCAGACCTTATAATCCAAGAAATACAAAACTATACCTTGCCCCTACCTGAGGTTTACATTTTGGGTCTAATTAAGTCCCATGTGGCATCATAGTCTCCTTTATGGAAGAAACGTTGAGGACGTATCCTGGAAAGTGCTCTCGGGACAGGGATCATGTTGGCTGTCAGGATCTGAGATATTTAATCTATCTCTGAAGTCAGATGTATAATTATCCCACAGAAAGGCTCCCCATCGTCTCATTGATAACCTGCCCACAATCTAATCTAAATGTATATATGACAATCAATATTCTCACACAAGGAAAATGCACTAACAAACGTAAAATAAAATCCAAGAAAAATCTGTTAGACCTGCCATACTGAAGAAATATTATTTTTACTATAGAGAACATTTATAAAATATCTTATTACATTTTGATCCATCCCACAAATCAAGTAAAAATTGTTCTTGGCTCATATACCAGCCACATATGTTCAAGAATTGTCATGAATCTCTTGCTCTGTAATTGTCGTTCACGACCTTTATCAGCATTCTGCCAGCACTAGAGGAGCTGGAACTTCCTTTACCCTCACTTTCCAGCTGGCATTATCCCTACCATTGTGCAATTGCTTGCCTGCCCTGAACTGAAAACCCACCTCTATATTATACCTGTATGCAGTTTGAAAGACGAACAGGAACACAGAGACAAGGACTTGCCCCCACTTCCTTTAATGAGACAAAGACCCACCCCACTTCTTGTATTGAGACAAACACCCTCCTCTCACTTCCTGAAATGAGACAAAGACCCGTCACCACTTCCTGTAGTGAGACAAAGACCCTCCACCACTTCCTGTAATGAGACAAAGACCCGCCACCACTTCCTATAATGAGACAAAGACCCAACGCCACTTCTTGTAATGAGACAAACACCCTCCTCTCACTTCCTGAAATGAGACAAAGACCCACCACCAATTCTTATAGTGAGACAAAGACCCTCCACCACTTACTGTAATGAGACAAAGACCCTCCACCAACGTCCTGTAATGAGACAAAGACCCACCCCCAACTTCCTGTAATGAGACAAAGACCCACCCCAACTTCCTGTAATGAGACAAAGACCCCCCCCAACTTCCTGTAATGAGACAAAGACCCCCCACCACTTCCTGTAATGAGACAAAACCCGTCACCACTTCCTATAATGAGACAAAGACCTAGCCCCACTTCTTGTAATGAGACAAACACCCTCCGCTCACTTCCTGAATGAGACAAAGACCCACCACCAATTCCTGTAGTGAGACAAAGACCCTCCACCACTTACTGTAATGAGACAAAGACCCTCCACCAACGTCCTGTAATGAGACAAAGACCCACCCCCAACTTCCTGTAATGAGACAAAGACCCACCCCCAACTTCCTGTAATGAGACAAAGACCACCCCAACTTCCTGTAATGAGACAAAGACCTACCCACACTTCCTGTAATGTGACAAAACCATCCCTTCACTTCCTGAAATGAGACAAAGACCCCCACCACTTCCTGTAATGAGACAAAGACCCTCCACCACTTCCTGTAATGGACAAAACCCTCCCCTCACTTCCTGAAATGAGACAAAGACCCCCGCCACTTCCTGTAATGAGACAAAGACCCCCACACTTCCTGTAATAAGACAAAGACCCACCCCAACTTCTTGCAATGAGACAGAGACTCACCCAACTTCCTGCAATGAGACAAAGACCTACTCCCACTTCCTGTAATGAGACAAAGACCTTCTTCTCACTTCCTGAAATGAGACAAACGCCCTCCTCTCACTTCCTGTAATGAAACAAAGACCCATCACCACTTCCTGTAATGAGACAAAGACTCACCCCCAACTTCCTGTAATGAGACAAAGACCCACCCCCAACTTCCTGTAATGAAACAAGACCTACCCACACTTCCTGTAATGTGACAAAACCATCCTTTAACTTCCTGAAATGAGACAAAGACCCCCCACCACTTCCTGTAATGAGACAAAGACCCTCCACCACTTCCTGTAATGAGACAAAGACCCACTCCCAACTTCCTGTAATGAGACAAAGACCCAGCCCCAACTTCCTGATATGGGACAAAACCCCCCTCACTTCCTGAAATTAGACAAAGACCCCCACCACTTCCTGTAATGAGACAAAGACCCCCACCACTTCCTGTAATAAGACAAAGACCCACCCCCAACTTCTTGTAATGAGACAGAGACTCACCAACTCCTGTAATGAGACAAAGACCTACCCCCACTTCCTGAAATGTGATAAAACCATCCCCTCACTTCCTGTAATGAGGCAAATACCTTCCTCTCACTTCCTGAAATGAGACAATCACCCTCCTCTCACTTCCTATAATGAGACAAAGACCCATCACCACTTCCTGTAATGAGACAAAGACCCTCCTCTCACTTCCTGAAATGAGACAAAGACCCAGCCCCAACTTCCTGAAATGAGACAAAGACCCATCACCACTTCCTGTAATGAGACAAAGACCCTACTCTCACTTCCTGAAATGAGACAAAGACCTGACCCCAATTCCTGTAAGCAACTCTACTGTTAGAGATGGATTACACTTGACAGCAGGCAGAAGACAGCAAGTTGCACAGAAGGGAGACACCCAGTTGCTGGGGCTCTGGAGTGATGTTTTCGGGGGTAAGACGACATAATATATAACTAAAGTGATATGCAGATTGTCTATTTGTCACATTATCTATCTAAAGAGATCAAGTCGTCTGACAGCACAGTGATTAATTAATCGTAATTAACATAATTAACTCAAAAACACCTTCTGCCCAGTTATTCCAGTCTATGGAGCAGAAATCTTGAGTACGAGGAATAACGCTTCCAGTGAATGTTGGAGGAAAGTGGATCTGATTGACAGCACAATCTCTGCAAACAAATCTGGAGTGGAGATAAATAGCAATAAAGCAGATAGAAGCCTAAATAATTAAATAGCAGCATAATAAAGCTCAGCAGGAAATAAAATATGGTATATTGTCTTCCTGCTCGTCTTCACCTGCCCAAATACTGACACCTCAACACTCCCTATAGAATAACATTAATCCTGTCACTATTCATGAAGGAACACTTCGGAAAAACCTGATATATGTAGTGCAGAGTCGGGAGGGGCGGAACATGACTTTTTTGGGGTGATCTTTGAATCGTTGTGTCATGTTCCACCTTCTCAGGTCCTGTACTAGGTGTAACGTGTAATCACTGGTGGATCTGCTAAAGTTGGCAAGGACGTTATACGAAGAGCAAGGAAGGGCTCACTTATAGGGGACCCCTGGGGTCAAGTTTTGATTTCTGCATTAATTTGCATAGAACAGAGAAGTTTGGATGTGTCTGAAGGGTAGAATGAAGGGGATTGAGATATCTGTGGGAGTAACGGAGAAGTATTGGGTATCTTGAGGAGACACAAGTGTCTGGATAGTAAAGAGGTCTCTGGATGGGAAAGGGGGAGTCCAAAGGAACAGAAGTGTATAAAGGGCAGAAGTTTCTGGAGGGAACAGAAGTGCTTAAAAGGGGCAGAGGAGACAGAAGAGTCAGAATTGGAAAAATGTGTCTGCAAAGGGACAGAATAATATTGAGGGTGCAGAAGTGTCAAAATAGGGACAAAAATGTCTAGAGAGGAGTCTGAAGGGGGCAGAAGAACTTTAAAAGATACAGAAGTGCTAGGGTGGAGGCCGGGGCAGGGCCGGGAGGAGAGGTATGAAGGATAGGCACCTGCCTAGGGCACTACTATGTTTTTTCCAGAAGGGGGCGCACCTTGGCGAATTAGAAAAGAGACAACTGACATTGCTGAATGCCTGTGGCCACACTGCACTTTGTACCGGCCGCAGGCATTCAGCACAGAAATGGCTGCTGTGCCGACATACAGGGGAGCAGTGTCAATCACTGACACTGCTCACCCTTCTATGCGTCCCAGCTATCGCTCCCTCCCTGCTCTCAATTGTATTCATATCTGTCAGTGCAAAAAGAGTTGTAGTGAGCGGCGCCGCCTGGAACAGAAGCAAAGGAGCTGTAATTAGCTCCCTGCTTCACCAGAAACTCCAGCAGAATGCAGGCTACTTCCAGCCTGCGCCCTGTTGGAGACGGCGAACACAGGGGATGTCGGATATATGGGGGGTGATGGGGGTGATGATGGGGGTGAGGAGGAGGCAGTGATGGGGAGAAGGCAATGATGGGGTGATGGGGAGAAGTCAATATGGGGTGTTGGAGAAGACAATGATGGGAGTGATGGGTAGAAGGCAATGGTGGGGGTGATGGGAAGAAGGCAATGATGGGGTGATGGGGAGAAGGCAATGATGGGGGTGACGGGAAGAAGGCAATGATGGGGTGATGGAGAAGACGATGATGGGGTGATGGAGAAGGCAATGATGGGAGTGATGGGGAGAAGGCAATGATGGGGTGATGGGGAGAAGGCAATGATGGGGTGATGGAGAAGACAATGATGTGGGTGATGGGGAGAAGGCAATGATGGGAGTGATTGGTAGAAGGCAATGATGGGGTGATGGAGAAGACAATGATGGAGGTGATGGGAAGAAGGCAATAATGGGAGTGATGGGTAGAAGGCAATGATGGGGTGATGGGGAGAAGACAATGATGGGGTGATGGGGAGAAGGCAATGATGGGAGTGATGGGTAGAAGGCAATGATGGGGTGATGGAGAAGGCAATGATGGGGTGATGGGGAGAAGACTGATTGATGGTGAGGTGATGGGTGAGAAGGCAATGATGGGGGTGATGGAGAGGGCAATGATGGGGTGGTAGGAGAGAAGGCAATGATTGAGGTGGTGGAAAGGGCAATGATGGGGTGGTGGGGGAGAAAGAAATGATGGGGTGGTGGGGGAGAATGCAATGATGATGGTGATGGAAAGGGCAATAATGGGAGTGTTGGGGGAGGAGGAAATGATGGAGTTCATGGTATGGGCAATGATAGGTGTGGTGGGGGAGAAAGCAAAGATAGTGGTGTGGGAGAAGGCAATGATGGAGGTGGTGAAGAGGGCACTGATGGGGTGGGGGAGAGGACAATAATGGCATGCGGGGGGATGAAGACAATGAGGGGTGTGGGGGATTGGGATGGGAGGAAGTGGGACTTATAATGGCCTTAAGAACAGGGGGAGGTGGAGGAAGACATTATCACTTATTTTGTCTAACACAGTCCCTTAGCATATAGTGTACTCACTTATCATGTATAACACCATCCTTAGTTACATAGTTTCCTCTTTTATTATGTATAACACCGTCCCTTATTACATACCATCCTCTTTAGTTATATATTATTATTATTATTATTATTATTATTAATATTTATTTCTATAGCACCATTGATTCCATGGTGCTGTACATGAGAAGGGGTTACATACAAATTACAGGTATCACTTACAGTAAACAAACTAACAATGACAGACTGATACAGAGGGGAGAGGACCCTGCCCTTTCGGGCTTACATTCTACAGGATTGTGAGGCAGGAGACAATGGGTCGGGGGGTTGCAGCAGTTCCGGTGTTGGTTGAGGCAATAACTCCGGTAGTGGTGAGGAGGCAGCAGGGTCATTGCAGGCTGTAGGCTTTCCTGAAGAGATGGGTTTTCAGGTTCCGTCTGAAGGATCCGAATGAGTTTGATAGTCGGATGTGTTGGGGCAAAGAATTCCAGAGGATGGGGGATATTCGGGAGAAGTCTTGGAGGCGGTTGGGTGAGGAGCGAATAAGTGTGGAGGAAATAAGGATGTCTTGGGAGGATCGGAGATTACGTGAGGGAAGATATCGGGAGATTAGTTCAGAGATATAAGGAGGAGACAGATTATAGATGGCCTTGTAGGTCAGTATTAGTAATTTGAACTGGATACGCTGAGGGAATGGGAGCCAGTGAAGAGATTTGCAGAGGGGAGAAGCGGAGGAGTAGCGAGGAGAGAGGTGAATTAGTCGTGCAGCAGAGTTAAGGATGGACTGGAGAGGTGCGAGGGTGTTAGCAGGGAGGCCAGAGAAAAGGGTGTTGCAGTAGTCGAGGCGGGAGATGATGAGGGCGTGCACAATCATTTTAGTAGATTGAGGGTTGAGGAAAGGACGGATTCTTGAAATATTTTTGAGCTGAAGGCGTCAGGAGGTAGAAAGAGCTTGGATGTGCGGTTTGAAGGACAGGGCAGAGTCAAGGGTTACTCCGAGGCAGCGGACTTCTGGTACGGGGGAAAGCGTGATGTCGTTAATTGTGGTAGATAGGTCAGGTAAGGAAGATCTGTGGGATGGGGGAAAGATTATGAGTTCAGATTTGTCCACATTGAGTTTGAGGAAGCGGGAGGAGAAGAAGGAGGATATGGCTGATAGACACTCCGGGATTCTGGATAGCAGAGAAGTGATGTCTGGGCCAGAGAGGTAGATCTGAGTGTCATCAGCGTAAAGGTGGTACTGGAATCCGTGGGACTTTATGAGTTGCCCCAGGCCAAGTGTATAGATTGAGAAGAGTAGGGGTCCTAGAACAGAGCCTTGGGGAACTCCAACAGAGAGAGGGTGGGACGAGGAGGTAGTGTGGGAGTGGGAGACGCTGAATGTGCGGTTGGAAAGGTATGAGGAGATCCAAGATAGGGCGAGGTCTTTGACGCCAAAGGAGGAAAGAATCTGTAGTAGAAGGCAGTGGTCAACTGTGTCAAAAGCAGAGGACAGGTCAAGAAGCAGGAGTATAGAGTATTGTCCGTTTGCTTTGGCTGTAAGTAGGTCATTAGTAATTTTGGTCAGGGCTGTCTCAGTGGAGTGATGGGGGCGGAAACCAGATTGTAGAGTGTCAAAGAGCAAGTTAGAAGAGAAGTGGTAGGAAAGCTCAGCGTGGACATGCAGCTCCAGGAGTTTGGAAGCGAATGGGAGCAGCGATATTGGGCGATAGCTGGACATAGCGGTTGGGTCGAGGGTTGGCTTTTTAAGGATAGGCGTGATTGTGGCATGCTTGAAAGCAGAAGGGAAGGTACCGGAAGTTAGTGATAGGTTGAAGACGTGGGTTAGGGATGGAATAATAGTGGTGGTGAGGTTGGGGAGGAGGTGGGTTGGGATGGGGTCAAGTGCACAGGTTGTGAGGTGCGATTTGGAGAGAAGACAATTAAGCTCCCCTTCGGTGATGTTGGAGAGGGAGGTTATGAGGTTTAGGCCTTGGTCTGGTATACAAAGTGGTTGAGGTGGTTGAACAATGAAGACTTGCCTTGTTTGGTCGATCTTATTTTTGAAGTGTGTGGCAAAGTCCTCAGCAGAGATGAGGGAGGTAGGAGGGGGCAGTGGTGGGCGGAGGAGGGAGTTAAAAGTTTTGAATAACTGTTTGGGGTTGTAGGATAGGGAAGATACGAGGGTTGTGAAGTAAGCCTGTTTAGCAGAGGTGAGGGCAGATTTGAAAGAGAGTGTTGCTTGTTTGAATGCAGTGAAGTCGTCTTGCGAATTTGTTTTTTTCCAGCGCCGCTCTGTAATCCTGGACACTTGCCGGAGCTTTTTAGTGGTGTTATTGTGCCAGGGTTGTCTGTTGGTACGTCGCACTCTGCCATGAACGAGAGGGGCGACCGTGTCAATAGCCAATGTGAGAGTGGCATTGTAGAAAGCAGTGGCACTGTCTGTATCGTGGAGTGAGGATATTGATGCCAGTGAAAGAATAGAGTCAGAGAGTGTGTGGATGTCTAGGTGTGCAAGGTGTCTGCGGGGGTGCACGTGTTGCTGGACATGGGTGACAGGAGAGGAGGACAGGGATGAGAAAGTGAGTAGATGGTGGTCGGATAGAGGGAGAGGGGAGGTGGTGAAGTTAGATAGAGAGCAGAGGCGGGTGAAGACCAAGTCTAATGTATGACCATTCGTGTGGGTGGCTGAGGAGGACCACTGAGTAAGTCCAAAGGATGAAGTAAGGGACAGAAGTTTGGAGGCTGCTGACTGAAGGGTATCAGTGGGGATGTTGAAGTCACCCATGATGATGGTGGGGATGTCAGTGGAGAGAAAGTGAAGAAGCCAGGTAGTGAATTGGTCGATGAAGGCAGTGGTCGGGCCTGGAGGTCGGTATATGACGGCCACTTGGAGGTTGGAGGGAGAGTAGATGCGGACAGAGTGGACTTCAAAGGAAGGGAGGATTAGGGAGGGAAGAGGTGGGATTGTGTTAAAGTTGCAGTTAGAGGAAAGGAGAACACCCACTCCTCCACCATGTCTGTTTCCAGGGCGAGGAGTGTGGGTGAATTGGAGGCCACCGTAACACAGCGCAGCAGGGGAGGCTGTTATGTTACGGTAGCTGAGGAGTGCAGGTAAAAAAGGAAATACACCAGAGCAGTTGGAATTTATGAGATTGCAGTACCCTGACTAACCACCGCAACTAGAGGCAGCCGTGGAGCGTTCCTACGTTGGTCCTAGACGCCTCGTCACAGCCTGAGAAACTAACTACACCTAAAGATAGAAATAGGAAAGCTATCTGCCCCGGAGCAGAACCCCAAAGATAATAGAAAGCCCCAAACATGTAATGGCGGTTAGACAAGAGGAAATACTGACACAGAAAGAAAATAGTATGAGCAAACGCTGGGGCCCAAACTATCTAAATAGAAAAGGACAGGAAGGGTACTTACTGCAATCTCAGAAAACCCTGAAAAACACCAACACTACTAATTTCAAAATCACCTGAGATCACACGACCTCTACCACCTAAATTAGTTCTCTGGTGTAACAAAAACAAAACAGCAGCCACTGAAAAAAAACTGGAAAAAGCAAAAGTACAAAACACAGTGGCTGGACTAAACTGAGAGGGCAAAAGCCCCGGAGGGGACCCTAAAGGCCCCCACAGAAGTGCAGGACAAAATGCAAAAATATAGCAGAAACACAAAATAAGAAATTGTCTTATCTGATAGCAGGAGATGCAGACACGACACAGCAGGCTACAAGGGAAACTGGAAAGAAGGATTCAGACCAGAACAATTGATCACCGGCAACCCTGATGGGAAAATGACTCCCTTACATAAGACCAATCAGTAACACCTGACTCCCAGTCCTCACAATCCTCACCAGTACCGCTTGTAACCACCAGAGGGAGCCTCTGCTCAGAACTCATCTCAAACCCATTCACAACAGTACCCCCCCCTTGAGGAGGGGTCACCGAACCCTCATTTGAGCAACCAGGTCGGTCAGGATGAGTTCTATGATACGCACGGATAAGTCTCCTAGCATGGATGTCCGAAGCAAACACCCAAGAATTGTCTTCCTGACCATAACCTCTCCATTTAACCAAATACTGGAGTCTTCGTCTAGAAAAACGAGAATCCAATATTTTCTCAACCACATACTCCAGATTGCCCTCAACCAAAACAGGGTCAGGAGGCACAGCAGCAGAACCACTGGCTCAACAAACCTCTTCAACAAGGACTTGTGGAACACGTTATGGATCTTAAATGTCCCTGGAAGAAGCAAACGAAAAGAAACAGGATTAATAATCTCCATGATCTTATAAGGTCCAATGAACCTAGGCTTAAATTTAGGAGATGCTACTCTCATAGGAATATTCTTTGAGGACAACCAGACCAAGTCCCCCACTTTAAACCGAGGACCATCAGTCCTATGCCGTTAGCAAACCGCTGGGCCTTCTCCTGAGAGAGGGACAACCTCTCCACTACCTGGTCCCAAATCTGCTGCATACGCTCAACAACAGAGTCAACACCTGGACAGACAGAAGCCTCCGTCTGTCCTGAAGAAAATCGAGGTTGAAACCCAGAATTACAGAAAAACGGAGACATCAAAGTGGCAGAGCTAGCCCTATTATTAAGAGCAAACTCAGCCAAAGGCAAAAAAGAGACCCAGTCATCCTGATCAGCAGACACAAAGCATCTTAGATAAGTCTCCAATGTCTGGTTTGTTCTCTCAGTTTGACCATTGGTCTGAGGATGAAATGCCGAGGAGAAAGACAATTGAACACCCAGTTTAGAACAAAAAATCCTCCAAAATCTGGAAACAAACTGGACTCCTCTGTCAGACACAATGTTCTCAGGAATGCCGTGTAAACGAACCACGTGCTGAAGGAACAACGGCACCAATTCAGAGGAGGAAGGCAACTTAGGTAATGGCACAAGATGTATCATTTTGGAAAACCTATCACAAATTACCCAGATGGTGGTCATTCTCTGAGAAACAGGAAGATCGGAAATGAAATCCATAGAGATATGGGTCCATGGTCTCTTGGGCACAGGCAATGGCATCAACAAACCACTAGAGCGAGAGCAAGGCTTGGAGCGAGAGCAAGTCCCGCAGGACTGCACAAATTCCCTGACATCGCGAGACAAGGTAGGCCACCAAAAGGACCGACTAACCAAGTCTCTGGTACCAAAAATTCCGGGATGCCCAGCCAATGCGGAACAATGAATCTCAGACATCACACTCTTTTTCCATTGGTCCGGGACAAACAATTTTCTAACAGGGCAGCGCTCGGGCCTATCCTCCTGACACCCCTCCAGAGCAAGTCTCAAATTGGGCGAGATGGCGGAAAGAACTACACCCTCCTTCAAAATAACAGAGGGATCAGATAGCTCAGGAGAGTCCGCAAGGAAACTCCTCGAGAGGGCATCCGCCTTAACATTCTTAGTGCCAGGAAGAAAGGAAACCACAAAATTAAAACGTGTGAAAGACAAGGCCCACCTGGCCTGTCTAGGATTGAGTCGCTTGGCAGATTCCAGATAGACCAGATTCTTATGGTCCGTAAGGACCACCACCTGATGTTTGGCTCCCTCCAGCCAATGTCTCCACTCTTCAAAAGCCCACTTCATGGCCAATAACTCCCGATTACCCACGTCATAATTACGTTCAGTAGGAGAAAATTTTCGAGAGAAAAAGGCACAAGGGTTACTTTTAGAGGTCTCTGGATCTTTTTGGGACAAAACAGCACCTGCCCCAATTTCAGAGGCATCAACCTCCACCTGAAATGGCAGAGAAACATCAGGCTGCCGTAGAACAGGAGCAGAAGTGAATCTCTGCTTAAGTTCCTGAAACGCAGAGACTGCCTCAGGAGGCCAATTCACCACATCAGAACCCTTTCTGGTCAAATCAGTTAATGGTTTAACAATAACCGAGAAATTACCAATAAATTTACGATAAAAATTGGCAAAACCCAAAAATCTCTGAAGAGCCTTTAATGAAGTAGGTTGGACCCAATCACAGATGGCCTGAACCTTGACCGGGTCCATTTCAATAACAGATGGGGACAAAATGAATCCCAGAAATGAGATCTTCTGTACGCCAAAAAGACACTTTGATCCCTTCACATACAGAGCATTCTCTCTCAAAATCTGGAATACAGTTCGAACATGTTTCACATGAGAGTCCCAGTCATTAGAAAAAATCAAGATATCATCCAAATAAACAATCAGAAACTTGTCCACAAAATCCCTGAAAATGTCATTCATGAAGGACTGGAAGACGGAAGGAGCATTAGTGAGCCCAAAGGGCATCACAAGGTACTCAAAATGCCCTTCAGGGGTGTTAAATGCCGTCTTCCATTCATCCCCGTGCTTAATGCGAATAAGGTTATACGCCCCCCTGAGGTCAAGCTTGGTAAACCAAGTAGCGTTTTTCACCCTGGAAAACAGGTCAGAAATCAAGGGTAACGGGTATTGATATTTCACAGTAATATTGTTCAAGAGACGATAATCAATACACGGCCTTAATGAACCATCTTTTTTGGCCACATAGAAACAACCGGCACCTAAGGGTGAAGAGGATGGTCTGATATGACCCTTCTCCAATGATTCCTTGATATAAGACCGCATAGCGTCATGTTCAGGTACAGACAAGTTAAAAAGGCGACCTTTAGGGAATTTATTACCTGGCACTAATTCAATAGCGCAGTCATAGCTCCTATGGGGAGGTAAGGATGCAGATTTACTTTCGCTAAACACATCAGAAAAATCAAACAAAAAGTCAGGAACATCCTCAGCCTGGGGAGAGGCAGAAAAAACAGGAGTGTTGGTATTAACACATTGGCAGCCCCAACTGGTTACAGACACAGATTTCCAATCCAAAACAGGATTATGAGACTGTAACCAAGGGAAACCCAGCACTATAATGTCATGCAGATTATATAGAACCAAAAATTTGCAGCTCTCCTGATGATCAGGTTCAACCCTCATTATCACCTGAGTAGAGAACTGAGGTTTATTCTCAGCCAAAGGGGTAGAATCGATCCCCAGTAAAGGAATAGACTTCTGTAGGGGTATCAAGGGAAACCCACAACGTTTAGCAAAATCATAATCCATCAGGTTAATAGCTGCTCCAGAATCAACGAAAGCCTGAGCAGAAAATGAGGACAGAGAGCATATCAGAGTGACAGTTAATAAAAACTTAGTCTGAACACTACCCAAGACAACTGAGCGTGCAAAATGTCTTCCCCGCTTAGGGCAGACTGAAATAGCATGAGAGGCATCACCACAGTAGAAACATAACCCATTGCGCTTTCGAAACTCATGACGCTGTGCCCCAGACACCACTCCACCACACTGCATGGGCTCAGCAGCTGGCTCACAAGGCAACACCACTCCACGCATACTTCTCCGCTCACGCAAACGTCTGTCAATTTGAATCGCTAATGACATAGAATCATTGAGACCAGAGGGGACAGGGAATCCCACCATAACATCCTTTACATTATCCGAGAGACCCTTCCGGAAAAGGGCCGCCAAAGCGTCGTCATTCCACTTGGTCAGGACTGCCCACCTACGGAATCTCTGACAGTATAACTCAGCGTCATCAAGCCCCTGATTTAATGCCAACAAGGCTTTTTCAGCTTGATCAGTGACATTAGGCTCATCGTACAATAACCCCAAAGCCTGAAAAAATGCATCAACATCACTCAAAACAGGATCCCCAGGTATCAGGGAAAAAGCCCAATCCTGAGGATCGCCGCGCAGGAGAGAGATGATAATTTGAACCTGCTGCGCTGCGTTTCCTGAGGACTTAGATTTTAAGGCAAGAAACAATTTACAATTATTTTTGAAATTCTGAAACTTAGCTCGATCCCCCAAAAACAAATCTGGCATGGGGATCCTAGGTTCCACAACAGGCAACCTAGCAAGATATGCAGCAATACTCTGAACCTCAGTGGCAAGCTGATCCACACGGCCAGACAACTGTGCAAACTCCATTGGGAGAAAAGATCCTCCCCAGCACCAGAGATACAGGGAAAAAAAAAAAAAAAAAAAAATGGAACAAACAGAAAAATATCTCTGACAACTTTTCTTCCTTCAAAATATTTTTTCCCTTCTGTGAGTACCATACAATTTTTATGGCCGGTGATACTGTTATGTTACGGTAGCTGAGGAGTGCAGGTAAAAAAGGAAATACACCAGAGCAGTTGGAATCTATGAGATTGCAGTACCCTGACTAACCACCGCAACTAGAGGCAGCCGTTGGAGCGTTCCTACGTTGGTCCTAGACGCCTCGTCACAGCCTGAGAAACTAACTACACCTAAAGATAGAAATAGGAAAGCTATCTGCCCCGGAGCAGAAACCCCAAAGATAATAGAAAGCCCCCAAACATGTAATGGCGGTTAGACAAGAGGAAATACTGACACAGAAAGAAAATAGTATGAGCAAACGCTGGGGCCCAAACTATCTAAATAGAAAAGGACAGGAAGGGTACTTACTGCAATCTCAGAAAACCCTGAAAAACACCAACACTACTAATTTCAAAATCACCTGAGATCACACGACCTCTACCACCTAAATTAGTTCTCTGGTGTAACAAAAACAAAACAGCAGCCACTGAAAAAAAACTGGAAAAAGCAAAAGTACAAAACACAGTGGCTGGACTAACTGAGAGGGCAAAAGCCCCCGGAGGGGACCCTGAAGGCCCCCACAGAAGTGCAGGACAAAATGCAAAAATATAGCAGAAACACAAAATAAGAAATTGTCTTATCTGATAGCAGGAGATGCAGACACGACACAGCAGGCTACAAGGGAAACTGGAAGAAGGATTCAGACCAGAACAATTGATCACCGGCAACCTGATGGGAAAATGACTCCCTTACATAAGACCAATCAGTAACACCTGACTCCCAGTCCTCACAATCCTCACCAGTACCGCTTGTAACCACCAGAGGGAGCCTCTGCTCAGAACTCATCTCAAACCCATTCACAACAGGAGGCGGTGTCAGAGGGTGTCAGCCATGTTTCTGTGAGGGCGAGGAAAGCAAGATTGCAAGAGAGAAAGAGGTCATGAATCACATGAAGCTTATTGCAGATGGAGCGGGCATTCCAGAGTGCTCCAGAGAGAGGGAGCAGGGGGGTGGGTGTCAATGGCACAGGTTTTACATTGGAAAGATTGCGGTAGTTCCTATTAGATAGGGAGCGGTAGGAAGGAGTACTAATGGTGGGTATGAACTGTGGAGGTCCAGGATTGGGAGATATGTCACCAGCAGTGAGGAGGAGCAGAGAAAGGGAGAGCAGGTGGGAGAAGGAGAGAGGGAAGCTTGTTTTGTGTTTTATTAGGACAGATTTGAGGTTGAGGAGCAGGTCAGCAGTGGAGGACAGGTGGGGAGGAAGGAGGGAAGGGGAGATGATTATTTGATTAGAGGGTGCTGGGGTTTGGGGATAGCGAAGGAGAGAGAGGATTAACGGAGCAAACACTGTGAAGGCATATGTATAAGGTGCCGTCCCTTATTATATAGCTTCCTCTGCTGTTATGTACAGTGCTGTCTCTTACATAGTGTATTCTTGTTAATTTTGTTATTCCTGGGTTCAATTCCCACCAAGGACAACATCTGCAAGGAGTTTGTATGTTCTCCCCATGTTTGCGTGGGTTTCCTCCGGGTTCTCCGGTTTCCTCCCACATTCCAAAGACATACTGATAGGGAATGTAGATTGTGAGCCCCATCGGGGACAGCGACGATAATGTGTGCAAACTGTAAAGCGCTGTGGAATATGTTAGCGCTATATAAAAATAAAGATTAAGATTATTATTATTCACAGCGCACTCTTTTTTTACATACTCCCGTCTCTTTTTAGATATAAAATGACTGCTGATCGAGGAGCCGGTGACCAGATTACCAGTCCATCAGCTTTCCCATGCTCCATCAGCCATCATTGCAATTATACAGCTAATAAGACAGGACGGTATATAATAAAAAACAGGGCTCTATATAATCCAGTATGTAAGGGACAGTACTGTACATAACAAGAGAGGGCACTGTAAAAAGAACAGCAATATACATAATAAAGGAGACTATCTAATATATACATGTATGTGTGTTGCTATATACATATGTAGCTTTGTCGCCATAAAAGGAAGGGGGCCAGACACATTTCTTGCACAGGGGCCCCAAGCTGTCAGTGTCCGCCCCTGTTGTGGGGATATATGAATAGGGCTGGCTGTGGGGACATACGTGGGGCTGGCTGTGGGGACATAAGAAGGGCTGGCTGTGTGGACATAAGATGGGCTGGCTGTGGAGTCATACATGGGTTGGCTGTGGTAATATTAAAAAGGTGCTGGCTGTGGGTACATTCATATTATATAGTAGACTGTGGGGAAGATTGTACTGGGAGCTGTGGGGGACATTATATCTGGGCTGTGGGGACTCATACTATATACAATATGTGGGGGAATCATATTGTATAGGGGGATGTGGAGGACATTATATTGGGGTTGTGGAGGGCATCATACTGTATAAGGGGCCACGGGGAACATCATAATGTATAGGGGATTGGATTGTAAGAGACATTTTTCTGGGGGCTGTGGAAACATCATACGCTAAAGTGGGGGTGTTGTGACCGTACTGTATTGGGGGCTGTTGAGGACATCATACTGTGTAGGGGGCTGTGGTGACCATATTGTATATGGGATTTGTGATGAATATAATACTGTATATTGGGGGCTGTGGTGGACATTATACTGCACGGGGGCTGTGGGGTCCATCTTATTGTATACTGGGGGTTGTTATGGATATCATTCCTTTTGGACTTCTGTCGTAACTATCATACCATGTAGTGGGATAGTGTGAGGAGGGGGTACAGTTTGGAGAGGACACATTGGTGGCAGTATGAGGGCATAGTGTGAAAAGGGATCACAGAATGGATATGGAGAGGGGTCAGCATGAAATGGGCGCACAGTATGGAGAGAGGTTAGCATTCCGGGGAGACAATGTGGAGATGTAGAGAGTGTAAGGGAAAACAGTGGAGAGGGGGACAGCCATTGTGTAGGTTGTGGTCCATAAGTGCGGACGTGTAGCAAGTAAAGCTGATAATGGCTGTTATAGATCAATAAGTTAGACAATGTGGAGACCATATACCATTGGAGGCTTATTTAGGGCATAGTATTGATAGATATTTTTATGCAGAGGGCATTATAATGACACTCTTATTTTTAAGGGCACTGTGTCAGGATATGCTGCAAAAGACTGGAGAAGAGGAAGTCTGCAGAGACTAGATGTGGACGTGAAAAGTCATCACGGCGTCAGGACAAGAGGAGACGGAAAGAAAGAAATGACTCAATCATAAGAGATGTTACCTTAATGTACCTGGATGTAAATTGTTTACTTGTTGATACTGACTACGTCTCAATAGTACTATGGTTCCTGTATGGTTCGCAATCTGAAAAAGACTGATAACAACTCCCAACATCTCCACACCATTGTTAAGGAATACTCTGGTTGTAGGATCATGAGATACAAATGTATACGGGTCTGACTTGATTATTTATTCATGAAGTGATGGTGGTTCTGGTGACCTAAAACATGTACTGATGGTGGTCCTGGTTGATGTATTCATGTACTGATGATGGTAATGGTGTTGTATATATTTACTGTCTATAGGCTGGGTCTCACATAGCGATACACCAGCGATCTCGACAACGATCAGGATCGCTGGTGTATCGCTATATTATCGCTGCTGAGCTGCCAAACAGGCAGCTCAGGCAGCGATCAGCACAAGGACACTGCGGGGTAAACATCGCTAGTTACCCGCAGTGTACCTTGGATACCAGCGCCCTGATGCAGGGAGCTGGTAACCAAGGTACACATCGGGTTTCCAGGCGCTGCGCGGTGCCTGGAAACCCGCTGTGTACCTTGGTTCAAGCTCCTGCAGCAGGGCGCTGGTATCCAAGGTACACAGCGAGTTTCTAGGCACAGCCCCGCGCCTGGAAACCCGCTGTGTACCTTGGTTACCAGCGGATCACTGGTCTCCCGCCTGTCACACGCAGCGATGCGTGCCTGTCAGCGGGAGACCAGTGATCAAAAAAAATGTCCAGACATTTCAGCGACGATCAGCGATACCCGGCAGGGGGGCTGATCGTCGCTGAATGTCACACACAGCGATATCGCTGGGGAGATTGCTGCTGCGTCACAAAACTAGTGACTCAGCACCGATCTCGCTAGAGACGGGCCCTTATGGTTCTTGTGATGTATTCATATGCTGATTGAGGGTCTGGTGATGCATTAATACTGATGGTGGATCTGATGAGTTATTTATGTACTGATCGTGGTTCTGGTGACCTATTTATTAACTGATTATAGTTCTGATGCTGTATTTATGTACTATTTGATGGCTCTGGTCTTCTATTTACTGTATGTACTGATGATGATTTTGTTTTCATATTCATGTACTGATGATGGTTTTGGTGATAAATACAGCCCCAGAACCGTCATTACTAAATGAATTAATGTACTGATGGAGGCTTGGTGATGTATTCATGTACTGATTGTGGTTCTGGTGACCTATTTATTTACTGGTTATAGTTCTGGTGCTGTATTCATGTACTATTGATGGCTCTGATGTTCTATTATGTATCAATGATGATTTTGTTTTCATATCCATGTACTGATGATGGTTTTGGTGATGAATACAGCCCAAAACCATTATTACTTTATGAATACATCAAAAGAGCCATCAATATTGGCACCAGAACAACCATCACTACATTAATACATCACCATTTAATGCCTGTGATCACCTGTCCTTTTATTTGTCCTGTGTGAACTTGGCGCTGTCTGTTCTGTGTGTACCTCTCCTTGCATTTGTCTTGTGCATATCTGTTCCTGTATATCTAGTCCTCATTTGCTGTTCCCTGCGTATCCGAATCTGTGGTTCCTTGCATATCTGCATCTGCGGTTTACTGCCTGGCTACTCCTGTGGTTCCATACTTGTCCACACCTGTGGTTACCTGCCTGTCCGCACCTGCATTTCCATACCTGTCCGCACCTGCGGTTCCGTACCTGTGGTTCCGTACCTGTCTGCACCCAGTCTATCCGCACCTGTGGACTGGAACCTTCCCTGCCAGTGACCTAGTTCTCCCTGAAGCTGTTCCAGTCCATCCTGCCTGAACTGGTTTCTATCCGTTCCTGTTGCTGAATCTGTGCCGTCTGCCTGTATGTCAGCCGTGCCTGCCAGCACCTGCCTGGCTGCCTGCCTGTATATCAGCCGTGCCGGCCAGCACCTGCCTGCCTTTTTATCAGCCATGCTTGCCAGCACCTGCCTGTCTGTATATCAGCCGTACCTGCCAGCACCTACCTGCCTTTATATCAGCCATGCTTGCCAGCACCTGCCTGCCTGTATATCAGCCATGACCACCAGAACCTGCCTGCTTGTATATCAGCCGTGCCTGCCAGAACCTGTCTGCCTGTATATCAGCTGTACCGGTCAGCACCTGTCTGTATACCAGCCGTATCTATCAGTACCTGCCTGCCTGTGAATCAGCCGTGCCAGTCAGTATACCTACTGAACCTGCCGTGCCTGCCTGTATCCCTGCCAGCACCTGTTGTTACAGCTTCCTGTCCTTTTGGGGGTCATCTGCCATGTGTCTGAGGTTAGTCCTGGAGTAGCACCTGGCATCCATCTGGAGCCAAGTCTAAACCCACCATCAGGTGCTCTTGCGAAGAGTCAGGCGTTTGATTAGCCACTCCCCTCCAGGTTCCCCCCATCCTTGTCACAGTGGGTCCATGATCCACACGCACGATTAACAGTCCTCACACTAGCGTAACAACCAAAACCAACAACAGAAAAGGAGTACGAAACAAGAACCACCATCAGTACATGAATACGGCCCAACAACCACCATCAGTACTGGAATATGGCACCAGAATCACCATCAATACAGTAATATAGCAGCAAAACCACCATCAGTGCAGGAATATGGAACCAGTACCAGCATCAGTTTGTTGCAAACTGTATTTGTCGCATGACAGATGTAAAAACCATCATAAGTATCCCTTTATCTCTAATAGGGTTTGTTTTGTTTGCATTAGAGTATCCGCCAGATGCTGGACACCTTAACTGAAACCAATTGGCCATATTACAGTTAAGTTATATTAGGTTCCATAAACCGTCCTTTGGGTCTGACATATAGGTCCTTGTATTCTGTAAATGGGCCACAAACGATGAATGATTCTATATTTAACATTTGAAAACGCACCCTCTGTTAAGCCTCACCCCTAAAAGAACATAATGTTGTAGAGAGGACAGTAGTACCAGAAGCGGACCAGAGAAATGTAGAGGAGACAGTGGTATCTGGAGGGGTCAGAGAATTAGTAGAGAGGATAGAAGTATCTCAGGAGGACAGAGAAATCTAGAGAGGACAGAAATATCTGAGGAAGGCAGAGAAATCTAGAGAGGACAAAAGTATCTGAGGAGGACAGAGAAATCTAGAGAGGAACAAAAGTATCTGAGGAGGACAGAGAAATCTAGAGAGGATAGAAATATCTGAGGAGGACAGAGAAATCTAGAGAGGATAGACGTATCAAAAGAGGACAGAGAAATATAGAGAGGATAGAAGTATCTGAAGAGGACAGAGAAATCTAGAGAGAATAGAAGTTTCTGAAGAGAACAGAGGAAAATCTAGAGAGTATAGAAGTATCTGAGGAGGACAGAGGAAATCTAGAGAGGACAGAAGTATCTGGAGGGGACAGAGAAATCTAGAGAGAATAGAAGTTTCTGAAGAGGACAGAGAAATCTAGAGACTATAGAAGTATCTGAGGAGGACAGAGAAATCTAGGAGGATAGAGAAGTATCTGAAGAGGACAGAGAAATCTAGAGAGCATAGAAGTATCTGAAGCGGACAGAGAAATCTAGAGAGATAGAAGTTTCTGAAGAGGACAGAGAAATCTAGAGAGGATAGAAGTATCTGAAGTGGACAGAGAAATCTAGAGAGGACAGAAGTATGTGAAGTGGAAAGAGAAATCTAGAGAGTATAGGAGTATCTGAAGCGACAGAGAAATCTAGAGAGAATAGAAGTTTCTGAAGAGGACAGAGAAATCTAGAGAGAATAGAAGTTTCTGTAGAGGATGAGTGAGAAATCTAGAGAGTATAGAAGTATCTGAGGAGGACGAGAGAAATCTAGAGAGGATAGAAGTATCTGAAGAGGACAGAGAAATCTAGAGAGGACAGAAGCATCTGAAGAGGACAGAGAAATCTAGAGAGTATAGGAGTATCTGAAGTGGACAGAGAAATTAGAGAGAATAGAAGTTTCTGAAGAGGACAGAGAAATCTAGAGAGCATAGGAGTATTGAAGTGGAAAGAGAAATCTAGAGAGTATAGGAGTATCTGAAGAGGACAGAGAAATCTAGAGAGGACAGAAGTATCTGGAGGGGACAGAGAAATCTAGAGGGACAAAAGTATTGAGGAGGACAGAGAAATCTAGAGAGGATAGAAGTATCTAAAGAGGATAGAGAAATCTAGAGAGGATAGAAGTATCTGAAGAGGACAGAGAAATCTAGAGAGAATAGAAGTTTCTGAAGAGGCAGAGAAATCTAGAGAGAATAGAAGTTTCTGAAGAGGACAGAGAAATCTAGAAAGGATAGAAGTATCTGAAGAGGACAGAGAAATCTAGAGAGGACAGAAGTATATGAAGAGGACAGAGAAATCTAGAGAGGACAGAAGTATTGAGGAGGACAGAGAAATCTAGAGAGGACAGAAGTATCTGAAGAGGCAGAGAAATCTAGAGAGGACAGAAGTATCTGGAGAGGACAGAGAAATCTGGAGAGGAAGAAGTATCTGGGAGGACATAGAAATCTAGAGAGGATAGAAGCATCTGAAGAGGACAGAGAAATCTAGAGAGGACAGAAGTATCTGAGGAGGACAGAGAAATCTAGAGAGGATAAGTATTGAAGAGGAGAGAATCTAGGAGCTAGAAGTTTGAGGGACAGAGAAATCTAGAGAGATAGAAGTTTCTGAAGCGGACAGAGAAATCTAGAGAGGAATAGAAGTTCTGAAGAGGACGAATAGAGAGATAAATCTGAAGCGGACAGGAATCTGAGAGAATAGAAGTTTCTGAAGGGACGAGAAATTAGGAGATAGAAGTTCTGAGAGGACGAGAGAAATCTAGAGAGTATAGAAGTATCTGAGGAGGACAGAGAAATCTAGAGAGGATAGAAGTATCTGAAGAGGACAGAGAAATCTAGAGAGGACAGAAGCATCTGAAGGGACAGAGAAATCTGAGAGTATAGAAGTATCTGAAGGGACAGAGAAATCTAGAGGAGAATAGAGGTTTCTGAAGAGGACAGGAAATCTAGACGGCATAGGAGTATCTGAAGTGGAAAGAGAAAATCTAGAGAGTATAGAGAGTATCTGAAGGGACAGAGAAATCTAGAGAGGACAGAAGAATCTGGAGGGGACAGAGAAATCTAGATAGGACAAAAGTATCTGGAGGGGACAGAGAAATCTAGAGAGGACAAAAGTATCTAAAGAGGATAGAGAAATTAGAGAGGATAGAAGTATCTGAAGAGGACAGAGAAATCTAGAGAGAATAGAAGTTTCTGAAGAGGACAGAGAAATCTAGAGAGGACAGAAGTATCTGGAGGGGACAGAGAAATCTAGAGGACATAAGCATCTGAAAGGACAGAGAAATCTAGAGAGGATAGAAGTATCGAGAAGGGGCAGAGAAAATTTAGAGAGGACGGAAGTATCTGGAGCTTAGAGAGACATCTGGAGAGGATAGAAGCATCTGAAGAGGACAGGGGAAATCTAGAGAGGACAGAAGTATCTGAAGAGGCAGAGAAATCTAGAGAGGACAGAAGTATCTGGAGGGGACAGAGAAATCTGGAGAGGATAGAAGTATCTGAAGAGGACAGAGAAATCTAGAGAGGACTGAAGTACCCGGAGGTGACAGAGAAATCTAGAGAGGACAGAAGTATGTGAAGTGGACAGAGAAATCTGGAGAGCAAAGAAGTATCTGAGAAGACAAAGAAATTTCGAGAGTCATTAGTATCTGGAGAGCAGAGAAGTTTCAGGAGTGAAAAAAAGCCATCAACAGAACTTGTCTTTGCTTTAGCCTTGAACTAGATCTCATGTGTTTGGCTAAAGAATTTGAAATTCCTGTTCCATTCTTGTTCTTCTTTAGATGAAGTGGATCCATTACCACCACAATGAAGGAAGAAGGCTTGTTCTTTCTGGACTTCTTGAGTCTTTCAGTCTTTTCTGTAAATTACCTGTGCGGGGGGGTCGGCTGCTGTAAGACCTTATCTTTAATCCATATTGATCTATCGTCTGTACATTAAGGTTCATGTGCCGCGCTGTGGTGTTTACCATGCACCAGTTATAATCTGCATCGCGGGTTTTATCACTTAGGATATGTTTATTGAAAAGTCTATAAACCTAAGTTATCGAAACTCCGAAAAAATATTAAGATGGATTTACTACATCAGCTTTGACAAATCTGCTGCATGAAAAAAAGTTTCATTTTAGGCCTCAATAAACTATATAAAATTTACAGAAAACCTACTTTTTCGTCACAATGGTGCTACTGTCACCATAAAAAAGTAAAAAGTGCGCAAACGGCAAAAACTGATGAGAAAATGTCTGTTTAAGTTCTGTTCGCTTTTAACAACCGAATCAATGTAAAACAATTTCTGATTAGTGTTCGGTAAATAAAGCAAATTGCTGACGGCGCTCAGGTAATGAGCTTTTAGGAGATAATATCAGCGCTGTAATAAGAGTTTTATATGTACAGAGGGTAATATAAAATGTCATTTACAGGACTGCCATCTGGAGGAAGATGTCAGTACTGCAGCTACTCTATGATCAGTCCTGTGCTATCCAGCACTTTGTTTCTTGGTCTGCACCAATTATTACATAGGTGGTGTGTGACCCATCCACATGATGCCAGGACCAAGGCTTACCAGAAGAAAGTATCTCCATCACATGCCTCCGCCGGCTTTTGTCTTCTTCTCATCCTGGTACCATCTGTTCCCCAGATAAGTAACACATACCTGCCTCTTCCTAACCACTTACATGCTACGGTCGTATTGGCTGTGACATATAAGGGGGTGGAAACGGTGGGAGCAGAGATATCTCTGATCATGGTCATAAGGGGGAACAAGTCCGTCCATGACATTTCTTCCTCCTGAATCTTCTTCATCACCTGTGAGTGATATTATAGAGAAGTAGAAGGAACCGCAGCAACTCAGCCACGAAGTGGAGGCACCCTAATATTACAGAGGGGGGCCGAGTGCTGAAGGAGCAGAGGGCAGGAAAAGTCACCTCCGCTCTGTGGACCCCATAACAGCAGAGTCCAGACCTCCTCTGGTATAACACAGCACAAACACTGCGCCCCCTCTAGGAGCTTCATGGCCGAGCAGCTGCATTCAGCCGGACATCACCAAGCACAATGCGAGCGTCGGATGGAGTGGTGTAAAGCTGCCACCCTGGACTCTGGAGGAGACGTGTTCTGTGCAGTGAGGATCGCACTTCTCTATCTGTGTCTGATGGAGGAGTCTGGGTTTGGTGATTCCAGGAGGACGTTACCCCCTGACTGCATTGTGCCCCTGTACAGATGGTGGAGGAGGATAATGCTATGGGCTGTTATCAGGGGGCGGCCTCAGCTCCTTATCACCAAGGAAGGGAAATCTTAATCTACAGCATAAGACATTGAGGACAATTGTATCTTCAGCTTTGTGTGAAACAGTTTGGGGTTCGCCCTTTTTCTGTTCCCCATGACTGTGCCCAGGCACAAGCTCCATACAGACATGGAGGGGAACATGAGCGGCCGCACAGAGCCCGGACCTCAGCCCCATCCAACACCTATGGGATGAAGTAGAGCAGTCACAGGACGGGAGCGGCTAGGCTCTGGGTGCAGGTGACGTCTGGCATCGAGGCTTTGTGCCATCCGCAGACATTACTGTCCTTGTGTAGCAGTATAGTTTATGTGAACACTGATCGGAGGAGCGGCCTATGTGATTAGAGGCAGCGCTTAAACATCCTATTTAAAGGCACAGAAAATATAAAAAAAATCAGTTTTCCCAAAACAAGTGAATATAGCCGTTTTATTATGAACATCTCCAAACTCTAAAAAATATTATTACTTGGGCACCTTTAAATTTTCCCTAGTTGTGCACTTTTTTTGTGCCGCCTCCAGCACGGGGAACATCAACTTATTCCCTGGAGTGAAACAAACAAAACCTGATATTAATCCGTCGGCGGCATCCGTAAACATTGGCGTAGCACGTAAGAACTGCTGACGGTGCTGCCCGTGCACATGGTTAATGGTGTGTACGGGGTGGACCTTGTCTGTTTGCTGTTGTTTATGAAGAGAAGTTGGTTTAATGTGACTGCACGCATGGTCGGGCTCCGCGATGCCCCGGGAATCTGTCAGATCTGATAACAATATCAGAATAAAATGCTAGTATTATTATTCAGCTCTGACGTCCGTTATTTAACCATTAATGCTGCAAGTCTGACCCCGATCGTCCTCTGTCGGGGGGGGATTTTCTGCAAAATAAGGGAATATCCGCTTGTATTTAGTGATGGATCCTGGGCGGGGCCGACGCTTGAGGATAGTAATGTCGGTCTCCCGTCATTTTCCTTATGGGATCAGGCACAAGAAATCCTGCGGCTGCTCGATCACAAACACTATGGTTCCCATTTTCACCACGTTAGATCATCATGGAAATGACATTACCGGTGACGTTCGGCTCCTCTCGCTTGCACATCAGCCAAAAAAAAAAAGTTGTGGAGACAGGGGGGGTCAGTGGGCTCTTGTGTGCTGGCCCGAGATCCTATGGACCAGGGCTCATCCGACTCATCGCCCGCTCTGCGTTTCCATGGGATAACAGTACTCAGACAACACAGGATGAGGGTAAAACAGTGCGGCAATGCTTTATTGAACAACCAAAAAAGACAATAACATATAGACAGTCCAGCAAAATACCCAAAATGGTGCAAATTTACAGTCTCACCCTTCGCGGACTCGCCAGGATAAGAGCAGCTGTGACTTCAGAGTATCAGGGCCGACTACCTCACATGTGGCACGCACAGAGAGGAGGAAAACGACAATTTTAGGAAAGTGATAGTCCACTGATGTACAAGGCCAGGTGACCCAAGGGCCACAACCTGGCTTCTCCGAACATCTCCATGGAGCCAGGTTGGACCGGTGGATCCCAATCCTGACTACCCCAAACATATCCATGGGGCTCAGGTGCCGATGGTCCAAATCCTGATTTACCCCAAACGTATCCATGGGTTTAGTGATGGTCAATGGAGCCGATCTGTCTTCTTACAGCCGGGGCCGTGGTCCCCTAAGTGACATCCTGTAGAATGTGAATTCTGTGTCCCCCGTGATGGAGCCGGGGATGTTCCGGCTGCTGTCCTGTACAGTGTTCCTGGCTGTGGTTTTGTTAAAAAGTTTTCTGGTTCTACTTGCAAAACAGTTTGAAATCCTTTCTTATACCCACATTCTGTGTTTCAGGTCATCATTCACATTCAGGGGGGAGATGGGATGAGTTTAAGGTTTCTGCCACACTACACAATCCCGCTAGCGATCTCGTTAGCGTCGCAACTAATGAGATCGCTAGCGGGATTGTTTGTATATCGCTGAGTGCGGCTTAAAATTAGCGATATAGTTAACGACGCTATCGCGGTTAGCGATTCCTTAACGACTTTAGCGGTACAAAAGTACCGCTAAATCGCTAAAAAAAAGGTGCCCCACTCAGCGATATTTACTTACCCAGCGGGAGCGCCGACCCATGAAATAGGGTCCGGAGCGATTCCAGCGGGCGAGCGAGATCACAGCAGGAAGCTCGTCGCTGGTAGATGCCGCACACTACAACATCGCTAACGGGATCGCTAAATAGTGACGTTTTTAGCGATCCCGTTAGCGATGTTGTTTAGTGTGGCATACCCTTAACTCCCCATTGTTTGAGTATTTAATGTGCATAGTTTTTTCCTCCTCTGTGTTGCAAGTCAACAAGCTACACAAGGTCAATCAACATATTATTAAACATCGATTGTTCAATGACCGTGTGTCCCTGTCCTGCAAAGATAACAGACAATAATCTGTAGGAGCTGATATAAGAGGCAGACAGCAGCCATTCAAAAATGTCAAGAATCAACTTTTAAGATCGTATGACAACAGTTTATGGTTTTTTGACTATGATAATAGACGTCTGGATAATTCAGGGCCCGAATGCTGTGTCTTCACATAAGGTATGCACAAAATACTGAGGACAAAAAACAAAACTGTGTGCACGAGATTTCTGAAATCAAATAAACTTTGCTGGTTTCTATAAAACGCAGCATAAATGCATAAAAAAGCATTAAAATGCTGAAACGGGAATGTGTGAACATACCTTACTTGTTGTGAATGGGTTTGAGATGAGTTCTGAGCAGAGGCTCCCTCTGGTGGTTACAAGCGGGTACTAGTGAGGATTGTGAGGACTGGGAATCAGGTGTTACTGATTGGTCTTATATAAGGGAGTAATTTTCCATCAGGGTTGCCGGTGATCAATTGTTTGGTCTGAATCCCTTCTTTTCCAGTTTTCCTTGTAGCCTGCTGTGTCGTGTCTGCATCTCCTGCTATCAGATAAGACATTTCTTTTTTGTGTTTTTGTTATATTTTTGCATTTGGTCCTGCACTTCTGTGGGGGCCTTCTGGGTCCCCTCCGGGGGCTTTTGCCCTCTCAGTTTAGTCCAGCCACTGTGTTTTGTACTTTTGCTTTTTCCAGTTTTTTTTCATGGCTGCTGTTTTGTTTTTGTTACACCAGAGAATATTTAGGTGGTAGAGGTCCGTGTGATCTCAGGTGGAATTTTGAAATTAGTAGAGTTGGGTGTTTTTTTCAGGGTTTTCTGGGATTGCAGTAAGTACCCTTCTGTCCTTTTCTTTTTATTTTAAAGTTTGGGCCCCGGTTTGCTCATACTATTTTTTTTCTGGGGTCAGTATTTCCTCTTGTCTAACCCCATTACTGTTTGGGGGCTTTTATTATTTTTTTGGGGTTCTGCTCGGGGCAAAGGGTTTCCTATTTTATCTTTAGGGTGTTTGTTTCTCAGGCTTGAGAGGGGTCTAGGACCAAGTAGGAAGCTCCACGGCTGCCTTAGTTGCGGTGGTTGTCAGGGTACTGCAATCTCTAGATTCCAACTGCTCTGGTGTATTTCCTTTTTTACCTGCACTCCTCAGCTCCGTTAACAAAACAGTATCACGGCCTTTAAAAATTGTATGGTACTCAAGAAGGGAAAAAAATTTTAAGGAAGAAAAGTTGTCAGAGATATTTTTTCTGTTTGTTGCATTTTTTTTTTTTTTCCCTCTGTATCTCTGGGTGCTGGGGAGGATTCTTTTTCCCAATGGAGTTTGCACAGTTGTTGGCCGTGTGGATCAGTTGCCACTGAGGTTCGGAGTAATGCTGCAATTCTTGCTAGGTTGCCTGTTGTGGAACTAGGATTCCCATGCAGATTTGTTTTTAGGGGATCGAGCTAAGTTTCAGAATTTCAAAAATAATTGTAAATTGTTTCTTGCCTTAAAAATTAAGTCCTCAGGAAACGCAGCGCAGCGCAGGTTCAAATTATCATCTCTCTCCTGCGCGGCGATCCTCAGGATTGGGCTTTTTCCCTGATCCCTGGGGATCCTGTTTTGAGTGATGTTGATGCATTTTTCCAGGCTTTGGGGTTATTGTACGATGAGCCTAATGTCACTGATCAAGCTGAAAAAGCCTTGTTGGCATTAAATCAGGGGCTTGATGACGCTGAGTTATACTGTCAGAGATTCCGTAGGTGGGCAAGTCCTGACCAAATGGAATGACGACGCTTTGGCGGCCCTTTTCCAGAAGGGTCTGTCGGATAATGTAAAGGATGTTATGGTGGGATTCCCTGTCCCCTCTGGTCTCAATGATTCTATGTCATTAGCGATTCAAAATTGACAGACGTTTGCGTGAGCGGAGGAGAAGTATGCGTGGAGTGGTGTTGCCTTGTGAGCCAGCTGCTGAGCCCATGCAGTGTGATGGAGTGGTGTCTGGGGCACAGGTCATGAGTTTTTGGAAAGCGCATGGGTTATTTTTTTCTACTGTGGTGATGCCTCTCATGCTATTTTCAGTCTGCCCTAAGCGGGGAAGACATTTTGCACGCTCAGTTGTCTTGGGTAGTGTTTCAGACTAAGTTTTTATTAACTGTCACTCTGATATGCTCTCTGTCCTCATTTTCTGCTCAGGCTTTCGTTGTTTGGAGCACTATTAACCTGATGGATTATGATTTTGCTAAACGTTGTGGGTTTCCCTTGATACCCTACAGAAGTCTATTCCTTTATAGGGATCGATTCTACCCCTTTGGCTGAGAATAAACCCCAGTTTTTACTCAGGGTGATAATGAGGGTTGAACCTGATCACCAGGAGTGCTGCAAATTTTTGGTTCTATATAATCTGCATGACATTATCGTGCTGGGTTTCCCTTGGTTACAGTCTCATAATCCTGTTTTGGATTGGAAATCTGTGTCTGTAACCGTTGGGGCTGCCAATGTGTTAATACCAACACTCCTGTTTTTTTCTGCCTCCCCCCAGGCTGAGGATGTTCCTGCCTTTTTGTTTGATTTTTCTGATGTGTTTAGCGAAAGTAAATCTGCATCCTTACCTCCCCATAGGAGCTATGACTGCACCTATTGAATTAGTGCCGGGTAGTAAATTCCCTAAAGGTCGCCTTTTTAACTTGTCTGTCCTGAACATGACGCTATGCGGTTTTTATATCAAGGAATCATTGGGAGAAGGGTCATATCAGACCATCCTCTTCACCCTTAGGTGCCGGTTTTTTCTTTGTGGCCAAAAAGATGGTTCATTAAGGCCGTGTATTGATTATCGTCTCTTGAACAATATTACTGTGAAATATCAATACCCGTTACCCTTGATTTCTGACCTGTTTTCCAGGGTGAAAAACGCTACTTGGTTTACCAAGCTTGACCCCAGGGGGGGCGTTATACCTTATTCGCATTAAGCACGGGGATGAATGGAAGACGGCATTTAACACCCCTGAAGGGCATTTTGAGTACCTTGTGATGCCCTTTGGGCTCACTAATGCTCCTTCCGTCTTCAGTCCTTCATGAATGACATTTTTTAGGGATTTTGTGGACAAGTTTTGATGTTTATTTGGATGATATCTTGATTTTTTCTAATGACTGGGACTCTCATGGAAACATGTTCGAACTGTATTCCAGATTTTGAGAGAGAATGCTCTGTAATGTGAAGGATCAAAGTGTCTTTTTGGCGTACAGAAGATCTCATTTCTGGGATTCATTTTGTCCCCATCTGTTATTGAAATGGACCCGGTCAGGTTCAGGCCATCTGTGATTGGGTCCAACCTACTTCATTAAAGGCTCTTCAGAGATTTTTGGGTTTTGCCAATTTTTATCGTAAATTTATTGGTTAATTTCTCGGTTATTGTTAAACCATTAACTGATTTGACCAGAAAGGGTTCTGATGTGGTGAATTGGCCTCCTGAGGCAGTCTCTTTCGTTTCAGGACCTTAAGCAGAGATTCACTTCTGCTCCTGTTCTACGGCAGCCCGATGTTTCTCTGCCATTTCAGGTGGAGGTTGATGCCTCTGAAATTGGGGCAGGTGCCGTTTTGTCCCAAAAAGATCCAGAGACCTCTAAAAGTAACCCTTGTGCCTTTTTCTCTCGAAAATTT
Source organism: Oophaga sylvatica (assembly GCA_033576555.1). NCBI lineage: Eukaryota > Metazoa > Chordata > Amphibia > Anura > Dendrobatidae > Oophaga > Oophaga sylvatica. The sequence continues at coordinate 590,473,250 of JARQOD010000003.1, forward strand.
TCTCCTACTGAACGTAATTATGACGTGGGTAATCGGGAGTTATTGGCCATGAAGTGGGCTTTTGAAGAGTGGAGACATTGGCTGGAGGGAGCCAAACATCAGGTGGTGGTCCTTACGGACCATAAGAATCTGGTCTATCTGGAATCTGCCAAGCGACTCAATCCTAGACAGGCCAGGTGGGCCTTGTTTTTCACACGTTTTAATTTTGTGGTTTTCCTTTCTTCCTGGCACTAAGAATGTTAAGGCGGATGCCCTCTCGAGGAGTTTCCTTGCGGACTCTCCTGAGCTATCTGATCCCTCTGTTATTTTGAAGGAGGGTGTAGTTCTTTTCCGCCATCTCGCCCAATTTGAGACTTGCTCTGGAGGGGTGTCAGGAGGATAGGCCCGAGCGCTGCCCTGTTGGAAAATTGTTTGTCCCGGACCAATGGAAAAAGAGTGTGATGTCTGAGATTCATTGTTCCGCATTGGCTGGGCACCCGGAATTTTTGGTACCAGAGACTTGGTTAGTCGGTCCTTTTGGTGGCCTCCTTGTCTCGCGATGTCAGGGAATTTGTGCAGTCCTGCGGGACTTGCTCTCGCTCCAAGCCTTGCTCTCGCTCTAGTGGTTTGTTGATGCCATTGCCTGTGCCCAAGAGACCATGGACCCATATCTCTATGGATTTCATTTCCGATCTTCCTGTTTCTCAGAGAATGACCACCATCTGGGTAATTTGTGATAGGTTTTCCAAAATGATACATCTTGTGCCATTACCTAAGTTGCCTTCCTCCTCTGAATTGGTGCCGTTGTTCCTTCAGCACGTGGTTCGTTTACACGGCATTCCTGAGAACATTGTGTCTGACAGAGGAGTCCAGTTTGTTTCCAGATTTTGGAGGACTTTTTGTTCTAAACTGGGTGTTCAATTGTCTTTCTCCTCGGCATTTCATCCTCAGACCAATGGTCAAACTGAGAGAACAAACCAGACATTGGAGACTTATCTAAGATGCTTTGTGTCTGCTGATAAGGATGACTGGGTCTCTTTTTTGCCTTTGGCTGAGTTTGCTCTTAATAATAGGGCTAGCTCTGCCACTTTGATGTCTCCGTTTTTCTGTAATTCTGAGTTTCACCCTCGATTTTCTTCAGGACAGACGGAGGCTTCTGTCTGTCCAGGTGTTGACTCTGTTGTTGAGCGTATGCAGCAGATTTGGGACCAGGTAGTGGAGAGGTTGTCCCTCTCTCAGGAGAAGGCCCAGCGGTTTGCTAACCGGCATAGGACTGATGGTCCTCGGTTTAAAGTGGGGGACTTGGTCTGGTTGTCCTCAAAGAATATTCCTATGAGAGTAGCATCTCCTAAATTTAAGCCTAGGTTCATTGGACCTTATAAGATCATGGAGATTATTAATCCTGTTTCTTTTCGTTTGCTTCTTCCAGGGACATTTAAGATCCATAACGTGTTCCACAAGTCCTTGTTGAAGAGGTTTGTTGAGCCAGTGGTTCCTGCTGCTGTGCCTCCTGACCCTGTTTTGGTTGAGGGCAATCTGGAGTATGTGGTTGAGAAAATATTGGATTCTCGTTTTTCTAGACGAAGACTCCAGTATTTGGTTAAATGGAGAGGTTATGGTCAGGAAGACAATTCTTGGGTGTTTGCTTCGGACATCCATGCTAGGAGACTTATCCGTGCGTATCATAGAACTCATCCTGACCGACCTGGTTGCTCAAATGAGGGTTCGGTGACCCCTCCTCAAGGGGGGGGTACTGTTGTGAATGGGTTTGAGATGAGTTCTGAGCAGAGGCTCCCTCTGGTGGTTACAAGCGGTACTAGTGAGGATTGTGAGGACTGGGAATCAGGTGTTACTGATTGGTCTTATATAAGGGAGTAATTTTCCCATCAGGGTTGCCGGTGATCAATTGTTCTGGTCTGAATCCTTCTTTCCAGTTTTCCTTGTAGCCTGCTGTGTCGTGTCTGCATCTCCTGCTATCAGATAAGACAATTTCTTATTTTGTGTTTTTGTTATATTTTTGCATTTTGTCCTGCACTTCTGTGGGGGCCTTCTGGGTCCCCTCCGGGGGCTTTTGCCCTCTCAGTTTAGTCCAGCCACTGTGTTTTGTACTTTTGCTTTTTCCAGTTTTTTCAGTGGCTGCTGTTTTTGTTACACCAGAGAACTAATTTAGGTGGTAGAGGTCGTGTGATCTCAGGTGATTTTGAAATGTAGAGTGGTTGTTTTTTTCAGAGTTTTTCTGGGATTGCAGTAAGTACCCTTCCTGTCCTTTTCTATTTAGTTAGTTTGGGCCCCAGCGTTTGCTCATACTATTTTCTTTCTGTGTCAGTATTTCCTCTTGTCTAACCGCCATTACATGTTTGGGGGCTTTCTATTATCTTTGGGGTTCTGCTCCGGGGCAGATAGCTTTCCTATTTCTATCTTTAGGTGTAGTTAGTTTCTCAGGCTGTGACGAGGCGTCTAGGACCAACGTAGGAACGCTCCACGGCTGCCTCTAGTTGCGGGTGGTTAGTCAGGGTACTGCAATCTCATAGATTCCAACTGCTCTGGTGTATTTCCTTTTTTACCTGCACTCCTCAGCTACCGTAACATAACACTTACTGCTCTAGACCACAAGGGATAAAGACATTAACCGCTTACTGCTCTAGATAACCAGGACTGCAGACAATAACTCCTTACTGTTCTAGACCACAATGGATATATATATATTAACCCCTTACTGCTTTAGACCACCAAAAAATGCAGACAATAAACCCTCATCTTTCTAGACCACCAGGGATACTAACATAAACCCCCTTTCTTCTCTAGATCACCTGGGATACATACAGTACATTAATCTCTCACTGCTCTAGACTACCAGGGATACAGATATTAACCTCTTGCCATTCTAGACCACCAGGCATAATAACATTAATCCATTATTGATCTAGACCACCAGGGATATAGACATTAATCCCTCATCTTTCTAGACCACCAGGTATACTAACATAAATGCCTTACTGCTCTAGACCACCATGGATACAGACAATAACCCCTTACAACTCTAGACCACCAGGGATATAAACATAAACCCTTACTGCTGTAGATCATCAGACATAAAGACATTAACCCATTGCTGCACCAAAACATCAGAAATACAGACATTAATCCCTTACTGCTCTAGACCAATAGGAATACTGACATTAATCCCTTAGGGTATGTTTCCACGGTCCGGAAACGGTCCGGATTAGCTGCGTGTTTGACGCTGTGCGTTGGCGCAGCGTCAATCACGCAGCGTCCAGATGTTACAGCATAGTGGAGGGGATTTCAAGAAATCCCGTCTCCACTATGCGTAACAACACGCAGGCGGAAGACCTGCGTTAACGGACATGCGACGCGTCTTTTTAGACCGCAGCATGTCCTATTCCCTTGCGGCGACGCTGCGGCGCCGCAAGGGAAATAACACAGGGCTATGCAGCCCTGCGGTCATTCCGGATGTGTTCTGGATGTGTTCCTGAACACATCCGGAATGAGCGCGCGTACAAAAGGGGGCGGGGCTTTGGGCGGAGCGGACTTTCCGCTCCGTCCAAAGCGCTGTGTTTCTTGACCATGGAACCACAGCCTTACTGCTCTAGACCACCAGGAATACTGACATGAGCCTCTTACTGCCATAATCTAAATGTTGATCCCACCTCGTAAGAACAGTGTTATAAATTAGTGTCTTGATCATTACCATTATGTGGAAGTTAAATGTAAGCAGAAATAATGAAATACAGCCGAAATCTCATCCCGGAGTATACCTGGACCCTTACAGAGGGCATCCCACCCCGTCGTCTCCCTCTGCTACACCAGAGTGTCTACGGCATTTAGTATCTTTCCCATTTTTGCTGTAATATGCTGCAGATTTTTTTTGCTTGGAAAAATCCAGATGGAGAATCTGCAGCATAACAGCCATGTGTGATTATCCCACCATAGAAAGTGATTTCAGACACTTTCTGATCAATGGGTCCCCACTGGTTCTGGACGCCGCCGCTATACAGGAAATCTGTTGGGCATCCCTTCATTTTCAGGTCAGAAGGGGTCCTTTATGTGATGGAAAAATCCCCTTTAAGAAAGTAACAAAACCATTCACTCACTAAATCAATGTCTTCCAGCTGTTAGGAAAACTCCAGCTGCCATTATTGACTATTTTCACAAATTTACCGTAGATTGACCGTAAATGTCTTGTATCCTAAACACGAAGGGTCTCCAAGATGAGATGCATCAGACGTCTCACATTGTATACCATCTCGGCAATAACATGATTCATGGGAGGTGGCGACAATATCCAGACACTAATCACCAGCCGTGTCCTATACAAGCACCATGAGTCAGACACAAGGACGAGGATGTTCCCGGGACTCCACATAAGATTGTGGCACGCGGCAATCAATATGCATCTAATGGACACATGGTGCAGAATGACAATGGGCCGAGTCCTCAATAGAGACACATGGGTGAGGGGTCTGCAAATAGAGGAAGACTAGAGCGGTCATGTCATGGGAAGACCCAGAAAACCACCAAGGCGGAAGGAGCACGGCGAGAAAGAAGGGGTATACTGCAATAATATCATGAATGCTGCCGGACATCGCACATCAAGTACTTCCAAATCAGGAAGGAATATATCATGTAGAAAGTTACAGGATTTTCAGATACACTTTTTGTGTCAATTTCTAGGTTTTTTTTCCTGCTGCACCTTGATATTCACAATCAGCACGTACCATAGCTTTCTGCGAGTCTCAATCGGATGAACAAGAACGCCACCAACATTTTTACAACCAGTCTTCCACATATGAATATTAACCATTGGCTACGGTTCCATACTTAGATCAGTAACGTGCGCTCATCCGCGAGAGCCGCCTGCCAAAACAAGCACCGTTTTGTCCCCAAAATGGGTAAGAGTAGTGCATGCTGCCATTTCTATCACACGGACACATAGACAGACATTGGGCAGAGCGCCCTTCATTGCACACCGTGACCAAAAGTACGGTCGGCTGGCTGAACGTAGCCTACACACTGCCTGTTGTAATGGCCAATGGACAACATGGGTGGACAGAGTTTTGCCTGCGCGGACAATCGCATATATGGTCTCACCCAGTTAGAGCTGGATACTTGTTCTATCTCAACATTTTTTTTTTAACAGTCATGGGCCATGGCGACTTGATGGATGAACGCTCCTGTATGAAGATCGATCTTGGGCAAGCCTAGATAGGTCCACCAGGGTCTTCTCTGCCATTATCTTGATAGTATCAAGCCATCGGGTTGCTGGTCTTCCTCTTCGCCTTGTTCCTTCTATCCCTCCATGATGTCCTTCTCCAGCGATTGCTCTCTTAGTATGCTATGTCCACAGTAGGCGAGTCGTAGCTTGGGGATCCTTGCGTCCAGTCACATGTCTGGCTTCATTTCACACACAGTGTCAGGTCGGCGCCGTTATACTAATTAACATGATACCTTGGTTGATGAAATCTGTCTTGTGAATGTTCTTTAGTCTATGTGTCCACGTTGCTGAAATGCTCCGGAATTGTTCGGAGCATTTGCGCAACTTCCCACTGCGGGTATAACACATGCGTAATTCGCATGCATTTTCCTGCAAAACACAAGTGTTTTTAGCTTGCAGAATGCTCACGCTTTTCCAAGCGATTTGAAGCATTGCTTGGAAAAGTGATTGACAGGTTGGTCACACTTATCAAGCATAGTGCTGACAAGTGTGACCAACTTTTTACTATTGATGCTGCCTATGCAGAACCAATAGTAAAAGATAGAATGTTAAAAATGATTAAATAAAATAAAAAATAGGGATATACTTACCCTCTGTCGGCCCCGGAGTCCTCCCGGTCCTCAGCGGCACTGCCGGCAAGTTCCGTTCCCAGGGATGCATTGCACGAATGACTTCTGATGACGTAGCGGTCACGCGACCACTACGTCATCTGGAGTGATTCGTGCAATGCATCCCTGGGAACGGAACTTGCAGGCAGTGCCGCTGAGGACCGGGAGGACTCCGGGGGCCGACAGAGGGTAAGTATATCCCTATTTTTTATTTTATTTCTAATTATTACAGGAATATTGTACCCAGGGCCTGGAGGAGAGTCTCCTCTCCTCCAGACTCTGGGTACCAACCGCACATGAAGCGCTCACTTCATGCATGGTGGGTGGGCATAGCCATATGAGTAAAGTGAGCGTTTCAGTGCAATCCTATAGTGGCGTAATCGCCGCGATTACGCTCCGGAAAAATATGCATGTGCACAGCAATTGCGGAATCCCATAGGATTGCATGTGATGCATTTTGTTAGCGTTTTTATAAGTGTTTACGCCGCGGAAAATCGCGGCAAAAACACTTAAAAAACGCAACGTGGGCACATAGCCTTAATCTTTTATTTTCAGATTTGTGTTAATGAGATTCTCGTGTCCTAAGGCGAGGTTCATGTATGTGGTGCTCCGATTAGGTATTCATAATTCAGCCTGCTGACAGGTCACTGATCCCTCGGCTAGCTCCGAGCTGCTACTGCGCAGGCGCGGACCACACCATTTTGGAGAAATTTTTTTTTTCTTCTCCAGTAAGATTGCGCTGCCGGCGCATGCGCAGTAGCAGGTATCGGATCACAGCTAGACACCGATAGCAGCTACTGCGCAGGCGCCATTTTCGAATAGTTTTTTTTTTCCTCTAGATGAATAACCTGGAAAAAAATGTATTATTGGCACAGAAAACATGCAATTTAGCTGCAGAGCAAGTGCCATGGCCGGCACATGCCTGCAGAAGCGTTTTTTTTTTTTAAAAAGTATATACAGATATTCATTATGCAAACTAGGGGGCAGGTCAGTGAGGGATCAGTGACCTGGTCAGCAGTCTGCATTATGAATATCTTATCAGCGCACCACATACCCCAACCCCCGCCTTAGGGCACGAGAATCTCATTAAGGCCGGCGTCACACACAACGACAAAAAATCGGTCCGTTTTAGACGGTCGATTGTCGGATCAAAATGAAAACATCACACATCCTTCTGGCATCCGATTTTCCTTCAAAGATGCGATTTAGTCGCATGTGTGTGTACCTTGTAACATCCGATTTTCATCCGACTTGCGAGATTTTCTCGCAGGCTTGCAAAACTGACATATAATGGATCCAAAAGAATAGTATTTCAATCACAAAAAAAAGAATAGATATATACACATAGAATACATATATATATATATATATATAATATATATATATACATGTCATTGTGACATGTACATATACATATATTTATAGTTCCTAGACTTCTACATACTGTTATAGCCGCTAATTCAATTGCCGGCTTCTGTGAAATCACAGAAGCCGACATGAAATGATACATTGTTTCCACACAGTTAACCATGTCATTTCCTGTATTTTGATATTTGTTTAGAACTTACAATTACATGAGTGTATTTGTGCTAAATTTCAGACATGTAGGGGTTAATTAAAGGTGTAATTTCGTTGAAAAAAAAATGCGTGGGCTCCCACTGTATTTTCTCCACCAGACAGACAAAGCAAAGCGAGTGGGGGCAGATAATAACAGCCTAGGGAGGGTACATTTTTTGTGCCCCCCCTGGCTACTAACATCTGCCCCCAGACACCCCAGAAAGGGCAAATCTATAATTAGATTCGCCCTTTCTGGCACTTTGCCCGTCTATTCCCATTGCCCTGTAGCGGTGGCGAATGGGTTAATAATTTCACCTTACTGTCACCTTAGTATTGAAAGGTGACCTTAAGGCAGGTTAATAATTGAGAGCTGTCAATTAGACAACTATCAATTATTAATCCTATTGAAGTAAATTAAAAAAACACAGACACATTAATAAAAATTAATTTTAATGAAATAAAAACACATTTTTTTGACCATATTTTATTTTACACTTAATCCGTGCGAAGCCATTGATCTCCTAAAATAAAGATAAAAAAATAAAAAAACATTATTCTTACCTATTCCGCTGATCTGTCACGTCCCACGCTGTAATCCTTCACAAAGGGTTAACTAGCTTTGAGCCAAGCAGTGCAAGTAATCCTGCATGCTCAGCTCAAAGCTCCTGAATGAATAAGTTCCTCTCCTGGCGACAGGAGAGGATGTGTTTCATGAATGAAGCTTAATTGATTGTGTTCACTTTCCCTTTAGGTCAGGTCACTACAGTTAAATTGCCAATAAATCAATTAAGCTCCATTCATGAATCTATTCCTCTACTTTCTGTGGTAGAGGAACTTATTCATTCAGGGGGTTACAGCTAGGAGACAGAATTATCTCCCTGCTAACTGTAACCTCTTAACCCTTTCTGATGGATTACAGCGTGGGACCTGACTGTACATCGGATTGGTAAGTATAATTTTGCTTTTTTATTTTATTTTTATTACAGGAAATGGTTTTAGCAGGAAAATAAAATATGGTGTCATGCTGTCTAATGATATGTGTACGATGTCAGTAAACTATTCTTACAGAAACAACACTCTATACAACATATAGTTTAGCAACATCAGCATGTAAATATAGAATAGATTTACCTGACACGATATCCGTTGAACTCAGGGTTAATCTTGAGGACTTGATACGCTGTCACAGGAAAGAGGAGGACCGGGGTCTAACCTGACCCTAAAACTGGGGTCCTAACTAATCCCTCACCTTGGAGGTACTGATAATGGTTCAGAGGTCCAAGTCTCCAGCCTAACCTAGTCTCCTATCAGTCCCTGAACCCTGTAATCAGTCCTAAGAATGACCCTGATTACCACCAAAGGGATATGGGCTGATCTCTGCTAAATACACAGATTAGACATATAAGACAGACTGGAGAAAACACAGACTTGCATACACACTCAAACACAGAAGGAACATAAATGATCTGGGATATAAAATTCTAAGCAAGTTGAGCTTAAAACAACTAAGGAGCTCTTTAACTTAAGTCTATACAGATTCAATCCTATCTGTGGTCTGCATGAAGAATTTCACTGGCAACTCCCAAAACAGACAACCAGGGATTTAAAGGAAACCAATCAACAAATAATCAATTGCAGCCGGGAGAAACTGAACCCAGTCCCAGAACCGAGCACAGACAGAATTAACTCCCTCACTGCCAAACACAAAGAAACAGCAACTCAGCTGTGAGAAGTCAGAATGTGCAACCGCGACGATCTTCGTGGCGATGCACACATGACAGTACCCCCCCTTCTACGAGGGGCCTCCGGACCCTCAGGGCCAGGTCTGCCCGGGTGAGTTCTGTGGAAGGTCCGAACCAACCGATCTGCGTTAATGTCAGACGCAGGAACCCACGTCCTCTCCTCTGGACCATACCCCTTCCAATGCACCAAGTACTGAAGGGACCGGCGATTCAGACGTGAGTCAATGATCTTTGACACTTGAAACTCCAAGTTACCATTGACCACCACTGGAGGAGGAGGTAGAGGTGACGGTATGACTGGTGCCACGTACCTCTTAAGTAATGACTTGTGGAACACATTGTGGATTTTAAACGTAGGAGGGAGGTCCAGACGAAATGCCACAGGATTAATTATGGAACTGATCCTGTACGGCCCGATGAATCTGGGACCCAGTTTCCAGGAGGGAACTTTAAGTTTTATATTCCTGGTAGACAACCATACCAGATCGTTCACATTCAGATCTGGACCAGAAACTCTCCTCCTATCAGCCATACGTTTATAACGGTTCCCCATAGCACTCAGATTATTCAATACACCTCTCCACACTGAAGCAAGTGACGACGAGAAACGCTCCTCCTCAGGAACCCCAGAAGGGCCCCCCCCATTGAAAGTACAAAACTGGGGATGAAAACCATATGCCCCAAAAAACGGGGATTTACCAGTGGACTCGCTCCGCCTGTTGTTAAGAGCGAACTCTGCCAGAGGCAAGAAAGAAGACCAGTCCTCCTGGTTCTCTGAGACAAAACACCGAAGATAAGTCTCAAGGCTTTGATTCAGACGCTCTGTCTGACCATTGGTCTGCGGATGAAAAGCCGAGGAAAATGACAATTGCATCCCCCGACGTAAACAAAATGCCCTCCAAAATTTAGACACAAACTGAGACCCCCTATCTGACACCACATCAGAAGGCAACCCATGAAGTCTCACAATCTCCCCAATGAACACCTGTGCCAGAGTTTTAGCATTAGGGAGGGCAGGAAGAGCAATGAAATGTGCCATCTTACTGAACCTGTCAACAACCACCAGTATGACAGTTTTCCCTGACGACGGAGGAGGATCCGTAATGAAGTCCATAGACAAATGAGTCCATGGACGCTCCGGAAGTTTCAAGGGTAAGAGGGTCCCAGACGGACGGGTATGCGGGGTCTTAGAGCGAGCACAAACCCCACAGGACGCGACAAAAGTTATAACATCTTTATTAACGTTAGGCCACCAAAACCGGCGAGAAAGGAGATCTAAAGTAGCCTTACTCCCTGGATGTCCTGCTAAAGCAGAATTATGATGTGCCTCAATAACCTTTTGTCTCAACTGATTTGGGACAAACAGTCTCCCTGAAGGTCCTGCAGGGGCGTCCCCCTGAGCCTCTAATACCTCCTCCTCAAGCTCAGAACATACAGCCGACACTACCACCCCCTCCTGAAGGATAGGAATCGGGTCATCCGTTTTCCCGGCCCCTGGGAAACTGCGAGACAAGGCATCCGCCTTAACATTCTTAGATCCAGGGCGATAAGTGACAACAAAATTAAACCTGGTAAAAAACAACGACCATCGAGCTTGTCTGGAATTCAGACGCTTAGCAGATTCCAAATACAGCAGGTTCTTGTGATCAGTAATGACGGTGACCGGGTGGACTGCCCCCTCCAAAAAGTGACGCCATTCTTCAAAAGCCAACTTAATGGCCAAAAGTTCCCTATTGCCGATATCATAATTCCTTTCGGCGGACGACAACTTCTTAGAAAAGAAAGCGCACGGATGCCATTTACCAGGGGACGGACCCTGGGACAATATTGCACCCACCCCTACGTCAGACGCGTCCACCTCCACAATGAACGGCTGTGATGCATCTGGTTGGATGAGAACGGGTGCCGAAGCAAAACATTTTTTCAAAGAGGAAAAAGCTTGGCAAGCTTTGTCCGACCATTTAGAAAAATCCGTCCCTTTTCTTGTCATGTCAGTGAGAGGTTTGACAACAGATGAGAAATTACAAATAAATTTCCGGTAGTAGTTAGCAAACCCCAGAAAACGCTGCAGAGCCTTAAGATCCTCTGGCTGATCCCATTCAAGCACTGCTCTCACTTTTCAGGGTCCATACGGAAACCGGAGGCTGACACCAAGAAACCCAAAAACTGAAGTTCCTGTACAGCAAATACACACTTTTCCAGTTTGGCGTATAGTTTATTGTCTCGCAAGATCTGCAACACCTGTCTCACATGCTCCTGGTGAGACACAAGATCTGGCGAGTAAATTAAAATGTCATCCAAATATACGACCACAAACAGCCCCACAAGGTGACGAAAAATGTCATTAACAAAATGTTGGAATACTGCTGGTGCAGTAGTCAGACCAAAAGGCATGACAAGGTTCTCATAATGTCCCTCCGGCGTGTTAAACGCCGTTTTCCACTCATCCCCCTCTTTTATCCTAATCAAATTATACGCCCCCCTGAGATCCAATTTAGAAAACCATTTGGCGCCCACAATTTGATTGAAGAGATCAGGAATAAGAGGGAGAGGATACGGATCTCGAACAGTAATCCGATTAAGTTCGCGGAAATCCAAGCAAGGGCGTAGGCCTCCATCTTTTTTTTCACAAAGAAGAACCCCGCGGCTACTGGGGAAGATGAAGGTCTAATATGCCCTTTGGCCAGACTTTCCGAAATATAGTCTTTCATAGCCTGCCTCTCAGGACCAGAAAGGTTATACAACCTAGCTTTAGGCAACTTAGCATCAGGAAGGAGATTAATAGAGCAGTCATACACGCGATGAGGAGGCAACTCCTGACACCCCTCCTCAGAGAACACATCCCCAAAGTCCTCCAAAAAAGGAGGCAATGTACTAGGCACGACCGCACTGATGACTGTGTTCATGCAGTTACTTTTGCAAAACTCACCCCATTGGCTTATCTCTCTGGACTGCCAATTAATCACAGGGTTATGTTTAACCAACCAAGGAAGTCCCAACACAATGGGAGTAGGTAGACCCTCCAACACATAACAAGATAATTGTTCCCTATGTATCGCCCCTACCCGAATATCAATGTTATGGACCTCATGAACAAAGCTACCTTGGCCGAGAGGCCTGGCGTCAATGGAGAATATAGGGATCGGTTTGGCCAATACACTCAGAGGCATACCTTGAGCCTGAGCAAACTGAGCGTCAACCAGATTAGCCCCGGACCCACTATCAAGAAGAACAGAAAATCTCTCCACTCTCGTACCAACCACCATCTCCACTGGTACAAGGAACTGAGAAGAACTAGCGGACGAAATACATACTCCCAGGTTGTCGTCCACCACACAACCTGGGATTAACAGTTTTCCGGCAACTTTTTGCTCAACAAGGCACGGGATGGACATCCCCCAACAAAATGTCCCTCTTTCCCGCAGAAGAAACACCTTCTAGTCCTGCTGCGTACCACCAATCCCCTCCTACGAAATGATGTCCCTCCCAACTGCATAGGCTCATCCGAACAGACAAGGGGAACCTCAACATAAGGGACTTTTGTAGTAGGTGGAGAAACAACAGGGAGTGGGGTTACCTCACCCCTCTCCGAAGCCGTCTATCAGTACGGATAGCTAGGGCCATAGCAGCCTCCAGAGAAGGAGGAGACTCATACTGAGCCAAAACGTCTTTTAATTTATCAGAAAGCCCATGACAAAACTGGCTCCTAAGAGCTGGGTCATTCCACTGAGTATCTGTGGCCCATCTACGGAACTCAGAAGCAAATTCCTCCGCCGGACGATCTCCCTGCTGTATCTTACGTAATTTTGTCTCAGCAAGAGAGACCCGATCTGGGTCATCATATACCAAACCCAGGGCAGTAAAAAATCGATCTACAGACTGTAGAGCCGGGGATCCCGGAGGAAGGGAGAATGCCCAGGATTGAGGGTCCCCTTGTAGGAGCGAGATAACAATTCCCACTCTCTGCTCTTCACTCCCTGATGATCGAGGCCGAAGCCGAAAATACAATTTACATGCTTCCCGGAAGGTGAAAAATTTGTCTCGCCCACCAGTGAACCTGTCCGGGAGAGCTACTTTAGGTTCAAATCTGGTTTGCTCCAGGGGAGACAAAACTTTGGACTTAATGTCCGTCAGCTCCATGGATAATCCCTGCAACTGCAGAGCCAGCTGGGCTACTGGATCCATGGCAACTGGGGATAATTTTATGGGCCAGTGAAAATGTCACGCTGTCTAATGATATGTGTACGATGTCAGTAAACTATTCTTACAGAAACAACACTCTATACAACATATAGTTTAGCAACATCAGCATGTAAATATAGAATAGATTTACCTGACACGATATCTGCTGAACTCAGGGTTAATCTTGAGGACTTGATGAGCTGAAACAGGAAAGAGGTGGACCGGGATCTAACCTGACCCTAAACTGGGGTCCTAACTAATCCCTCACCTTGGAGGTACTGATAATGGTTCAGAGGTCCAAGTCTCCAGCCTAACCTAGTCTCCTATCAGTCCCTGAACCCTGTAATCAGTCCTAAGAATGACCCTGATTACCACCAAAGGGATATGGGCTGATCTCTGCTAAATACACAGATTAGACATATAGGACAGACTGGAGAAAACACAGACTCGCATACACACTCAAACACAGAAGGAACATAAATGGTCTGGGATATAAAATTCTAAGCAAGTTGAGATTAAAACAACTAAGGAGCTCTTTAACTTAAGTCTATACAGATTCAATCCTATCTGTGGTCTGCATGAAGAATTTCACTGGCAACTCCCAAAACAGACAACCAGGGATTTAAAGGAAACCAATCAACAAATAATCAATTGCAGCCGGGAGAAACTGAACCCAGTCCCAGAACCGAGCACAGACAGAATTAACTCCCTCACTGCCAAACACAAAGAAACAGCAACTCAGCTGTGAGAAGTCAGAATGTGCAACCGCGACGATCTTCGTGGCGATGCACACATGACATATGGTCAAAAACTGTGTGATTATTTAATTAAACTTATTTTTTATTAAACTGTGTGTGTTTGATTTTTCTATCATACAATAGGATTAATAATTGATAGTTGTCTAATTGACAGCTCTCAATTATTAACCTGCCTTAAGGTCACCTTTCAATACTAAGGTGACAGTAAGGTGAGATTATTAACCCATTCGCCACCGCTACAGGGCAATGGGAATAGACGGGCAAAGTGCCAGAAAGGGCGAATCTAATTATAGATTTGCCCTTTCTGGGGTGTCTGGGGGCAGATGTTAGTAGCCAGGGGGGGCACAAAAAATGTACCCTCCCTAGGCTGTTATTATCTGCCCCCACTCGCTTTGCTTTGTCTGTCTGGTGGAGAAAATACAGCGGGAGCCCACGCATTTTTTTTCAACGAAATTACACCTTTAATTAACCCCTACATGTCTGAAATTTTGCACAAATACACTCATGTAATTGTAAGTTCTAAACAAATATCAAAATACAGGAAATTACATGGTTAACTGTGTGGAAACAATGTATCATTTCATGTCGGCTTCTGTGATTTCACAAAAGCCGGCAATTGAATTAGCGGCTATTACAGTACGTAGAAGTCTAGGAAATATAAATATATATATATATATATATACATGTCACAATTACATATATATATATATATATATATTCTATGTGTGTATATCTATTCTTTCTATTCTTTATTAAAGCTGTCAGTGTGATTTTACAGTATAGCCGGGGATGAATTGCCGGCTTTTCTAAAGGACACCGATGCGATTTCATCGCAAGTCACACATGCGGTCCGTTTGTAATCCGATTTTTCATCGCTCCCATAGACTTGCATTGGCGATTGTCGACCGACAATCGGTGACAATCGCAGCATGCTGCGATTGTACGGACGTTTAAAACGGACCACAAAAAATCTGATACTGGGAGCTGCTCCATAGATTAACATAGGGCAGACTGCAATGCGATTTTTCATCGCATTGCAGTCGTCCGATTCTGTCGCCAGTGTGACGCCGGCCTAACACAAAACTGAAAATAAAAAATTAAAGAACATTAACAAGACGGATTTCATCAACTAAGTTATCATTTTAAGGCTGGAATCACACACAGCGACTAAAAAAGCTGACCGTTTTAGTCGGTCGATAATCGGATTAAAATTTCATGAACATTGATGCGACTAGCATCCGATTTTTTGTAGTTGATGCGATTTAGTCGCATCTGACCGTAGTTGTCACATCCGATTTACATCCGACTTGCGAGAATTTCTCGCAGGCTTGCAAAAATGACATATAATGGATCCAAAAGAATAGTATTTAAATCACAATAGAAAGAATAGATATATACACATAGAAAACATATATATATATATATATATATATATATATATATATATACACATGTCATTGTGACATGTGTATATATATATATTTATAGTTCCTAGACTTCTACATACTGTAATAGCCGCTAATTCAATTGCCGGCTTTAGTGAAATCCCAGAAGCCGACATGAAATGATACATTGTTTTGACACAGTTAACCATGTCATTTCAAGTATTTTGATATATGTTTTAAACTTACAATTACATAAGTATATTTGTACAAAATTTCAGACATGTAGGGGTTAATTAAAGGTGTAAATTCGTTGTTAAAAAATGGGTTTTTTTACAACGAATTTACACCTTTAATTAACCCCTACATTTCTGAAATTTTGTACAAATATACTTATGTAATTGTAAGTTTAAAACATATATCAAAATACTTGAAATGACATGGTTAACTGTGTCAAAACAATGTATCATTTCATGTCGGCTTCTGGGATTTCACTAAAGCCGGCAATTGAATTAGCGGCTATTACAGTATGTAGAAGTCTAGGAACTATAAATATATATATATACACATGTCACAATGACATATATATATATATATATATATGTGGATTCTATGTGTGGATATGTATTGATTCGATTCTTTATTAAAGCTGTCAGTGTGATTTTACAGTATAGCCGGGGATGAATTGCCGGCTTTTCTAAAGGACACTGATGCGATTTAATCGCAAGTCACACATGCAGTCCGTTTGTAATCAGATTTTTCATCACTCCCATAGACTTGCATTGGCGACAGTCGACCCACAATCGGTGACAATCGCAGCATGCTGCGATTGCACTCGGACGTTTAAAACGGACCACAAAAAATCTGATACTGGGAGCTGCTCCATAGATTAACATAGGTCCGACTGCAATGCAATATTTCATCGCATTGCAGTCGTCCGATTTAGTCGCCAGTGTGACTTCAGCCTAATCAGTATAACGGCGCCGATCTGACACTGTCTGTGGGTTACTGTGCACAATCCTGCTGACAGGTTCCCTTTACATGCCACTTAACATTTAATATTGTCCCCTAAAAAGTAATCATGTCCCCTTTGAGTCCCCTTAGCAATTAATAATACCTAAAGATTAATAGCAGCATATAGTATACAAAGGTTCACCCACTATCACACACTTGATGCAAGTTTCTTCACCCCAGATGAAGCAGTTGGGCGAAACGAGCACCCGGTTTGTGTATATTGTATTCTATACTAATGTGCTGCTTACGTTTAATCTTATATAAAGTAATCAGACAAAAAAGAGTTTTATGGCAAAAAAGTTAACTACTTTATGAAACAATCAAAAATTAAACACATACAAAAAAGGACGACAACCAGACGCCTATTGCTATGTGACATATGTATGATATGTGATATGTGAATAGTATAGAACTCAAATGAAATGAAAGGTTTGCCATATTGTTAGTTTATTGTCAATACTTAATCCAAGGATGAATTCTGCATCACGTCTGCTGCAATCAGCGAAACTGAACTATAAGAAGCAGGACGCGTATTTCAGTGTCTGATTTGTCGCTCATGAACTTATATCTGTCTGACAGTATTTATGTCATATATCACCAAATGTCCAAGGGGCACTTCAACCATATATACCAACAAATAACCCATATACAGATCTATACAGGAAAAAATGAAGAGATCCCAATTGATAACCAAAAAGACTTTATTAATCACAATTAAAAACAAAAAGAAGTACAAAAAGCAAAATCCCGTAAGGGACACCAAAATAGAACATACAAGGGAATGTTCCCAGCCATATATAGTCCAAAAACACAATATTAGCTGTTATAGCAGTGCTCAATGGTAATCTAATAGATAAAAACGCAAATATGCATTTATATACAGCAATAAATTAATGAACATAATCTCATAATGGCCCTCTGTATGTAACAAGAAAACACACCACCAGGGAATAACTGTAGCTGTTTTTAAGTACGGTAACTTGAAAAACAAGTGGTAAGGAGATGTAATCTCTCCTTATAATAAAATGTAATACCACATATTGGTGACCATCTGGTCATCCACATAGTACAAAATGAAGTATATTACCTGGCGGTGGTGATGTTAGTGGTGTCCCTTTACCCTGATGCTTGTTTCGCCTCCTGCTGCTTCTGACACGCCCCCGGAAGAAGCAGGAGGCGAAACGCGCGTCGGGGTGAAGGGACACCACTAACATCACCACCGCCAGGTAATATACTTTATTTTGTACTATGTGGATGACCAGATGGTCACCAATATGTGGTATTACATTTTATTATAAGGAGAGATTACATCTCCTTACCACTTGTTTTTCAAGTTACCGTACTTAAAAACAGCTACAGTTATTCCCTGGTGGTGTGTTTTCTTGTTACATACAGAGGGCCATTATGAGATTATGTCCAATAATTTATTGCTGTATATAAATGCATATTTGCATTTTTATCTATTAGATTACCATTGAGCACTGCTATAACAGCTAATATTGTGTTTTTTGGACTATATATGGCTGGGAACATTCCCTTGTATGTTCTATTTTGGTGTCCCTTACGGGATTTTGCTTTTTTACTTCTTTTTGTTTTTAATTGTGATTAATAAAGTCTTTTTGGTTATCAATTGGGATCTCTTCGTTTTTTCCTGTATAGATCTGTATATGGGTTATTGTTGGTAAGTATTTATGTCATGTCTATATCGCCACCTAGTGGAGACAGGACAGGACTACATTGTCGTGCACTCGGGAGGAAAACTTCCGCGCCTGTTTGCAATGTGGAGGATTTCGGTTGATTTCACATCTGGATTTGACTGAAACGTAAGAACTCGCTGTACATGTTTCCTGACCCCCTTCCTGCAGTGAACCATAAGCATGCTGCACCGGAATCGCTGCTGTAAAGCGCTCCGCCTAAAACACACTTACATTGTAATAACGGCACACGATTCGCTTCTTCATCCGGAGTGAAAACTCCACACAAAATCCAGATGGAAACGGACTCACAGTGGAGATTATATATCTGCCTCCTGACAAGGCACACTGCAGATATTCACCATGGATTTAACCCTTCACAAAGTAGAAGGTAAAACTTGATGGCAAATCTGCAGCCAAATTTGAGACAGGATTTCTCTATTAGTGGGAGAGGACAGGAAGGACTCAGAGGCTTTTCCATGAATGGGTGGGGGAAGTAGGACTCACAGGCTTTCTCTATGAGTGGGTGTGAGAAACAGGACTGACAGACTTTATCTATGCGCTGAGTGGTTGTGGGAAGCAGGACTCACAGGCTTTCTCTATGAGTGGGTGTGGAAGCAGGACTCCCAGGCTTTCTCTATGAGTGGGTGTGAGAAGCAGGACTCACAGGCTTTCTCTATGCTCTGAGCTGGTGTGGGAAGCAGAACTCACAGGCTTTCTCTATGCTCTGAGTGGGTGTGGAAAGCTGGTCTCACAGGCTTTCTCTTTGAGTGGGTGTGAGAAGCAGGACTCACAGGCTTTAATTATGCACTGAGTAGGTGTGGAAAGCAGGACTCACAGGCTTTCTCTGAGTGGGTGTGGAAGCAGGACTCACAGGCTTTCTCTATGAGTGGGTGTGAGAAGCAGGACTCACAGGCTTTCTCTATGAGTGGGTGTGAGAAGCAGGACTCACAGGCTTTATCTATGCGCTGAGTGGGTGTGGGAAGCAGGACTCACAGGCTTTCTCTATGAGTGGGTGTGGAAGCAGGACTCACAGGCTTTCTCTATGAGTGGGTGTGAGAAACAGGACTCACAGGCTTTATCTATGCTCTGAGTGGGTGTGGGAAGCAGGACTCACAGACTTTCTCTATGCTCTGAGTGGATGTGGGAAGCAGGTCTCACAGGCTTTCTCTGTGAGTGGGTGTGAGAAGGAGGACTCACAGGCTTTATTTATGCACTGAGTGGGTGTGGGAAGCAGGACTCACAAGCTTTCTCTATGAGTGGGTGTGGAAGCAGGACTCACAGGCTTTCTCTATGAGTGGGTGTGGAAGCAGGACTCACAGGCTTTCTCTATGAGTGGGTGTGAGAAGCAGGACTCACAGGCTTTATCTATGTGCTGAGTGGGTGTGGGAAGCAGGACTCACAGGCTTTCTCTATGAGTGGGTGTGAGAAGCAGGACTCACAGGCTTTCTCTATTAGTGGGTGTGGAAGCAGGACTCACAGGCTTTCTCTATGAGTGGGTGTGGAAGCAGGACTCACAGGCTTTCTCTATGAGTGGGTGTGAGAAGCAGGACTCACAGGCTTTCTCTATGCTCTGAGTGGGTGTGGAAAGCAGGACTCACAGGCTTTCTCAATGCTCTGAGTGGGTGTGGGAAGCTGGTCTCACAGGCTTTCTCTATGAGTGGGTGTGAGAAGCAGGACTCACAGGCTTTTTCTACGAGTGGGTGTGGAAGCAGGACTCACAGGCTTTCTCTATGAGTGGGTGTGGAAGCAGGACTCACAGGCTTTCTCTATGAGTGGGTGGGAGAAGCAGGACTCACAGGCTTTATCTATGCGCTGAGTGGGTGTGGGAAGCAGGACTCACAGGCTTTCTCTATGAGTGGGTGTGGGAAGCAGAACTCAAAGGCTTTCACTATGCACTATGAGTGGGTGAGGGAAGCAGGACTAACAGGCTTACTCTATGCGCTATGAGTGGGTGTGGGAAGCAGGACTCATAGGCTTTCTCTATGAGTGGGTGGGAGAAGCTGGACTCACAGGCTTTATCTATGCGCTGAGTGGGTGTGGGAAGCAGGACTCACAGGCTTTATCTATGTGCTGAGTGGGTGTGGGAAGCAGGACTCACAGGCTTTATCTATGCGCTGAGTGGGTGTGGGAAGCAGGACTCACAGGCTTTCTCTATGAGTGGGTGTTGGAAGCAGGACTCACAGGCTTACTCTATGCGCTATGAGTGGGTGTGGGAAGCAGGACTCATAGGTTTTATGAGGGTGGGGAGAATTAGGCTTTTTCACAGAGTGTTTGCAGCATTTACATGACTTTTTACCTAAAAGCTCTGAATACATTGGTAGACAGCTACATACAGTCAGGGCCAGAAATATTTGGACAGTGACACAATTTTCGCGAGTTGGGCTCTGCATGCCACCACATTGGATTTGAAATGAAACCTCTACAACAGAATTCAAGTGCAGATTGTAACGTTTAATTTGAAGGGTTGAACAAAAATATGTGTTAGAAAATGTAGGAATTGTACACATTTCTTTACAAACACTCCACATTTTAGGAGGTCAAAAGTAATTGGACAAATAAACATAACCCAAACAAAATATTTTTATTTTCAAAATTTTGTGGCGAATCCTTTGGAGGCAATCACTGCCTTAAGTCTGGAACCCATGGACATCACCAAACGCTGGGTTTCCTCCTTCTTAATGCTTTGCCAGGCCTTTACAGCCGCAGCCTTCAGGTCTTGCTTGTTTGTGGGTCTTTCCCTCTTAAGTCTGGATTTGAGCAAGTGAAATGCATGCTCAATTGGGTTAAGATCTGGTGATTGACTTGGCCATTGAAGAATGTTCCACTTTTTTGCACTCATGAACTCCTGTGTAGCTTTGGCTGTATGCTTGGGGTCATTATCCATCTGTACTATGAAGCGCCGTCCAATCAAGTTTGCAGCATTTGGCTGAATCTGGGCTGAAAGTATATCCCGGTACACTTCAGAATTCATCCGGCTACTCTTGTCTGCTGTTATGTCATCAATAAACACAAGTGACCCAGTGCCATTGAAAGCCATGCATGGCCATGCCATCACGTTGCCTCCACCATGTTTTACAGAGGATGTGGTGTGCCTTGGATCATGTGCCGTTCCCTTTCTTCTCCAAACTTTTGACTTCCCATCATTCTGGTACAGGTTGATCTTTGTCTCATCTGTCCATAGAATACTTTTCCAGAACTGAGCTGGCTTCTGGAGGTGTTTTTCAGCAAATTTAACTCTGGCCTGTCTTTTTTGGAATTGATGAATGGTTTGCATCTAGATGTGAACCCTTTGTATTTACTTTCATGGAGTCTTCTCTTTACTGTTGACTTAGAGACAGATACACCTACTTCACTGAGAGTGTTCTGGACTTCAGTTGATGTTGTGAACGGGTTCTTCTTCACCATGGAGAGTATTCTGCGATCATCCACCACTGTTGTCTTCCGTGGGCTCCCAGGTCTTTTTGGATTGATGGGTTCACCAGTGCTTTCTTTCTTTCTCAGGATGTACCAAATTGTAGATTTTGCCACTTCTAATGTTGTAGCAATTTCTTGGATGGGTTTTTTTCTGTTCTTGCAGCTTAAGGATGGCTTGTTTCACCTGCATGGAGAGCTCCTGTGACCACATGTTTCCTTCACAGCAAAACCTTCCAAATGCAAACACCACACCTCAAATCAACTCCGGCCCTTTATCTGCTTAATTGAGAATGACATAACAAAGGGATTGCCCACACCTGTCCATGAAATAGCCTTGGAGTCATTTGTCCAATTACTTTTGGTCCCTTTAAAAACAGGGTGGCACATGTTAAGGAGCTGAAACTCCTAAACCCTTCATCCAATTTTAATGTGGATACCCTCAAATGAAAGCTGAAAGTCTGAACTTCAACTGCATCTGATTTGTTTTGTTTCAAATTCATTGTGGTAATGTCTAGAACCAAAATTAGATAAATGTTGTCTCTGTCCAAATATTTATGGACCTAACTGTAACCCTGAGCTCCGTTTCTCCTGCGTTGCCCTCAGATGTTCATTGATCTAAATCTGGAATACTTCATGCTGACGAGCAATGACTGCTTCCATCCGGTCCATTACGGCAGCAGAGAGTGGCCATGTGCAGTCACCGACACTGGAGGAAGCGTTCATTACAGTTGTTACCAGCCGTCGCTGCCTATATACACGGTGTGAGCAGCCGACCCAGAGAATGGGAAACGTTAGTACCAGTGTAATAAATATTACACTATGAGGCTGTAACACACAGACGATTCACAGATCTGCTGAGTGGACCCAGATAATGGCGCCGTTCTGTGACCCGGGTTCTGTTGAGTAGAACCAAATCGGTGAAAAAAACGCTGAAAGAACCGACACGCGGCAGATGTGAATCTGCACTAAATCTGCAAGTCACAAATAAGCGAGGTGTGCACAAGGCGTCAGGATTCTCACTCACTTTTCAGGCATTTCAGGTTTTGTGACAATTCCACAGTACAAAAACGCAATGTGTGCACACAGCCTAAGGTGAGAAACTCTGATAGAAAGCCAAAATATAGGCATGTGACCTGACCTATGGACTCTGCACATTGCGTAACTGCAGGAGGCCTGAGAGGTGGATTTATGTATACGGAGGGTGTCGTCCCAATCAGTAAATATGCTGTGCAGAAAATCTGCAGCTTATCTTATCAGAAGCAAAAACTCCAGAATAAAAGAATCTGTCGCATAAAACAGTCCCGCTGCGTAAATTTTCAACTGACGAAAGTCACTTTATGCTGTGGATTTTCCCTCGGATTTCACCCTGCGCCGTGCAGCATTTGCGGCCAATGTCAAATCTGCTGCATGGATCAATTTCTGCTGCGGATTTTTCCCAGCAGCTCGTCATGGAGTCTCATTACAATGACGCTTCTGTAACAAACGACGGATTTTCATCTCACCAATATGTAGCCACAAACCCGCTTCATAATCATGGAGTACTAACTCACAGTATGTGCACACGACATCTTGTAGATGCCGGCGTAGTGGTGTGTTTTTCCAGAAGTGACTCTTTTGATTTTTTTTTTTTGCGTGGTTTTGAAGGAATCTTTTTTTTACATTTTACATGGACTGCAGACCGCAGACAAATCACACACGTAATCCGCATTAAAAAAAAAAAACGCAACAAAACAAGCACTGAAAAAGCACCAAAAACACAGCAAAACATGTTTTTTTGTAAGCAGATTCTTTACTGCCAAGAAAGCAGAAAAAAATGCTGCAATTATGCAATGTGTGAACATAGCCTGCAGCGATTAAAAGCAGTAACAAAAGACTAAACATGCTCAACAACTCGTTTTGACATTACTGTGCTAATTTTCATTGTTTTGGGCTCTTTCAGGCAGGTTCCAGGCAGAATAGACCTCAAAAAGATGTTGTGTGCACATACCCTAAGGGTTCGCTCACATTAGTGTATAAATTATTGGTCCCATTCTCATCCAGAAGAGTGGGAAGATTTTTTTCTTAATGCCATCCTTGTGTAGTCCGCATACAACCCGTATTTTACTCTGCAGCTATTAATCTTGGTGACCATATATTAGTATTTTGGAGCATTCTATGTTGCCATTTGTTTTGTTGGTTTTATATTGACACTGTATATCAGTATTATTTGGCTTGTAATATTTGGTCACTGTAGATTGGTATTATTTGGGAACTGTATGTTGGTATTTGAGCACTGTATATCAGTATTTGGTTTGTATTACATGGACACTATGTCAGTTTTATTTGGTTGGCATTATTTAGGCACTGTATTTTGGTATTATTTAGGCTTTGTGTGTTGATATTTGGTATTATTTGGCCACTGTACAGTATATTGATATTATTTGGTTGGTAATATGTGGGCACTGAATATCCATATTATTTGGGCACTGGATGTTGCTATTATTTATGCTTTGTATTTTGATACTATAATAGCCGTGTATAGTGCTTTTGTCTGTATTATTTGGGCACTGTATATTTTTTTTATGGGCACTGTATATTGGTATTGACTGGATGGGATTTCTTGGTACATATTTGGTCACTGTATGTTGGTACTTGTTTCGCTGTATATTGGTAGTATTTGATTTACATTGTTTGAGCACTGTATTTTGCCATTATTTGACTGGTATTTTTTAGTACATATTATTTGAGCTCTATATATTAGGTATTAATTAGCACTGTATAGTGTTGTATTTGTTTATTTTGTTTGTCTGTTATGTGTATTTGTTGTGCGTTTTGTGTATTTGTTGTATGCAATTGCAATAAGCATACTGCCCGGCACCAATATCGGCAGCAGGACATTGCGTGGTAAGGCGGTTTATATTGACAACATATAATGCTGCTTCAGTATGGCTCCTTCACGGGATCCACATTACTGATCGGCAGAAAGGCCTGGCAATCTACTTCCGTATTATGCCAAGAAAACTTGATGGAGAGTACTACTGGAAGATGCGCTTCTAGGTCAGAAGGCACTCAACAAGCTACTGAGGAAAAGCCAATGATTGACCGGAGTATGACCAATACTCATGATGATGAGTCAGAATCAAAGCCTAAGAGCTCCTTTCCACTTGCGAGAAATACGTCTGATTCTCGCATGTGAAATCCCAGCTCTCAAGGAGCGCCAATCCATTCTACAGTTATACAAGTCTACTCACCAACAACAGATGCTGAGGAGGACGTTGTACTATTCTACGATCGAGTTCAAGAGGAAATCGACAAGACACCCAAACAAGACTTACTCATTATCACAGGAGTCTTGAATGTCAAAGTGGGCCATGGCAAACATGGAATCGTTGTTGGAAACTTTGGACTTGGTGAATGAAACGAGGCTGGAGGAAGATTCTTTGACTTTTGTAAGACAAATCAACTGTCCATCATGAAGACCTTCTTCCAAAAATCACAAATGGAAACCCTAAACATGGACATCACCAAATGGGGCCTAGAAGGATCACAGTGACTACATATGTGTTCGCCAAAGATGGAGGTCGTTGATAATTATCGTAGAAACCAGGCCAGAAACTGACTGTGAAACTGATCATGAACTTTTGACCTCAAAGATTAGAGTCAAGATGTCCAAACGGAATAGACAATAGATTGTTTCCAATTTCAATTTGAGAAACATACCTGAAGTTTTTTGGAACGGTCTACACAATCGTTTTACATCACTGGACACTGATGAAAGAAAGCCTGAAGAATAGAGATGGCCAGACACCTGGATGTTTGGGTCCAGCTGGTTCGGCCGAACAGTTACAAAAAGTTCGGGTACCAGAACAATACCCGGAATGGGGGGCCCGAACATCCAGTGTTTGCCATGCTGTCATGTGCATAACAGCACGGCAAACACCACTTCTGATCAACGGTTAAAATCATCACTGCTGGTCAGAGAGTCGTGGTTCCCACGCTATCAAAAGACAGCGTGAGCGCTCAGCTGTGATCGAAGGTATAAAGTTTACCTCCGGTCACTGGAATCAGCTGATGGGACTACTGCTCCTACCGGCACTCGGACCGGAGTGTGCGGATGCATGTATTTCTATGCAGCTGAACACTCCGGTCCGAGTTCCAGCGGTAGTGCTGGGTATTGAGGTGCGAGACTCGTGCAAGTTTCTTGCAAATGTGACCCGGCCAGAGAGAAACAGACTGGAAATGATAGAGAGCTGAACATCCTGAAAGACTAAAGTTGTTGCTGTGATAAAGCTCCTGTCAAACAACAAAGAGCCTGGATGAGACGTTCCAGTAGAGCTAATAAATTCTTCTGTAGCAGCAGTTGAGGTCATCACACGTCTGTGTCAACAGGTATGGTCAACTGGTAAATGGTCCAAGGACTGGACAAGATCTGTTTTTATCTCTATTTCAAAGAAGGGAGATGCTACCAATTGTGAAAACTATTGGACTATTGCGCTCATACCTCATGCCAACAAAATACTACTATAAAGACAGCTACAGCCATAGGCTATGTTCACACGTTGCGTTTTTGCTGCATTTTTTTAATGGAAATTTCTAAGGTGCATTTCACAGTACCAGCAAAGTCTGTGAGATATCAGAAATCTCATGCACACACCTTGGTTTATTTTCCTGACTGATTTGGAAAACTGCAGCATGTAAAGCGCCATTGAATAAATGGCGCTATATAAATGTATAATAATAATAATAATAATAATGTGACTTTTTTCAGCTTTTTTTCAGCATATTTGCAGCATTTTTTCAAAAAACAAAACAAAAAAACGCCGGTATCAGTTTTTGCTGCAAAAACCTAAGGAAGTTAAATCATGCTTTTTGGGGGGGGGGCACTAAATGTTATCAACATTCACGAGAGACAACAAAAGTGCAGTAAACACTCAGCAAAACCTGCTTTTTGTAAGCAGCTTCTTTACGGCCAAGAGAGCAGATTTTACCTGCAGAAATAAACGCAGCAAAAACTCAACATTTAAACAGAGCCTTATTTTGACAAAGAGCTGGCAGAGAAAAAAGTAGGATTCAGAAAAGACAAAGGAATAAGAGATGTGATTGCTAACATTTGATGGCCAAAGAATACAAGGAGATCTATTTTTATTTTATTGACTACAGCAAAGCCTTCGACTCTGTTGATCACTAGAGAAGAGCGAACTCGTTCAGAAAAGGTTCGCCAATCTCAAATTCGGCACGAACGTAGCACATTCGGATTCGTGTTCCGATTCCTGAGCATTTTCCCTCAAAGTCTGCAAATTTCGGTCACAGTTCGGTAAATGATCGCGTTTCCACTAATGCTATTATTATGACGTGTTTGATGACAGGAGGAGGTGGGTAGAGGTGGGAGAGGTCAGAGTAGTGGCGGAGTGTAATTTTTTTTTTAACTTATGGGTGGAGATTCCGGCAGCCAATCAGGATGCAGAAACCATTGAAACCGACCAGACACAAGGGCTTCTGTCATTGGCTGCGGAAGTCACATGTCCCTTTTGGACAACATGTCCAAAAGCGGACCTGTTATTTTGGCGCCATTTTACCAGTGTAACAGCGCAGTAAGGCTGTTCCTGCTGCTGCTGTAAGTAGTCAGATAGGTAGGCGGTTTATTCTCAGCTAGTTCAGATAGATAGGATGCTATGTGAAATCGACCTTCAAGCATGTAACTAGTTTGTGATAATATTGTGGTACATGCAGGCCGGAGGCCACATTTCTTAATCTAAATTTGTGCTGATATTGTGGTGTAGGCAGGAGGCCTCATTTCATAATCTAATTGTTTGTGCTAATAGTATGGTGCAGGTACCAGGCCACATTCCAAAATCTAAATCCTTTGTTCTAATACTGTGGTGCAGGCAGCAGTCCACATTTCAGAATATCAATCGTTTGTGCAAATACTATGGTGCAAGAACCAGGCTACAAATCATAATCTAAATCCTTTGTGCTAATACTGTAGTGCATGCATCAGGCTACAAATCATAATCTAAATCCTTTGTTCTAATACTATGGTGCAAGCACCAGGCTACAGATCATAATCTAAATCCTTTGTGCTAATACTGTAGTGCATGCATCAGGCCACATTTCAGAATATAATTCATTTGTGCTAATACTGTGGTGCAGACACCAGGCTACAAATCATAATCTAAATCCTTTGTTCTAATACTGTGGTGCAGGCAGCAGTCCACATTTCAGAATATAATTCGCTTGTGCTAATACTGTGGTGCAGACACCAGGCTACAAATCATAATCTAAATCCTTTGTGCTAATGCATCAGGCCATATTTCAGCATAGCAATACTTTGTACATTATAATACTGTGTTGCAGGCACCACAATATATTTCATAATCTAACTCGTTTGTGCTAATACTGTGGTGCAGGCACCAGGCCACATTTCATAATCTATATCATTTGGGATAATACTGTGGTGCAGGCACCAGGCCACATTTCATAATCTATATCATTTGGGATAATACTGTGATGCAGGCACCAGGCCACATTTCATAATCTATATAGTTTGGGATAATACTGTGGTGCAGGCATCAGGCCACATTTCATAATCTATATTGTTTGGGATAATACTGTGGTGCAGGCACCAGGCCACATTTCATAATCTATATCGTTTGGGATAATACTGTGGTGCAGGCATCAGGCCACATTTCATAATCTATATAGTTTGGGATAATACTGTGGTGCAGGCATCAGGCCACATTTCATAATCTATATCATTTGGGATAATACTGTGGTGCAGGCACCAGGCCACATTTCATAATCTATATCGTTTGGGATAATACTGTGGT
Organism: Oophaga sylvatica; assembly: GCA_033576555.1. Taxonomy (NCBI): domain Eukaryota; kingdom Metazoa; phylum Chordata; class Amphibia; order Anura; family Dendrobatidae; genus Oophaga; species Oophaga sylvatica. The sequence continues at coordinate 590,501,622 of JARQOD010000003.1, forward strand.
GCAGGCACCAGGCCACATTTCATAATCTATATCGTTTGGAATAATACTGTGGTGCAGGCACCAGGCCACATTTCATAATCTATATTGTTTGGGATAATACTGTGGTCTAGGCACCAGGTCACATTTCATAATCTATATCGTTTGGGATAATACTGTGGTGCAGGCACCAGGCCACATTCCAGCATATCAATCCTTTGTACTAATGCAAGCACCAGGCTACAAGTCATAATCTAAATCCTTTGTGCTAATACTGTAGTGCATGCATCAGGCCACATTTCAGAATATAATTCATTTGTGCTAATACTGTGGTGCAGACACCAGGCTACAAATCATAATCTAAATCCTTTGTTCTAATACTGTGGTGCAGGCAGCAGTCCACATTTCAGAATATAATTCGCTTGTGCTAATACTGTGGTGCAGACACCAGGCTACAAATCATAATCTAAATCCTTTGTGCTAATGCATCAGGCCATATTTCAGCATAGCAATACTTTGTACATTATAATACTGTGTTGCAGGCACCACAATACATTTCATAATCTAACTCGTTTGTGCTAATACTGTGGTGCAGGCACCAGGCCACATTTCATAATCTAAATCGTAAGGAATAATATTGTGGTGCAGGCACCAGGGCACATTTCATAATCTATATCATTTGGGATAATACTGTGGTGCAGGCACCAGGCCACATTTCATAATCTATATCGTTTGGGATAATACTGTGGTGCAGGCATCAGGCCACATTTCATAATCTATATTGTTTGGGATAATACTGTGGTGCAGGCACCAGGCCACATTTCATAATCTATATCGTTTGGGATAATACTGTGGTGCAGGCATCAGGCCACATTTCATAATCTATATAGTTTGGGATAATACTGTGGTGCAGGCATCAGGCCACATTTCATAATCTATATCATTTGGGATAATACTGTGGTGCAGGCACCAGGCCACATTTCATAATCTATATTGTTTGGGATAATACTGTGGTGCAGGCACCAGGCCACATTTCATAATCTATATCGTTTGGGATAATACTGTGGTGCAGGCATCAGGCCACATTTCATAATCTATATCGTTTGGGATAATACTGTGGTGCAGGCACCAGGCCACATTTGATAATCTATATTGTTTGGGATAATACTGTGGTGCAGGCACCAGGCCACATTTCATGATCTATATCATTTGGGATAATACTGTGGTGCAGGCACCAGGCCACATTTCATATCTATATCATTTGGGATAATACTGTGGTGCAGGCACCAGGCCACATTTCATAATCTATATTGTTTGGGATAATACTGTGGTGCAGGCACCAGGCCCTTTAATCATTCGTTTGGGATTTACTGTGGGCAGGGCCCCGGCCACATTTATAACTTATCGTTTGGGATATATGTGGTGCGGCACCAGGCCACATTTCTAATCTATACGTTTGGGATATACGTGGGCAGGCACCGGCCACTTTTTCTAACTTATTTTTTGGGGTAATATGTGGTGCAGGCCCCGGGCCACTTTCAAAATTTTTTCGTTTGGTTTTAATCTGTGGTGGGCCCAGGCCACTTTCAAAATCTATATGTTTGGGATAATATGGGTGCAGGCCAAGGCCCATTTCTAATTATTCATTGGGAAAAATACTGGGTTAGCCCCAGGTAATTTTCAAATCTATATCATTTGGGTAAAACTGTGGTCAGGCACCAGGCCACATTTCGTAACTATATTTTTGGGGTATACGTGGTGCAGGCACCGGCAACCCGCATTCCCCTTTTTTAAAAATCGTGGTGCAAGTCCCAAAACCCAAACTTCATTTTAATCGTTTGGGCAAAAAATTCTAGGTTTTCAAAACGGGGAAACTTTTCAGGCTCAAAGCCGGTGCTAGTTGATTTTTTTGTGGTAAAAACCCCGATGGAAACAAGAACAGAAAAATCGACCCCTTTTAAAATGTGGTGTGGAGGGGGGGATGGTTAAATACTAGTGGCGAAAACAAAAAATAAATTTTGGAAAAAACAAGCCGCATGTCACGGGAAGCAATGTCCCCAAGCTATGACTCCCCCTTTTAGGATAATCATAAAAAAGACGCGATCATGAAGAAGTACTCATGGGCGGAAGAAGGGAAGGAACAGGCGAAGGGAAAGACGAACCCCAATGGTTCTTACTATCAGAGAAGGTGGAGGAAACCCCGGGGACCCATTGGCTTGCAAAAGATCGATCTTCACCCATCAATTCCCATGGTACAGACAGGCTGGGGCCCCCTAAAAAATCCCCAAAAAATGAAATCATGAAAAATGGTGAGGAGGGGGAAAACAAAAGGTTTAAAGCAATTTAGTGCGATGCTGTAAAATATCTGTAGGGATTCAAGGAGTTTTAAAAAACCCTGGGAAATTGGGGGAAAAAGGGTTTTCTTGTAGAGCCTATTCACACTTTCAATCAAAAGATGGAGATTTTGGGGAATAGAATAAAATTTTAATGTGGTGTGCATTTGAAATTCAGCAATCCTTCGCCGGGCTTGTGAAAAGGGAAACATATTCAAAGGTTTGACAATGGTGGTCGTGATCTATTAGCCCAAAGTCCCCCGTGTACACCACAGAAAAAAAAGCATCAACCAAGGACTTTTGTGCAAAAAAACAACCTTCCCTCATTCCGATTCTTAAAATCTTTGATGCTAAATCGATAATTT